>JASSRZ010000023.1:15743167-15770839 GCA_032164315.1 Malacoctenus gilli | reverse complement strand
CCATTTCTTAATTAAAAAAGCCAAATACCCGGACAGCTCCCCCCCCCCCCCCCCGATAAACACTTGCTCCTTATTGTAATGCAAGCCACTTGAGGACGTTCCTGTGAGCGTGTGTTTCTCCCAGCCACTGATTGATTTCCAAGGGCTTTGGCTCTTTGCGGCTTCAAATGATTCACAGTGGCTATTTCAAGCTGTCAGGTCTGACTGGAAGTGGACATAATTGGAGTTATATGTCCACCGAGTGCCCTTGCCTTGAATTTCAGAGCACTGAGAGCCTCACGCTAAACCGTATTCACAGAAAACAAGAGTTCATTTGAGCTTTTTTTGGGACACCGAAATGGGTCACGGAAATGGGTTGGAAATACACTAACTCAGTGTTTTCAAACAATTTCTGATTGTCATTATGAAATTAAAGACATAAAAGCACGGCTTTGTGTCTCTCTGATGTATCGTTGTCATTTTTTTCCACCTGTACCACAAAAATAAACTAGGATTATTTTGAATATATGTTTCATGTTTCTTAAAATCATCTGAAAAAGTCACTGAGGGTTTTGACTAATTACCTGATAATGTTGTTAAATCAAAAAGATTTGAAATTTTCACAGTGTCGTTTTGCTGCTGCCTGGTTCGATGAAGAGCACATTGTATGTGCTCCCAGTCTGCTCTTCCTGTTCTATATAGACCTGCGTTGCAGCAGATACGGCGCGAACTGCGGTACACCTGTGAGATGTCGACAGTCCATCACAGGGCTAACACATAAAGACAGACAATCACCCACACGCTGGTTTATGCAATGTTATCGCTTTATGGACTTGTCACCCGTGGAGTACCTACGACTGGCAGGAATACAGGTGGGAAAAAGCAGAAATATTGTCAAACAGCAACACTAGAAGAACCACATGAATATGATCGGCTGAAACAAATGTCGGCTAAAAGACAGATTTGATCGCATCTCGCACAGATTTTTTCCCCATCTTGTACTGAAAAGAAGTGTTTGGAAACAAAATATCAGGAAAAATTGTTGTTGTGTTTGTGTATTGTAGGTTTCTTTTTTTGGTGCTCATTAATCCCCCTGTGCCCTTTCGTAATCTCTCCCAGCCCGCCTGCTTTCCTGACTGAGGAGTGGCAGCTGTTGACCTCTGCTGCAGAAATAGATTTAACTCGAAATGGTTTTTAGAGAACTGACTTTGTTTTTTGTTTTTTTTGTTTGTTTGTTTTTTTGGCCACTGTAGGTCATGCCACAGCCGCTATCTGCTGCTTCACCAGCTGGAACACAGCTGCTGTACGCTGCCTTTCCTACTCACCACCCACCCCGGGTCTTCCTGACATCCCCTCTCCCATCTAATAAGTAATCGATACCACTGATACGCTATCCCATCGGGCCTCATCCTGCCTACAGAATGTCTTACATTGGGTCAATGGCTGCCCAGGTGGGTGCAGATTAGCGGGCTAAGTGAGCAGGATGGTGCAGAAGATTCATCCTGGGAGAAGTTGGTCACGTACCGCAGTCTTTTATGGGGAAGGTGGGAGGCCGATGGGGGGAAACCCGAAATCCTTGGAGATGTGAGCACAGCTGCGGGCTCAGGGGGGGTACTGAGACATCTGTTCATGAAAATGCAGGACAGAGTATTCCATGTTCAACCCACTGCAGCTTTTGGTTTAATTTGAGTTTGCCTGCAAACAAACTAAAGTGACTGAAAACATAACCAGCTTGGTGGAGGTAACGTTCCTCTAAAAATGTCAATTATTGTCATTTGTCAGTTGTTAGATGTCAAAATTGTTTTTTCTGCCAATCAAACAGTTTGTTGTCATATTGAAAAGAAGTGGCCACTCAGGGAATATCCTGATGAATCACACTCAAAGCAGGAGACATAAATAAACATACAATATTTAGTATGTACCGAACTGGGCTGCCCTGAGACAATATCAAGAGTGTCAATTACTTCCCTCATTTGCTGGCACTACTATTAGGCCATTACATAATTTCTACATTACATAATTGTTCTTGTTCCCTAATGACATTACAGGAGAGGGAGCCCAGCTGACAGCCAAGAAGCCGTCACTGCCGATAATACCTGCAATTTAAATCAGCATAAATATCCTGTCAAGACCGACTGAAACCATCGACTCCGGAATAAGAGCCGCTGCAGCAGGATTCAGTCCTGCTGGTGACTCACTAAATCTGAACCCACCTCTACTTTGCCGGCATCATATCTTTGGACTTCTCCCCAGCGGTTCTGAATCTATATTTCATGGCTGAATGAATGAAGGATCAAGCGTTTCTGCAGTTGAAACGGCTCCTGGTATCTAATGAAGGAGGTGCACGGGAAACATGAGAGACGAACTCTGCAGTTAGACATTTGCAGCGTTTCTGTAGATTACCTAACGATTCCCTCGCATGTTCGCACCAACAAACCGTCATTAAAGACGGCAGAGAGTGACATTTAAAGGCAGCGGTGTGAGCTAAATATGATCGTTTGGAGCGGAGAAAAACAAAACGCAGCCGCATGATCGTCTACGACACTCTGGAAGATTGCACGAGGAAGCAGAGGCCGGTAATTAGGTCTCTGTAAATCCAATCGACTTCCTCACCAATCCGGGCGAACATTAATTGTATGCGCTGAACTGCGCAGCATCACAGGTCAGTCTATTAGGAGGGGATATTATTTCGGGGCCGAGCGTGTCCTGCAGTTTGAGCTGTCGTCAGCATTTCGGTGAAGCCAAGGGCCGCTCGTCCTCCAGGAGTTTCACACACATTCAAACAAACAAACAAACAACAACAAAGGCGAAGGACCTGAGTGTGCTCAGCAGCGCAGAGCTCACGGGTCACTGCACACACTGAAAAGAGTGGGGCAAAAGGGGCAAACACCTCAAGTTGGTTTAATTCTCAGGAAGTCGTCAGATTTTTTTGTTTGTTTTTTTTGCTTCAGGTTTTATTTATGTGTCTTATTGCAGTGTTTGCCAGCGTCTTTGTCCCCGCAGCTCCTCACATTGTCTCTAAATGGGGCAGCAGACAGTGCTTTCATTTCAACCTGCCAAAACATCACAGTGAAGCCAAACGCTAGAGGACACGCTCGCCCTCACAGGCAAACAAAACCAGAGGCCTCCAGAATAAAATGCAACGGACCATTTCCCAGTTTTGCTCGACACTTGAAAAAGTGTCCTCTCAGGGTTTTTCTTGAACATGTGCATATCTAAATATTATGATGATCTAAATGTAGTCTGAGCTCCAGGTCCACACGTGCTCTTTGACGACCACCAACGGGGGGGCTCTGAGATGCTGGGATGAGCTCCATCCATCAAAACACAAGGCTCGCTCGAGTGGGAAATGAAGATGCACCTAGAAACTGAGAATCAGTTAATAACAGAAGTGAAAGCCAGACCTGTTGGTCTTCATTAGGCCAAAGATTCATCATTTCACCTTCTGAACTTCACACTGTTATTTCGGGCAAGTTTTTGGCACTTGAACACAGCGTTAACCTTTAGTTTAATTCTGGATCTTGTCCAAGGAAGAGCAGGTCATTTTTCTACGTCCACACCAAAGAAAGTTAGAAATGAGATTATCTTCTGCAAGTTTGGGAAGGTTGTGACACAGGGCCTCAAGTGCTGCTTCCGCTTTTTTCAACTGTGTCTTTATCGGAAGAAGGAAATGTCCAAGGTTCTTTTTTAACTGTTTCAGCTCGTAATGCATCATAACGTTGTTTTTGTTGTGACCAATTATATCAATTAAATTTAATTAAAACTTGTAAAAGAAAATATCGATACAGTATGCCTGAGATATATTCTGAACTAAAAGTTAAAAAAGGAAAATAGAAATTATTAAGAGGGAAAAAGATTTTCTTAGAAAAGATAGTATTAAGTTTGAATTGACGGATTGTTTGCTTATTTTTCTGTATCATTTTGGCAGGTTTTTCCTGTAAAACGGCATCGACACAGGTCTGAGGCCTTGTGTAAGAGCAACATTCCGTCTTTCAGGGTGAATATTTCAAATATGACGTGATTTTTCTGTGTAATTAAACTGCATTCGTGAACGTTTGTGTCTGGATGTGACTAATCAAGTCAGCGACCCACCCCCCACCCCCCCACCCCTTCAAGGCCAACTTGGGTGGGCAGAGAACAACAAAGACGAGACGAAAGACAGACGCGAACATGGCGGAGCCTCGGTCGCGATCGATCGTCTCATTTTGAATATAAAATACCTGATTTGGTGGGGTTATCCTATTGACCCGCAGGACCTGGCAACGGCAGCGGCTGACAGACACAATCGATTCCCAATGAGGGTCAGTAGAGCAGAGCCGCTTGTGACTGAAGACTGATAAGGTTTATTTACAGCGTTTTCCTCGCAGCTTACACGCCTCTCAACCTGGACGCTGGCAAAACATCGGCAGCAATCGAAACGACGCATAAATGAAAAATGTCTGTGAACAATCTTTTTGCTTCACCCATAAAATAACAAGTGAATTACGTAAATGCAAACTGAAGCCGGATTAAACCTCGACATTGATGAGTAAGACCGCGATACTTCAGAATATGGTCGTTGATCGTTCAACAAGTCATACAAGAGCCAGCGAATCCTCCTACAACAGGTGTGCAGTGGCTGGGCCTCAAACCAGAAGTCTCTTTGTTGGAGAACCAAAGAGAAGTCAAGGTTACTGGCTTCAGCTTCATTAGCAGTGTGATCGAGTTAAACGGCAATAATTTGATTTTTGATTAAATCTCGCCATCCGGGCGTCAAGTCACCTCCCAAGAACCAAGCAGCTGCCATATTGTTAGTATTTTCCACCGGCGTGGCGCCGTCTGACCTTTACACTTCCAGGAAAATCTCCCAGCATTGTGGTGTCATTTAAATGTCGACTGTCTGAGTGTGAGCTGCGTTTCATGGGGAAATAGGAATGTACTGAGCGGACCTCTTCTGACCACCTGTCGCCCTGTCGTCGTGGGACAAAATGAGATGCGTCAGTGCGTGGCAACTATTTACAGCTTGGCAACGTCACCCCTCAATGGTCAACTGAGGTTTACATGAATAAACCACCAGTGCTAGTTAATTAATGGACTGGATTTTTGTTCAAAAATGTGTCAAAAACAAGTCAAAGTCCACAAACATGTTAATAAATAAAGGGCTTGTGGACGTCTCTTGGCAGAGCAGTTCTTTAAACCAAGTGAAATCCAATCTGGCACCGTTTTCCCACTGCTCCTAAATCTTTCACTTCCCAGCATCTCATCCAACCCACCACTTGATTCTGATCCAGCTGAAGTGATGGAGCCGTTTACCGTCTTATCGGGCTTTGAACCCAACTTCCGCAGATATTTACTCTCCACACGTGGAGAAAAACCTTCGCCCACTTTCACATGATATGCTGCTACAGTTGGTGTCTGCCGGCAAGACACAATATCGCCCCGGTGTTTGACTTCTGCGAGGTTTGCCGACGCACCGATCGATGACCCCGCGGCGCTTTATCATCACCCGGCACCTTGCTGGTTTCAGCACCCAGCTGTTCGACTATCTGACGCGGCCAAGCTGCGGTTCTGGTCCACTGTGGGGGATCCGACTGAGAGGGTTTTGTTAAGAAAAAGTGCAGTTTTAGCTCTGAAGTGTGAGCGGTTTTTCGATTGGAGGCTGCTGCGCTGTCTGCACGAATAGTAGCAACTGACACGTGTCCAGAAGTTTCTTTGTGAGGAGGAGGCAATAAGCCCAGCTGTGTCTGGTGAAAACACACTCTCACAACATCTGAGAGGTCAGTTGATGTTTTTCTTCTTCCATTGGTTGTTTCAGTTTAATGAATTGACTCTATATCACACGTGAGCAGAACCATTCACATGGTCAGTCCTGGGTCAAGACTTTTACGTACCATATTCAAATTTACAAGCACCTGAAGGAAACTTGACACGTGAGAACATGACCAAGATAACGATACATTGATGAACCAACTCCAAAATTTCTTCAAGCTTTCATAACTCTACAAAATGCTTTAGTCAGCTCGTAAACAGGACAACCTTGACCCCAAATCCAATGCTGCACATTTCATCTGATCGAACTGGTGGAAGATGTGGAACATTTTCCCGTCATTTTATTATTCATTTCATGACAAGCTGCTGATGCGCGTCGAGCGTGTCATTAAACGGCACAAACACAACAATCTAAAACACTGCAGGGATTCACACTTTGCTCTGAATCATCACTTTCAGCTGCCGCTGCCGTCGGGGAGACGCTGCAGAATCCCCTGCGCAACGGAAAATATCAGGAGCAAAATCACTTCCCCTTATCTGCAAATGTCACCATACGACTGAGTCGCTGGGAGAAAAAAGAAATTCGATTTGCTTCAACAAAATGATAGAATTTAGACAATAAATTCACTTATAAAAGCAGAACGTGTGGATTTTGTATTGACAGTTTGACAGTTTGTGCGATCATATCAAATCAGTATGCAATGAAGCTGTCAAGCGGTCAATCACTTTAACTGAGATTTTCATCTCAAGCGGTTTAGCCGACAACACCTGGAATAAAAACTTTATTCCAAATCCCAAATATCTTTGTTTTCAAAGTAAAAGGTGTCGTTGCAAATAAACGATCCACAGGCACAGATGACATTAACTGGCAGTTGTACTGGAGACTTAATCTAAAAAAAAACAAAAAAAACCCCACTCAGAACAAAAAAACACAAACCTCTAAATAAATTTGAAGTCAGTTTCAGCAACTGACTCTCTGACTCTCATCCAACATTCATCATGGTCCCACTTTTTATTTGTCTGCATCACATTATGACAGATTTTTATGTTTTTTGAAAACAACAGCAGTGTATCATGAATAAATACAGAGAAGTAGAGGAAATAAATATATATATACAAATATATAAATAATAGACATCTTTTTTTAGATTCATTATAAACGTGAGACAGTGAGAGAGAACTTCCTCTATTCTCGCCCTCCTTTTCTCTTGGGGGTGGCGGTATCGCATAAATTGCACCGGGGAATCTCTTTGCAGTTATTTTCCAGGACAGAACCTAATTTGCAGGTATGTGCAGCCCTGCACTCCAGCCGGGTTACGTGTCACTCGATGTGTGTTGCACCCCCCTCAGCCGATGACCACGGGGAGTCCTTTCAGAGAACAAAGAAAGCAGACATTGAGTGTTTGTAGGAACTGTGACGGAGGCGCATGTGCTGCAGGATCGTGGCAGCAGTTGCATGTAACAGGCCTTCAAATATTTCTCTTTTTTTGGGTGGGGGAGTTCATCGGTGCCATGCTTTCCAGCCATCAAAATAACCGCGCTGATGCATGCCAGTCTAAGCTTTGCCTCCAGGACGAAGCTCCACAGAACATTTTATTGGATTCTCTGTCAAACAGGAACCCAAAAAAATCCACAGAGGACTTCATGTCTGCATTTTGTTTCCCTGTAAAAGTAGTTATGATAAAATATGATTGCTTTTTTATCATAGAACTTTTAACTATTTATTTTAAAAATGAATTAATAGAGTCAATTAGAATCTGTTTTCTTTTTGTTTTTTGCAAAAGTTCACAAAAATGAGGAATATTTCTATTTTTACAATTGGAAAAACATAAAAGTTTAAGATAAAAATGTAAAGAATTTAACTTTTGAAATTTAAATCTATACACATTTCAAAAATAAAATAAAATAATACCAAAGTAAGCAATTAAACAGCCTCAGCGTGATGAGTCAAATTTGTTATCTGAGTGAAGTTCCACAAAAAATCAGACAGTCGCTGATTTGCTTCACCTAACAGCTGAGTAGGAGGTGAAAGGGTTAAGGGTTGTGAGGCAACGACGAGATTTAAAGCCCTAATGCCACGCTTTCACATTTCTCATCTGTAACCTTGGTAACCGGTATGAGCCGTGTCACAAATGTTAATTTGCAGGACAATGGTAAACTCCTGCAGTATCTGCAGTGCATGTTTGAGCGATCCAGAGGGAGCCTTGTGTTCGACCTAGTTGTCTAATGAAGCTGTAACCTGTAAACAAGTCCTGCTGAGGAGGCGGACATCTGTCAGCAGAGTTGGGCAGATGTTTGATATTCCGGGTATTTCTTCGTCTCTCCACACTCTCCGTCCTCGTCTCACTGCGGCGCCCCATCCCGAGTGTGGAAACAGTTGCTGCTGCGATCGCACTCTCAGCACCTCGGACTTCCCGCGCCACAGCTCGCGCTTCAGCTCTGCCGCCGCAGGAATCAATCCCCCCCCATTCAGCACCACTGTGATGAATTTCTCCTGTTTCTCCATCACAAAGCATCACCTCAGGGACCTCTCCTCTTTCTACTCGGCGTCAGGAGTTAAAATTAAAGACAAGATCATCAAATGAAAGGTTGCTACAGCTGTTTTCCGTCTCTGTTGGCTGATGTTGATTCAGCGAGTTACATAACATCTGCAGGGGCTTCCATGAACTCCTCCAGTGTTTACTCTCCTGCTCCAAATAGTGCGCTGTCACTCAGCCAGCGTGCAGATGAGCAATGCTGAACGGCTCAAAGCGAGTTGGATGACTTCACCTGTGAAACTCAGGTTTTTGGGTTGTTCTTTTTTAACCACCTGCAGTTCTCCTCTTTGACACATACTGACATTTATCCCATTTTTCCACATCTGACAGCACAGCTGTCTCTGTGACAGCATCAGCTTCAGACTATACTGTTGTTACTCTTTGCCTCGGGACTGAGAACCTCTAAATGTTCACTCACTTTTTATCTGGGAGAGCGTGAACAAAAACGTGATGCTGCCGTGGGTTTTTTTGTTCTGCTAATGGACTCATCTGAATTCTGGAAGTTGTTTCGAGAAGCTACGGGAGAGAAATTATTGAGTACCTGAAACGAGGTTGTGCACTTTACTACACATGCAAAGCCTCAGTAGATTGGGCCAGGCTGTGCTATAAAAGTTGAGTTCACTCAGGGAGTAAAGATACAACGAGAGCTTGTGTTCCAATCGTTCATTTCAGTTCAGTTTTTCAAATGTGTTTCTCCTCTTTGTGCAAGATTGTCGCTGAAAATGTTCTCAACCAGCTTATTATCAGTCTGCATACCTTCTGAAAAGCTTTGCCGTTGGTGGTTTTTTTTTTCTTTTTGCAGGGAAGAATCAATCTTCGGACATTTTTGCCCGTCAGAAATGTGCAGCGCCGAACAAAACAGTGAAATCGACTCCTTGTAATCACATAATAACACCAATCTTCCTTTCCGTGAAACCCAAACCTGCATTTGGGAAGTGAGTTGTTCTCTTTACACGTCGACAATATTTGCACTCGGTGCCAAAAGGTCCATTCGGAATCTATTTTACCCGTCCCACATGTCGTCATCTGCCGCATAAGCTCATCTGAATAACCACATACGTGTAATTTGATGCACTGAGCAAAAATTCTCCCCAAACCTGGAGCTCAAATTGGATCAAGTGACTACGTATGGTAATTTATTCCAGTGAGTGGGATTCAAGGAGAATTTGGACGATGGGGGGGAACCGTGTCCTAAATCTCTCCAGAGGAAATACGGTCCACCTTGGGGCATCTTGGAAGCTTATCAGCTGTGTTTGTCATTCGCAGTCATGTTCCTTTGTCAAGTTGATTAAGAACTTGATGATTGAGGGACACCACTATTTACAAATAACCTAAACAGAGTGATGTGATTCATGTGAGGGGTTTATTTGCACCAAGAAAACCATCAGATCCTATAATGTTTGCTGCAGAGTATTGAGGCCTGTCAGTGAGAAGCATCAGATCAGTACATCCACTTTCAAGCCATGTCTTCCAACCATAATCCAAATCTATTGAGACCTTAATAATGAGATGAATGCGCTTACAAAATGCAATCTTTGGTGGATTGTTGATGGTCACAGAGACTGTAGACTCTGATTGACATGTCAAGACGAACCAAACCATTGAGACTGCAATTAGTTGTATTTTATGGGGCATCGTGCGTCCAACTATTCCTCCAGGAAATTACAGCTGTGACCGCCCGCATCCACGCTCTCCATGTGGAGCCGAACGGAGCAGATGGCATTGATTTTGCCATTGAACCGTCCGCGAGATGGAGAAGAAGCCACTAACTCGCGCTCCTCGCCGTGGCCAAGCCGCCTTTAATGGAGGAGGAAGAGACCGTGCAGGAAGCCCAGGATGCTGCGGTTCCTCCGCGAGCCTATAATTAAAGTGATTCCTGCCACGGCATCACACGGGCACGGCTACGTCTTTAATTGGGCCCCAAGCATTGTTGAGCGTACGTTTATTTCAGAGACGCTGCGGAAGGCAAAGTTTGATTTTCTTAGATGAGCCCAAGCTGTTGAGAATTGATTGCCGTCTCTCTGCAGGCGTAGCAATTACCATGCATTGTTCCATATCACTACATACGGAGCTGTTCCTTCATTTCCTCCTATAATAAGACATGACTGCTTTACAATCCCGTCCAGAACTCTTCATTAATGGCAACTTTTTCTAATCTCAGATATGACGGTCAGGCATTATGTATGTCTTCAGGAGTTATTATCTCAGCACCCTGTAATTCTCCTCTCCCATAGACAAAATTGCTTCCTTCTAAAAAAGAAGAGAAAAAAATTGAGCCAGATGTGGAAAATGTGAAACGAGACGCGCGGCTGCGGATTCTATGTGAGCGCCACAGGAATGGTGGACCACATCGGTGCAGAGGCAGTCGTCTCATTGTGGACCAAATCCTCTCACACGGGGGTGACTCACAAGACTTGAAGCGACATCAGAGAAAAATAGAAATGCCTCTGATGCTACACATGAAAATAGTTATCCTGGATCTTTATGAATACGACACGGGAGAACAAAGCGAGAGAGAGAACGTGCTCCCGGCTTCGAAGAAAAAAGGACCACCAGGAAGATGACATCATTTCAGACATGATATACACCAGTGGTGTCCAACCTATTTTGGCTCAGGTGCCCCCCACAGTGCGTTTTGATCTCAATCTGGCACATCATTCAAGTAAAACCATAATGACCACCATATAAAGACCTGTTGGCTCAGTTTAAGTACCAAGATGTACGAGTACATTCTCAGAATGTTCATTTATTGCAGTTTTTACCAAACCTCATCTGAACAACATTTTAGGAAAGCAAAAATCAGGCCAGAATTGTTGTTCACCTCCATTTCAACAGCTCATTGAAATACGCTCTCAAAGTTATTCCTTCACATGATTACTGTGATTTACTTAAACTAAAGCAGTGTGAAGATTATAGTGGAAGTGCCCCATTTGCTCATTTCCTTTCCAAATATAAACCGAGTAGAAAATGAAAAATGGTCACTGAGCACATGAACTGTAATAAAAACACATAGTTTGACAGCATTTCCATTTAAAAACATCCATCCAACACACAGCAGGTTGCCTGAACCCACTTTTAGTCGCTGTAACATTATGTTTCGTTTTCATTCGACCTTTGTTTACGCGGGTAATCTAATTGAGACACACGTCGTCTTTCGCAAAGTGCAGTGGTGAGATGTCGATGTGGTAAATAAGAACTGCAGCCTTCATTTTAACATTGAAATCAGAAGTAAAGGGAGGAAAGTGGCTGCAACAAGGTGATTCCTGTGAAATAAGAACAGCGCGACTCATTTCCATAGAAAGGGAAACCTAATTGCAGGACAATGAATCTTTACAGGGCACAGCATGTGGCATCAGGATCGAATAAGCTGCGGCAGAAATCGCGTTAAATATTCATCCTTTTTAAATAGTGATCAAATATTTGAGATTTTGCTCAGTTTTACTTCTCAAACATGTTTGAATATGTTGAAATGACACATTTTGGTGTTTCTTTGAAGCTACATTGAAAAAAGATTTTTTTAAAATTCTACAGAAATGTCAGCGAGTGATCGATAAAAGGTTAAAAATAAAATCAGGTCTCCTGTGCAGTGGTGCACTATAAAAAGCCCGACAGGTGGCTGAAAGAACTCAAGACTGAGCTGAGTGTTAAGACGATAACAAACAACTCGGCTGGTTTAAAAGATGTCTGATTTGTGGTAGCCCTCGAAAAAACTCTAATAAAAAGACCTCTGCGTGAGACAAGTGGCCACGCGTATGGAAAGAGGCTCTCACAGAGGTGCAAAGCAGCTGCAGCAAGTACATTTTCCCCTCTGATGACTGTAATTTTCAAAAGAACTCAGCTGGTCTGAAAGGTGGGAGGTTTAATGGCCGAGCGAATGAATAGACAGCGGCGTCTCCGCTCAGGTGATTGGGACGCCGTCACATTAGTCTGGCGGCCGCTGATCAGAAGCGATGGCATTTGCAGTGGATGTCGCAGGCGTCTGAAATGAAGGGAGTCTAAAAATGGGGAGGCAGAGCTCATTAGGGAGCGATTTCCTGAGCCGCGCGCCGACACGGACGTCATTCCCCGTGTGCGAGGCCGAGCTCGGTATCGCTGACTCCAGAGGCAGTGACATCACTTCAGGCTGAGCAGGACGTCACCCGCGTCCCTTTTTATGTTTCCCTCTAATGTATTCATTCCTGTTTTCAATTTGGCAAATCACGCCTCTGATTCAAATGGAGGCAGAAGAACACACGCGAGCCTTCAGGCCAAACAAAATAATCCATATTCCTTTTTTTCTCTGGATAATGTCATATTTCTTCTGCTGCTGCTTTCTTTCATCACCGTCAGAAAGTTTCCCGTTAAGTAGGCAAACAGTGTTTTTTCAGCGGCTGCATTTCTGTGGCTTCTTCCTTTGGACGCCAGTGAGTCGTAATCGTTACTTGTCAGAGCTCAAAGGACACCGAGCAACAATTTCAACATGATAACAGCAGATGGGGGTCATTCAGCGGCCGATAAAAGGGGCCACGGAGGTGACAACTGCTTCTTCTCCACTGCCTCAGAGAAGCATCTCGTGTCGTACATCACGAAGTCCAACCAGGAAGATCTCGTCCCGTCTATATTTGTATCCAGCCAGCGAATACGCACATTTCTTCCTTTATCACTTCTGCCTTCCCACGCTGTCAAAAATCATCACTCCTTTTTTCCCCTCCAATTACGTTTCCGCTCATGTTTCTTTCAGCGGGAGCCGGTTTCGGCTCTCCTCTGGAAATATCACTGCGAGGCGCTTTTTGTGTAAGGTGCCATCAGCGTTTGCTGGATCCTATTTCTGGCAAACACGCAGCCGTGGCTGTTGCACTTTTTTCCTCTTCCTTTTTTTCAATATCATGTCTCTGAATCCCCTTTATTACAGACAGTAAAGGAGAATCAGGCCTGGATTTAACACTATTAGTTTCATAAATTCATTTATCTAAAATAGAGAGTGAATACAAAATGGTAAGAGGGTAATTATTTCGCTCTGACCTGGAAATACCTCATGATCTCGAAATGGATTTCATCCTTTCCAAGTAAAGGCGCAATGACTCAGACTTTGAACTAAATAATGAACGATCCTTCTTTTCGTTATTGAAGTTAGTCATATGCTGAGTCACTGGTTTTTTGCTTCGCTTCGTTTTATTTAATGCGCGCCTGTATTTGCAGGGAATTCCCAGGGGATCAGGTGTTGGAAGTGCCAGTCATAGAAGTCCAATATTTGCAGTTTGATTTCACAGAGGACCTCCGCTGCATGTCAGATTTCTTCTCCCTCAGCTCATTTCCTGCCTGTGTCTGCTCGGCGGCCCGACCGACGCAATAACGCGGGGAGACCAAATCTCCTGGTGTTTGTGCGAGCTCACAAAACAAAACATTCTCTAAACCTGACCGTGCTGCTCCTGCTTCTGTTTCCCCATATGATGGATTTACTGTTCCATTACCTTTTCGTTCAGAAGACGATGGCTCGTGTACCTGAAAGGCTCTCAGCCTCCGTTACCATCATCACTCCATGAAACATTCTCATCTTTTCCTCTTCCACACAACACCGAGGACCACCCTCCTCTGATCACTGACGGATGAATGTCCCCTGTTGTGAAGTCAAGCCTAAAATGTATTTCTGAAGCCGAATTTAATTAGAATAATGAAGCCTTTGGTCCAGAGTTACTGTTGTGATGTGCTAATGAAACCCACTTTGATCTAAAATAACTCAGGAAGATGAGACTCATCCTGGACTCGATGTGTGGAATTTGCTTGATGTGCCGAGGTTCAAGTGGAGGAGCTGAACGTGCGGGGAGGGAAGACGGAGCGGCGCGAGTAAACAGATGAGGCCTGAAAGAAGGAAGCGAGCGCTCATAGGGGGCTGATGATCAGGGAGGGACTCCGCTCTCCTCGCTGCTTTCTTCTCAGGAGCTCTGTCACCAGGGAGGAGCTCAGAGTAGAGCCATTGCTCCTCTCCACATCGAGAGACACACTCGCTCCCGTATCCCAAGAAAAAACTGCAAGTGGTCCAAAACCAGAGCTGCGAGTGTGAAATGATACTTTCTTTCAGAGCGAATACACTTCTCCGTTCTTTCAAAGTGTGCACAGGCCTTCGTGTTATATTCACATCATTGAAACTTCTAAATGTGATTCTAAATAACCCCCCCACAAGTGGAATCCATTCGTTCCTTTATCTGCGCTTGCAGCTCAATACCTGCTTCAATCACAGCGGCTGTTCTGCTGTATTGTTTTCCTGCCTCGTATTAGTCATAACAAATGCAGGCCGTTTTGAGAGGAGTGTGCGGTATGACAATACAATTACAGACGCGCACCGCAACTTGTGTTTTGGAACGATTTCCCATCAATTATTTGTTGCTAAACGCTCCGAGCCCCGCAGGAGAGTGTAGCCGGAGCGCCGCCCGCATTCCAAACTAGAGGAGATAAGTGAAACTCGCGTCAGAATAGACTTCTTATCATTTAATTCAAAACGCAGCCAAAAGGCATCTCTGAAGAGGTATAAAATTATGCTCTCTGGCTTCAACGTATCGAGGCGCACAATAGTGTTTGGGTGTGCATGCGCTGGAACGGCTCTGAACGCCTTGTTCAGCAATGAATGGCGTTGCTTTGCTGCACACGTTGGAGTGGGTTTCCACCCACAGTCCAAAGACACGCGAGCTTTGTGGAGTGTCTGAATTGCTCACGCGGCTCGGTGTGTAAATGTGTGTGTGTGTGAGTCACTCATTGTTTGGAGGTTGATATTTGTGACGGACTGGTGACTGATCCGCCGTTTCCACGTTTGAAAGGCACAAACAGGGTAATTATTCCTGTCTGTTGTGCTGCTATAATCACAAATAAAAGACAATGACGAGGGGCTCTTTTTTTTTTGGGAAGCTCCTGAATCTGTTACCAAATGTTATTATGAGAGAGAACTGGACCGTGCAGGAGTGTTATTCAGGTCCAAATCCCGCCAGGCTTCCTCTTTCGAGCAAAAACTCGACTGGCATTTTTAAGAGGTATCGCATTTATTCAGAGCCACTCGGTGGAGAGGTGGTTTGCTCTCTTGCAGCACAGCGAGAAGGTTCCTTGTTCGGCACTTTTCTGGGTGGTCTTTCCGTGTGAGGATTATAGATTTCCCCCCAGGAATGCTTCTTTCTCCTCCCACAGTCCAAAAACATGCAGACAAGGTAGTTTTTACTCTAAAACTCGAAGCTTTTTGGGGCTTCGATTTCAACCTGTGACAGGAAAAGTGAAACTAATCCCATTACCATCAACTTTAATCGGCTCAACCGTCTCATTGGTCTTAGTAAGTGAACTAACAGCATTTCTGAAAATACGCAAGCTGAAAGAATTCCAGTTATCTCTGTTGTTTTTACTTCTTCACCTGAAGTTTTCTGACCCGTAAAATGAAAAAAGGGCCGACCAGAGAAATGCTGACTTACTGTCGAGTATAATTCGAAACCCAGACATGATTTGTCATTTCTGCCCAAGCAGCAACATTTGGCTTGTGTGGGGGTTTTTTTTAAAGCCAATTTGAGGTAAAGTACCATATTTAGCAGCTGAAAACCCAGACATGATCTCTCTGGGAGGATGTTCCCAGACCCCCTGCAGAGGTTATTCCACTGTAAGCCCTTGATGTCCCGTAATCCCACCCCTTGGTTTAAATATGAGGCCTTTTTCTGCATGTCTGTTTTGAATCAAACAAGTAATCCAGGACGGGCTGTACTCAGGCCACTCAACAAAAACAACAAAAAAAAAGCAGAACCCCTCTGCTCTCCCAGCAGACGCACCAATCGAGTCGCCCATTCAGCCACAGTCTCTGGCAGAGCGAACCCTCCCATTTGTGTGCAGCTGGACCCTTTCATTATTTACACTTGAAATGATAATGACATCATGTGTGCACAGCTGCACTATTTGCATCCACGCTGCATGCAGCTGCATTTGTGTGACTAAATAGAGAGGTGGGAAGCGATCCTCCCGCAATGTTTACCCTCTGACTGTATTCAGCTGAGGTTTTTACTCCTTGTAGACTTTAATAGCGGAGCGCGGCCGAGGAGAAGTTGCAGCCAGTTTACGAGAGGGATGGCCGAGTCAGGATGACAAGTACACACACACACGAACGCACACTTCTCTGTCGCACAAAGCGTCTTCTGGGTCAAAGCAACGTGACACATTGTGTGGCGCTGACAGCTTCAGTGGAATGACTGGGTGAGATTTCTGGACAGGTCTCTCTCTCTCTCTCTCTCTCTCTCTCTCTCTCTCTCTCTCTCTCTCTCGCTTTGAGGCTGCCTGCCTCTTTGATTCCCCACTGAGAGTCAGGATTTAAAGGTGGGAGGGAGCCGAGCATCAGCGTTGTTTTGTGTCCCTGCAGGAAGACAGGATAACGGGCAAGAGGCTGAAATACCAGAGTAGAAGATTTTATTCAGTCTGAACAAGTTTTTTTTTTATAACAAACACAACTCTACCAACACTCGACAGAGGCTTACAATCATGTCAGTGAAAGAAGTGCTATAAGAGCCTATCAGATGATACAAAACTTGGCTGGAGCAAGCCTAGAAGTTACAATGACACTGAATACTAATGGCTGCTTGTCTTGTTTCCTGGATGCCACTCAATTCACACAGCACTGAGTCAGTTATGACTGAAACATTGACATGCAGTTCTAGGAGATGGAAATGATGGCATTTTGGTCACGCAGTTGGGGGCTCGAGATGAATGTGGCAACTCCAATCAGACTGTGCATTTGATCCCCGGATTGTTTCATTGACATGTCGTAACGGTTTTGAGGGGTATGCTGTGGGTTTTTGGGCACTTTTCTGCAAGTAATTCGTTATTCTGGCAATAACGGAGCAGGATTTTTGCAGCCTTGCACCAGAATCTCCTTTCCAGACAGCAAATGCAAGGCTGTGTACAGACATTCCCCTCTAAGTTGTGAAATGTTTTTTCTGAAAAAAACATGGGTGCTGTTGGTTATTCTCGACAAAAGACGTATTCGGTGTAGCTTGTCCATATTTTGTCCTCGTTGGGATCGTTGCTGGTGTAGGCACAGGTGCCCGTGGAGCTGCAGGCCACCATGTGGAAGCCCACCTCTGTCAGCTTGTCAAACGCCTGCTCTAGAAAATTATACTTCAGATAGTAGCGGGAGGTGTATCGCTCCGGGGGTCTGTCGGGGTCCCTGCTCTCGTTCAGCGTCTCCCCGAACACCTCCTTGGCCAGTGACGTCTTGCCGCACACCGTGATGCGCGCCACTCGTCTGAACTTGGCGTCGGTTTGAATGTCCCTGCCGATGGTGTACGAGCCGCGGTATCCTATAGTGATGTAGCCCGACTTTCTGGAGTCCAGGGACGGGGAGCGCATGGCCCCGCTGACGGACACCGTGCGTAAAGTCTCCACGCCGCCGCCGCCGGAGGAGCCGCACTGCTGCGCGCCGTCCTCCGTGTCGCTCTGGCTGATCTCCTCGCTGATTGAATTGTCCTTACTCACCCGGGGGCTCAGGCGCTTGGCGAGGTCCCGCAGCTGGAAGAAGTCGGCCTCCCTCTGCAGCCGACTCTTCTCGGGGAAGTAGTCCGGCAGCACCAAGTTCAGATCCCGCAGGTAGTCGAGGATGTAGCGGAACAAGAAGCCGTCCCTGTCCAGGAAGAAGCGCCCCTTGCTGTCCCTCGCCAGCTCCTTGGGGGACTTCTTGCTGAACATGTTCCACAGGAGAGAGTCCGGCACCGCCACCAGAGTTTTGTGCCGGGTCACGTACACCTGGCCGCCCACGTTCAGCTCGATGATCTCTGAGAACGGGCTGCCCGAGTCCCCGCAGGCGGACACTCCGCGCTCCGTGTCGGCCACTGCCATCGTGTCTGAGCCGCTGCGCTGCACTGCTGTGCGGGATCACTGGGAGACACTGAACCACGCAGCGGCTGTGCCTGCTTTATGAAGCCTGGGCGCACTGCGTGCGTGTGCGCGCACCGCGAGGGGAGGGGGAAGACGGGGGGGATCAACTGCAAAATAAACATTTAACTGTTAAATGACTGCGTGGTCACATGGCTGTAAACCCCCTCTTCCTCTTCTTTTTCGCCGTCCTCTTTAACATCCACCTCTTCTTCATCCTCCTCCATCAATTCATCCCTTCACTCTTCCAGCCTCTTCCTCTTTAATCCAGGTCTATTAAACACTGACATATATCCTCTGATAATCACCCCGTGGTATTTATATTTTTAATGGACGTCCCATATGAACATGACCCAGAGCCCGCGCAGCTGACCGAAGTTATGAAGACAAGCCTAGAAAATATGGAAAGAGTGACACCCATTGCACCCTGGGTGGAAATGCAGCCAGCATTCACACACTCATACAGCAGCACGAACAACTTTGAGCAAACTGCAGCAGAGCGCTGTGACGAGTTGCTCCATACAAGCATGGCTGGACAAGAGTGTGTTGCCCTCATTAAGACAATATCTATTCTTCCTATTATTCTATTCAATGCATTTCATTTGCATCCAATTGTTTCATTTGTTTTTGCAGCACACTGTGGAGTACAGGCATAAGAAGATGCTAAAAAAAAAATGATCAGCTTGAATCAGCGTCTTCAAAACAGGAAATATACTAACCCCAAGCAGACAATGATGTGCGGCCACTGCAGGGTCAACTGATTGAAGTGAGAAAGAAAAGCAGTCGTGGAGGGACACCAAAGACTGTGGCTGGAGAAAGAGGAACAATGAAAAAGTCCAAAATCCCACTTGAAATTGCGAAATTATGATTAACCTTCAAAACGCCAAGGATGTCTAAAGAAAGGGTTTTATGTCTACACTTTTGAAAAGGAATGAAGCTATAAAAAATGACTCTCAGGTAATATAAATGAATTGTATTCAAAAATAAGGAAGAGCACATTTCTCAGTCAGTCCGTCCGTCCGTTTGTTTGTTTGTTTGCCCTTGTGTGTGTGTTGGTAATTTAATGACAAAAATTCTGAACAGGGTCAAACAAAATTTGCAAGAGGGGTCAGTGGTCATCCAGGAACCAGAGAGACATGTGGATGGTGATCAGAACATTCAAAACACTGAAAACCTGAAGACCTTTGTGTGGCACTAAAAGTGCAGATACTTGTCAAAAGAGTGCAGCGTGCAACAAGTTGAAGCAGAAGAAAAATAAGCAACTGATTTCAAAAACGAAATGCTGGAGTAAATATAAAAAAGCACACAAGTCAATCAAAACAATTTCTTTCTGATTAGTAAAAGAGAATCAGAATGTTAAAAGTGTCTCTGACATCATTTTCGACTCTGATGCATCACATCACACAATAAGTCCGAGCTGCTGATTTGTCAAGAGTTTTTTGCCCACTGTTTAGCAATCAGACACGATTCCTCATGTGATGGTCAGTGAGTGAGCTGAGTTTGTATCCTTTCTGAACTTCCCTTTGCGAGCAGAGAGAGAAGATAAGAAAGGTTTTAAAAAGCAAAATGAGATCCTGTCACACTTTTGAAACTTTGGCATTTTGACATAAGTTAAAGGAAAGCCAGGCTCATATTTTCAGTTTCTCCCTTGGAGGATAACAAATGTTGTTTATCTCTATCATCTGATTTTTCTCACCAACATGTTCCCACCTGAAAACGAAAGCAAACTTTCAAACCACTGGCAGAGTCTGTGGGAATACAACAGACAGCGTCCAGTCATTGTGAAAGTCCCAACTTGGCAAAATTTCTGACTTTGGACACTTTGGAAACTTGTTGGACCACCCTTTAGAAAGCCCAGCTACCTATAAAAGCTCACTGCATTCACACAATCTGTCATTTGAACAAGCTACTGAAGTGCCACAATGATACGCAAGGTAAGGCGGGTTTTAAGATCTGACTTTCCATGCAAGACTTGCAGCTTTATCTGTGTACAAGCCTCCATGGATCCTCCACAGCTGCCCTGCTCCGCGCTCTGATGGTTTTGGACTGACCGGCTCTGTTTCACCTTTGCAGGGTGTGACGGAGAGCTTCGGAGCTGCAATCCACGCCCTCGGCACCGCGCACCTAACAGATGGTGTGATTAGCAGGAGCAAAAGGATGATGCTGGACACCCTGGGTGTCGGATTGTTAGGGACCAGGACAGCTGTCTTCCAAAAGGCTCTTAAGTACAGCCAGGTACAGTAAAACCATGCTGCAGCACACTAATCCACACTGTGGGTTGAACCCGCACAAGACAGGACAGCAAGCAGATTGATTTTATAGAGATCTTTAACATTTGGTTGTGGTGTTTGACTGATTGCAGCTGTTTTCATCGGAAGAGAGGAGCAGCGTTTGGGGGAAGTCAGCCATCATGATCCCTCCTCAGTATGCTGCGTTCGTCAATGGCATCGCAGTAAGTTTGGTCCAGGTCATCAGAAAAAAAGTCCCAATTTCAGGATAAAGAAGAATCCTCAGTTTACGGCCACAAACAAAAATAAATCTAATGTTCAAATTCACAGTAAAAACTTGGTTTAGCTCTCATTTGCGTCTCTGTCTCCCCGTTGGGCATCAGGTTCACTCGATGGATTTCGATGACACCTGGCACCCGGCCACTCATCCCTCGGGGGCCGTGCTCCCGGCACTGCTGGCCCTGTCGGAGGCCCTGCCCTGGCAGCCCACCGGTCTGGATCTCCTGCTGGCCTTCAACGTGGGCATCGAGGTGCAGGGCAGACTGCTGAAGTTCTCCAGAGAGGCCCACAACATCCCAGAGAGGTGAGAAGTCTGGAAACACTTTATTCATAAACATGCAGAACTGACATGTGGAGTTCTGAACGATAAACTGACTTAACACACCGAAATTGCCTTCCTGACGTGTCCGTCTGCCTCTCAGGTTTCACCCTCCCAGCGTTGTCGGGGTGATGGGGAGCGCCGCAGCCTCAGCCAAGCTCCTCGCTCTGTCCCCCGCACAGTGTGCTCATGCTCTGGCTATCGCAGCCTCCTCCGCTGGAGCCCCCTTGGCCAACACAGCCACGCAGACCAAGCCTCTGCACATCGGAAACGCCGCCCGGAGAGGCTTGGAGGCCGCTCAGCTCGCGCAGAACGGGCTGCAGGGGAATCCGGCCATCCTGGACTTGGACTTTGGGTTTGGGGTTTACTACAGAGACTACAGCCCTGCAGAGTTGTCCCACCCAGCCTCGAGCTCCTTTAAGTGGATCCTTGAAGATCAGGACGTGGCCTTCAAGCGCATCCCGGCTCACCTGGGGATGCACTGGGCGGTGGATGCCGCTCTGGCAGCCCGTGCAAAGCTCCAAGCTGCAGCCGGGACCTTTGACCTCAGCCAGATCCGACAGGTCACTCTAAGAGTTCCCCCATCCAAGTACGTCAACTGCCCTTCACCGGCTACAGAGCACCAAGCCAGGCACTCCTTCCAGTTCAACGCCTGCTCGGCTCTGCTGGACAACGGCGTGACCGTGTCTTCTTTCAGCCCAACTCAACTCAGCCGACCTCTTCTGAAGGAGCTGCTGTCCAAAGTCCGGGTGGAGACACCCGACGACAACCAGCCCAGCTTCGATAAGATGTACTGCGAGGTGGAGATCGAAACACAGCAGGGCCTGAAATACACAGCAAGATGTGATACATTTTATGGCCACTGGAGGAAGCCCTTGAGCCAGGCGCATCTTGTGGAGAAGTTCAGCAGCAATGCCTCCTCTGTATTGAGCACAGAGGGAGTGGAGGGTGTGATCGATGTGTTCGGGAACATCGAGAAGGTGCAAGAGATCTCAGCGCTTGGTTCATATCTGAAAATGACGAATGATTCACATGAAGCCTTTTTTTGTACATGAATGAAGTTTATAAAGACTTTCTGCCATAAAAGCTTTTGTTAACTAAAGTGCCTTTGATAGTTAATCGAATAATGACCTAATTTAAACCAGAGGCGTTGGACTTATTTTAGTTCAGGGGCCAAATGCAGCCTGATTGATAAATAGATGAGGAGTGACACAACCTCCAGCAAAATCAAGCACTCTGCCAGACTTGTCATTGGAAAAATATCAGATGATGCCTTTCAGCCAGGTTCTCTCTTCATATGCTGATTTTGGCCTGAATGTATTGTCCAGGACCACCAAAAATAGTAGAGGGCCCCCCCAAGATTTTTCCTCCACAGTGGTGACATGAGGACAAACATTTTCTAAAATATAAAGTAGACCTTAACATTTTTCCAGTGTTTTTTAACAGCAACTTCGGTGGTTTTAAGTTTTATGAAAGGCCATCGAGGACTTGTGGGGTAGTTATTGGGAAAATCCAACATGAAAATTAAAAAAAAATCTCAATTGTGTTTCTATTTCACGTTTGTCTTTTCTGATGGATTTTGAAATAAAATAAATAATAATGCACAAAAGTGTCATTTTATTGCAATTTGAGTGCAAAAACAAAACCTGATTGTACAACGATGCCATGAAAGGGTAAGTCCACTACATAGGAGTCAAGCAGATTCTTGTGAGTCGTTACCAAAACAACTGACTGGGAAACAAATCAGAAGCATGAGCGGTCTGATCCACCACAAACAATCAGCCTTCAAGAGAATCTAAGTGCTTTAATTCATTGTGTTCCTCAAACACTGGTGGTCTCAAGCTACAACAAAACATTCAGAAGGTCTGGCGAGTGGAATCAGGCGAGCTTCAGGACGCCCTGCACCATCGTGCCGATGCCGTCATAGATCTCGTGGATCGGCGCGTCGCACATGAACGCCGAGGTGGTCACCAACTTGTTCTTCTGGTCCAAGTGGCTTTCGGCGACGCTTTTGCTCACGTGTTTGCAGCCCAGTTCATTGATGGCTGCTGCCGTGTCGACCGTGTTCGGATACCTGACAGGAAGAAAAGAGGGGGAAACAGAGAAAACACAGAAAAGTAGCATCTTTTTAATTAAAAAAAAATGAGGGGGAAAAAAGTGATGGAACAGAAAACAATTCTATTTATCTTCATGGTGCCTTTTTTGTCAATCAGACCCAGCGTGGGGGCTGAGAACAGCTGGACTCACTTGGGATCCTTCTCGATGCCGACGGTGACCTCACACCCGGGAAACACCTTCGCAGCCAGGACGGGCGAGATGCAGCACAGGCCGATGGGTTTGCCCTCGCCGTGGAACGCCTGCAGGACCGCTTTGACCTCGTCGTTTACGGAGCAGTCCTTCCCCTGCACCGCCCAGGTGCAAAGGTTCTTTGCTGCCCCGAAACCACCTGTGGGAAAAGTAAAGGTTTCACTTTTAATTTCCTGAAAAGACTTCTGGTAGGAAGCAACTTCAGGAGTTTTACATATTTTAAGCACTTTGTTTACAAGATGGCGTGGCATAAATGCTGCTGAGAGATGATCCAACCTGGGAAGATGACGGCATCGTGCTCTTTGACGCTGAGTTTGGACAGATCCTGGATGTTTCCGCGGGCCAGCCTGGCACTCTCCACCAACACATTCCTCTTCTCCTCTGAGGGCTCACCCTTCAGGTGATTGATCACGTGCATCTGGTCAATGTTGGGGGCAAACATGTTCACCTGCAGGATGGAAAAAAGAAATATAACATAAAAAAAGACCAAAAAAACAAAAACACTTTTTTCACTCTTGAAATGAACCAAAATCATAATGATTATGTCATATTATAATTGAAAGAAAAGAATCAGACGTAATTAAGACCAAAAATAGGAACTACTTTGAGATATTTAAGTTTAACAATCAACGATGACTTATTTTTGCGTCGCGAGCTAAAATTGCATCGTTCAACTAGATCAGCAAGTCGTCCTTTGTGTCTGGAAAATAAGATCATGCCAGAAATTACCTTAATAATTATTGCTGAACAAAAATAATGCTCAAGTGTACGTTATTCTACTGGGGTCTTATGGATCAGTTTGTGCGTTAAATCATTTTTGCAGGTTTGTTGTGAAGGTCACATCTAGCTCTTCATAAAAGCTGCAACACAACAGACCAACGACACACAGAAACTTCTGCGTTCGTGCGTGCGTGCTTTTGCGATTCTCGGTCCTTGCGCCGCACGAGCACGAAACTTCACCGCACCTCTACGCACTTGTCCCACAGACTTACACTCGCGCCGCCTCTGCTCAGGTGGACCAGCACGGCGGAGGCCTCGTGGATCTCACTGCCGTCATAGACCCCGCAGCCCGCCAGCACCACGGCCACGCGTTTCGCCATCTGACCCGAGGAGTAGCTCCTGTTCACGGCCTGCTGCGCGGTCCTGACAGTCAGTACGCTCCGGCCGCAGTGCTGCAGCAGAGTGAGCATGGCGGACAGACGTGACGGCACGGAGAGGACGTCCCACTTTTGCCTGCAAAAACTTCTTCTCTTCTACAAAGACAGCTCCTGATCAGGGTTATTCTGGAGAGCAGCGCCACCCTGCGTGCGAATGTGGCGGAAAAAAGAGCGCCAGCCTCGTTTTGACATTTCTTTGTGTGCAGATAAGAGTTTTACCTCCTGGAAGCTTTTCAGTGAAAATTTTTGAACCTGTGACTAAATAATTTGAGCGCGGTTAAATAAAACAACACATTTCTGAATTCATTCTGTTAACACTTTAAATTCATCAGGTGCCGTCATGTGATTTTGCGTATCAACAAAACCACGTGACCAGTAATGAGGAAGTGAGCGCAGAGAGGAGGCATCATGAGAAGGCAATCATCCCAGTTTCTGCTCTCCGGCTGACATTTCCCTTCTGTTTTGTCCTCCGGGACGTGTCCACCATGTCCCGCCCGGAGCTTGCCCTGGTTTTAACCGTGCTCCTGTCCCTCCACGAGGCTGCTCCGTTCAGGACCGACAGGCAACAGTGGCCCGTCCCGTACAGGTAGGAAGGACCTCCGGTCCCTGCTGCTGCTGTCCGTGTGGACTGAAAACACAGCAAAGTTTCTGCCTGTGTCCATCTGAGTAGCTGAAAGAACTTCTGTCTTCATTTCTGTCCTCCGGAACACTTCTCGACTTTTTGGGACAAAGTTTATATCTTTCACTCTCTTTTTAAATAAACCAGGCAAGAACGATATTTTGCAGCCGTTTTTGACGGACTAGAAGAACATAAAAGTGACCATTAATGGGGATCGCTTACGTGATGCGTTCACATAACTTCAGAAACTTTGGACTTTACTGTTGGGCTGCATATAAAAGATGTGAACACATTGAATTTTTGCTTTGTTGCAGTCAGTTTGGTGCCTTAAATAATAATCTAATTATCGTTAAGCTGTTATCGGAACTTCTTGAGCACGAAGACTGAAAATTGGCATTACAAACATCATATCAGGCTTCAAATTTTAGTCTTTATCATGTATTTTTGTGTCTAACATTTTTTCAGTATCCATGGAAACCAGGTTGGGGGCGCTTTCCCGTTAATCGTGTCTGACTCTCCAACAGGCGGTTCGACCGTCGGCCGGAGGCGGACCCGTACTGTGAGGCTCTGTACCCGTTCTGTCCCACCGGGGACCGGGACGGCCGGATCCCCTATGTGAGGGACAGTGACGTCATCTCGGTTTACCGGCTGCAGACGCCGGTGTGGGAATTTAAATTCGGGGATCTCCTGGGGAAACTGGTTAGTGTTTTTTCCCCTGATGACTTCCCCGAAAACACCTGCATAAAAAGTAAATTCTAAACGTATACAGAAGACAAGAGGAAACAGTTTAACGATAAAAAAAAAACATTATTCTTTTTTATTAGTAATAAAAAAGATATATGGATATAACTTTTTTAGGTATTTTATAAAAAAAAATTTCATTGTTAATGTATTGCATTTTTTATCCTTTCTTGAAATGGAAGTGACGAGTGAGAAATTTGCTAATACTTCTATGTGCAACCTTGTGTTGTAAATTACTGTTCACGAACCCTGTTTTTTGCCTTGAAGAATAACAATTTAAAAATATATCGATGTACCATGAGTAAATGTAGTGAATGGAACAAATGAGCCACAATAGATACAACTCTACTGAAGGGTAGTCAAACATGCAGTACTGAGTTTCTTGAACCGAAGCGCAGCTGTGTGGGTTTATTCATAGAAACTCAGCTGTACTTGCTTCCTCTCCCAGAAAACTCCAGCCTAACATCTCATGTTTGCAGCACATCATGCACGATGCTGTGGGCTTCAGTAGCGCAGAGACGGGGGCCAACTACACCATGGAGTGGTACGAGCTGTTTCAGCTGGGAAACTGCACCTTCCCCCACATCAGACCTGATGAGTTCGCCCCTTTCTGGTGCAACCAGGGAGCCGCCTGCTTCTTCGAAGGCATCGACGACCCACACTGGGCGCAGAATGGCACGTTGGAGAAAGTAGGAGAGATTACAGGCGAGTCTTTCACTCACTGAAAACCGACTCACTCATCATGGAATGCGACTTGCACCCAAAGACTTCCATTCCATATTATCAGAATAGAAACATTAGTAGGGTAAGAGGATAAATGCCATTGTGAGGCTGTCGATTTTATACTGAAATATGTCTTAGCGTGATGATTTTTGTGATTCAGACACCTATTTACGTTTTTTTAAGACCTTTTCTCTGTTAAACCTTCAATAACTATTCCTGCTTTTATTTTTTGTTCTGGGCCATCTCCAGGACTCCAGTTCAACGACATGGCCCGCTGGGTGCAGGACGACAATGAAACTGGGATCTACTATGAGACGTGGACGGTCCGCTCCGACCCATCTCCCAACGCCACCGTGTGGTTCGAGTCATACGACTGCTCGCAGTTTGTGCACCGCACGTACCGGAAACTGTCGGAGCTGGGCGCTAAACTGCGCAGCCGCTCGCAGACCAACTACACCAAGATCTACCTGTACAGCGGCGAGCCCAAGTACCTCGGCAACGACAGCGCCATCTTCGGGCAGCCGGCCCTGAAAAACCTGGCTGAGGACATCCGCAAGTTCTACCACCCGTTCAGGCCGCACCAGTCCTTCATGGACTTCGCCTTCAGTCTGCTGGAGGCTTATAAGAAGGTGGTGCTGGACCAGAGCTTCTACCTGTACTACAACTTTGAGTACTGGCTTCTTCCAATGAAACCTCCATATGTGCAGATTACATATGAAGAAGTTCCTCTGCCTTAACACTGCACTTTCCTTTGTTTTGTTTTGTTTTTTTGCCAGAGATATTAACACGATGAAGTTTCATAAATGATCAAAGTTGCTTTTGATGCTGACTCTTAATTATGTGTGTTTACTGGAAATCTACTGATGACTGTGAGGAGACATTTTCCCTTTTGTTGAGCGTTTTCAAACTGCAAACAGAGCAACATCAGCTGAAATAACGTGCACAGAGTACATTCACAAATCTTTATTACTGCTTGAGATCACATGTCCAAAACAATAAACCTATTTTAAGACGGGTGACCAGTAAAGCAAAAGTAGACGAAGCGTTTGCGATACAGAAGCGACAAAACTAATCATTTAACCAGCAGTTCACTCCTAAATCTCACTGCACTTCCTTCTAAATAAAGAACGTTTAATATAACGGCTACTGACGAGAGGCAAACTGATGAAGT
>JASSRZ010000023.1:15683154-15743067 GCA_032164315.1 Malacoctenus gilli | reverse complement strand
CTAAATCTCACTGCACTTCCTTCTAAATAAAGAACGTTTAATATAACGGCTACTGACGAGAGGCAAACTGATGAAGTAAAAGATCTTTTCACTTCACCAATCTGCCCTGATGAAAATTTATAAGCGTTGATTTGAGTTTTACACTGAAATAAAGACAAGCGGAAAGTGATTAAAAACCTGGTATCGATGCGAGAGCGCTCAGTCAGAAGAGCAGAGAAAGCTTCACTTTAGAGCCACTGCACGAATGAAGAAAAATAAGAACCACCAGATATGTAACTGTACCGCCGCCAACGTACATGAGCGCAGACAATCAGCACGGACAACTACTTCAATGATAAGAGACGAGCAACAACTGTCTGTTAGTTTGATCCAACAACTCCTGCAATTCATGTGCCAGTTTGAGACAACAGAGAACCGAACCCGGTGAAAGGAAAAAAAGTCAGTTTCGTACACATCCATCAACACACAGGGTGGTCCCAACATTTGTCCACAATCTACCAACTTTAAAAATAGTCACATTCATAAATTTTAGAGACAAATTCAATCTTTTTGACAAAAAATTATGACATTTTAAGCTGCCTTCAGATTTTTCTGTTCATCCTCACAATTTAATTTGATGCAAATGCCAAAATATGTGCCTTTTCTAACCTGACAGGTTCTAATCATAAAATAATGGGGACTTTTCCCTCTCAACATTTACCAGCTTTAGTTGGCTATGAACCACTGCATCAGGCATCGGTACCTGCTACTTTGTACTTGTGCCTATTCAGCAGAGGTTCAACGCCAACCAGAAACATGATGCCAAAAGGTTGACCAGGAAGGAGTCTTCAAAGAGACTTATTCACAAGAATCCAAACCACCATGTTTACAACTTTGGCACCTAAAGCACCGAGTAAAGTCGAGTTTTGTTGTGGAAAAGCGGCACCCCTACGCAGGAACTATATTTAAACATTAGCGATGATGGACTTTAACATTTGGATCATCTGCGTGTGTGACAAACAATGCTGATAAGTGTCAAAACCAAAGGATTAACTGGCTGCTGCTGGTCTGCTTGCTTCTTTTGTATCACTGGATGAACACAAATCAATTATAAAAGCAGTCTGGATATCAATAATTTATGCAGCGTCGCTTCTCTACGGTATGAAAAAGATCCATCCAAGGAAGGACAATTCTGACGCTTCTACTCTTAGAAAAGAAACGAGCTGTTGGTGAAGGAAACCCTGACAGAGGGCAAAATAAGTACATTTCTATTCATAATCAAACACACAGCGTTTTTATATACAGATGCATTCCACTTCCTTCTTAGAGGAAAAAAACTGTTTCACTCATCTGACTTGCCAAATCTCTTGTTCGACTGAAATGAAAGGGAGGGGTGTGTCTGTGGCTGGGGGAGGAGCTTGAGAGATGCCTGCAGGGACGATGTCTTATGATGGCAGGGACGCCGTCCTTACGCCGTCTCTGGCGTAAGGACATCATACCAAATGGGCAGTTAAAAGAGGGCCGGTGTTCACCGCAGAGAGCTGCGGGTTCAGAGCTCGAACAGGCAAAAAGCAGAAGATACAAATGAAACCTATACATATAATATATCTCTTTAATGCACCAGAGAATGGCAAAGAGTCGCCGTTCTTGGATGCAATGAAGTCTAAAAGCTGCAGAGCCGACCGTTGATTACAGGAGTCGAGACGTCACGCTCTGACTATTCTGTGAACTATATTTACATAAATCAGTTTCTGATTGTTTCTCAGTAATTATCCTTTAATTACGTCAATGAACTCTTCTTGGTTTTATGCTCCAAGTACAGTATAAATAGTTCTTTCCATTTGGCCATACGGACTTTGCTCTGTCCTGATTATCATTTGGTTTATAAATGTAAGGTGCCTCGTGAATTTAAAGCCTCTTTTTCCACCGCAGGAAATTTGTATTTGTGAAGGATTTCCAGAGGAGATTTTCTGCGACTGGTTATTTGCTACCAGGCCACAATGAATGTGTCTGCTGATTTTTTCGAAGTATCTATTTCACGGCGCAAAAATTAAAGAGCAGGCGTGTTATAAAGCCATTTTATGTTTGGCTGGCTTCACTTCGTGATTTGATCATTTGGAAGATGAAGCAAACAAAGAGGAGCTGTCCAGGCTCTTTGGATCACGTTTGCATCGGATTTTCTTCCACAAAAAGACAGAATCGATGGAAAGGCAGCCATGATGCCAATGTAGCTAAATGTCAGACATGCAGACAGAAACTCGTGAGCAGCTGAAGAAGCTTGAGCAAGAATGTGAGACGCTGAAACACGGCAACAGTTGCAGTGAGTCCGAGTGCAGTTTCATCAGCCTGATTTGAATGAATTCCTTCACGTCCTTTCGAGTTACTGAGGTAAATAAAATTCCTGGTCAGAAGAGGTTCCTGGGAATGTCGGTGGAAAAAGGGGCTTATGACTGTACAGGACAAAAAAGAAATATTCCTCGAGTCAAAATGTTTGCGTGATGGAGGACAGAAAACAAATCAGCAACAGCTGGATGAACAAAAATCACTGACATCGATCAACACTGTACACCTTCACTAAGACAGATCTATTTACACGCTTCCCTCCACTTCTACAACGACTCCAACAATCATGTTTTATGACGCGTGATTAAACTCAGGCGGTGCTGGCAACGTTCCCGCCGTGCGTGTTTTAAATTAGCTTCAAATGAGATGCCACTTTTCTCTGCAACACCTGATCAAACCACCTTCTGTTCGATCCTATGTACACATAAAAACGCAGCTGTTCGCAGTGATGTTTCAGACTGCTGAGCTGCGATATCAAACTGGATTAAAGTAGGCCAAGCGGTAGTGTAACAACATGCAATTGTGCACCTAATTGTCCCAATTTAGTCCAAATCATTGCATCAAGCACGCACTCATGCAAACAACGGCATCGCACTCTCACTTGTCTCGATGCAGATGATCAGACCAAAGCTGCAATGCTCGTATAACTCTATCTGCAGTTAGGAAAGCATTCGTTTTTAAACCAGAAAACTCGACTCAATCTTGCTTCAATGCAGAAAGAAGCCCATTTGACAGGTAGGGTGAGAATTAGGTGAACCAGGTTTCCATTGTCCTGTCCCCAAAATGCAGACAATTTCATGATGCTACCATCGAATCTTCAACGTCCACTCCAAGAGAGGAGTTCAGTCAGCACACACCTCCCTGTTGGCACCACACATTCCACTGAAGCCCAGATATTTAATGGCTTTCCAATGACAACTCGGAGTCAGTGAGACGGCTCCACAGCACAGAGTGGGACGGCTGCTCTCAGTCTACCAGGTGGGCATCATGTCCGGGAACCAGACGCGACCCAGGTGCTTGGACACCTCCCAGTGGATCTCGTCCAGGGAGTATTTGTGATCAGGGATCAGAACCTCCTCCATGATGGACAGCTGCGAAAGCCTCCGCCCACACATCTTGACGAACTCCACAAACGCGCTGCAGGACACCTCGCACTCGCCCAGGCCGATGGCCGACAGCTGTGTGCAGTGCTTGGCGATACGGATCAGCTCCTCGTCGAGGGGACGCAGGCCGTTGGCGCACACCACCAGCTCCACCAGGCGGGGGCAGTGCAGGCCCACGCGGCCCAACACCTCTTTGCTGACCGAACGGCCGAAGTAGAGGTGCGTGACGGGGATCTCCTCGTTGAAGAAAGGGCCGAACTCGTCCTCATAGAGGAAGAAGTACATGACCAGGTTGAACTTTGGCGAGTGCCGCATCATGGCGTCCCAGCTGCTCTTCTTGATGGTGTGGAAGTGCTGCCCGGGGTTCTCGCTCACCACGTCGATACGCAAGTGCTCCAAGTGGACGTGTTTCTCTGACGAGAGGGCCAGCAGCAGTTCGTCACTCAGGAGGTGGTAGTTTAACGCCAGCTCCCTCAGTCCGTGACACTGGTCTGCTACACACAGGATTCCTGAAGTAAAGACAAAATATTTCTTCTTGGTTATTTATCAATCAAACCCTGCGGCAGTCACAGATTTTCCTACGAAGAACATCCACGTTGGCTGCGTTTGCCTGCTGAATTAACAGTCATCATCTGTGCTGGAAAGCTAAACAGGTTCCAGGAAAAACATATGCGAGAGAAAGCGACTGACCACATAAGAGCTCATTCATAATATAATCTTCCATATGAAATGACAGCATTGTAGGAGGGCAGGCAGGAAAATTACAGCTGAAATGAGCCCCTGAAGGGAAACACGGTCTTGTGACTCAAATCAGGAGATCAAAAACAATGTTCAAAGGCAAAGCTGGAAGCAATCTCGATCAACAACTCTATAAAAAGATTTTTTAAACACACATTAAAACGCCTCCAGTTATCCTGAGCAGCAGCAACTTCCTGCATGAATGCCAGCCTACCTGCAGGAGACACGTGAGGACAGCTGCTCATCTTCAGCAGCTTCAGGGTGTCGCTGTTGTTCGCCACGAGCACCTTCAGAGACGGATCGTCGACGGGAGTGTCGTCGATCTTCAAAGATGACAGTGACTTGGAGTTCACAAAGACCACCGTGAGAGCCGAGATGAAGTGAGACTGCGGGGAGACGAATTGGGCACTATTTTATATCTGAGGTAATAGTTGAACACTGTGTTGGAAGCAATGTCATGTCAGTGAGAACAGCCTGGTTTGAATCCAGGTGGAGTTTTCTTTCCCTTCTTGGTCTCCAAAGATAATACAGCATTCTTTTACAGTATGATAAAAGGAACCGGTTCGCTGGTGCCTCAAAATGACTTTCAATCCCAGTCTGCATAAAGTGGATTTACAGGTTGAACGGATGTTGTCAAACATGTCATTAGGAGGCGAATGAATCCCCTGGATGTTTTCCTTAGCCAAATCTGAGATGGTCACGCTGGAAGTTTCATATGACAAAGCCAAGCATTAAAAAAAGAAATTGTTGTTTATGTTTTTCAAAATTATTGTTTATGTTTCATTGCTTTTGTCAAACAGCTTTCACATAATATGAGCCAAGGGCTGAATATTATTTTGAGACTGTGGCACAAAATGTCTTGAGGTCTGGCTTCATTGCAAGAATGGAAAAAAGGACTATTTGTTTCTATAAGCTTTTTTCTGGAGGAGTTACAAGAAGAAACCTCTCGGAGGGGGGGGGGGACACCAATGCAAAATGAGACTTTCTGGCACCCAGATGGTCTTTTTGTATACAGACTAGAATGTGCACAGAAAGAGACGAAATAACACTTGCACTAATAACATCCTGCGGCCTTCAGACCCTGCGGAAGTCATCACAAGTTAGTCCTTGCACGTGCATGTGACCAGACGTCATTGTTCGGCCACATCCTCAGACAAACAGAGCAGGCAAGTAATGCTGCCGACCGGAATGTGAAGGTTCAAGTCAGAAAATACCCGCGTTCGCCACGAACGTGAGCTGCTTAAAAAAAGCATCCGAATTCTCTCTTTCAAATCTACCGGAAACATTGAAGGCGTCGACAAACTGTGCCATGTGAATCATACCTTGGGAACCTCCATGAAACTTGGCCTGGCAGTGGAGATGAGTCCTAAAGTCTTTAGTGAGCAATTCACCAGCTGTGAGAGGATGTCACAGGCGGCCTCCGCAGACTCCATGCTGCTGTCCACCTGACAATGTCAGCACAGATCGAGCGTGAACATGACAATACAGCAGTTTTTCCACTTGAACCAGTAATCACCCTCTCAGAAAGAGGAGCCTGCTGACATTACCTTGAAGCTGACGTACTGCAGATGGTTGGAGTGCCTCTTTATTATCTGCTTGATTAGGTCCGGGTGCGTAGCTTTCAGGTAGGAGCTCGCCGGCTGATTCAGCTCGAACTCGAAGCACCTCCACAGCTCAGGCATGTGGAAAGCCTGGTTCCACCCGCGGCACACCTGCGAGGCGTAGGCCCGGTCCAGCAAAGGCAGGTACTGGAAGATGTGCAGCAGGAGCTCCTGGGGTAGCCTGGCCCAGTTACCGTCCGCCGACTCGGCGGGGGGCGTGGTCTCCGACTCCTCGCACGTCTGCTTACGCAGCTTCTTACAAGCCTCAGGTGAACTTGTACTGGAGGAGCCATTGCTGCCCTCCTCACCTCCTTTCATCCGCTTCATCCTGGTTTGAACAACAGCTTGAGTTTAGTTTATGTGGTTCTACGGAGTTGGAGCTGAAACTTGATTCACCACATATAACTATGGAAAATGAAACTGTTTCCTTTCTCTGCATTCCTTCTCTCCTACCTTTGAACACATGTCCTTAACACACGATATCTTGATCTTAACAGAACTTCCTGGTCCTGAAACACCTAATATTAATAACCCCATCTGGTGTCGAGCGGGGCTTTTCATTTTTGAATATGAATCGTAATCCACACACACCCCAGATAGGACAGTTCCCTCATCGAGAAGCAGTAATATTCAAATCTGACAATAAACCTAAGTTTACAACCCTAAATCAGCCACTTGTAAATGATTGGTCATCTGAATATCTGTGTTTGTTTTTACAACTGTGTTTTTCCAAACAAGTTGAAAAGCCCTGACACACAAGTCACGTTTTACTTTTTTTTTTTTTTAATATCCATACATGCCAATATAAAGTAATTTAAAACTAAATAGACACAGGACAATCATTACCTGCATTACCCAATCCCTACAATAAAAAAGGTATTTCTCTACTGTAAGCTTCCCTGGCTAAGAAAGCAACCTGAAACGAGATTTAATGGACACGAGCACCACAGTTTGGACCAAAACGCCTAATTTCATGGTGTTGTCAAATAAAAAGTAACTTTCATTTTCCCTGTAAAACGCAGCTAGCCTCGTGGTTCTTAGAGGGGAAACATGACTGTCAAGACGTTACAAGTATCCACGTACAGCCACAGCTACAAACAATTCACCGCGTTTCCAATAAATCAAACGTAAAAAGACTTTACGCTAATGTTGGAGTAATTCAAAATAATTTCCTGTGGCTAATCAAAGAAAAAGAGCTCAGCGTCAATTAATGTAACCGTTAGCCGAGTTAGCTAAACATAAAGGTGTCATTTAAAATAAGTTAGCCGCTGAGCTACTTGGCTCAACTAAACAACCACAGTATGGTGTATTTAATGGTATATCCTCACAGTTTGATCGACATGTCACTGAAACGTAGAAACTTGCTGGATTAGCCATTAACCAGTCCGTCTCACCTGCTTGTTTACAAACAGCGTTAGCTTCTCGCTGCTGCTCGCTGGAAAAATCCGACTGGGACGCTCTCAGCCCGGGCCCGCGCTGGACAAGCTCATCCGCCCCGGGCAGAGAACACGCATGGGACCGCAAGAACCAAGCCCGAGCCGCGGAGACGATGGAGAACCAGAGGAGAAACAGTTGTTTTTTTTCTGCGGAGAAAGTGCCGAAGCCTTGCGGCTCGGTTGCGACTGACCTAATTCACGGGACAGAGTTACCGAGCAGCCTGCCCCCCTCCTCAGTCTGAAATGGCGAAGTGTTGTTGTGACAGCAGCGGTGCATCATGGGAGTCGTAATGCGAAATGGCTGTTGGTGAAGCTCGTCTATATTTAACAGACATATCACCCGATACGGTAAATGAGCGATCGTGCATGTTTGACGATAAGGGAGAAAACTGACGATGCATTAAAAAATCGTCGATAGATATCGTCTATATGGAAGAAGATTTGGCCCAAGCCAATTGACTTTCGTCCTTGAATGCATCTCTAACTATCAATAACAGATATTAAAATTTTCTTCATTGACCCCCCCCAAAACAATTTGACTGATTTGTCATATTCAGACTTTAGGCAAAGAGAAGTATTTCTCCACAAAAACACAATTTGGTAGGCAACTGTCAGTAAATCAGTGAGTAAAATTGCAACTTGTTGACACCCAAATGTTGAATCCTAAGGAATACTTATTCTGCCTTAATTATAAGGTACAAATCAGCTATACCCTGAGGTGTTTTTTTCAAAAACAAACTTTGGGTGTTTAAAGGTTTGGTATGGATCAGTATGTTTGTAACAGACAATACTGCAATCAGTAGGAAGACCACTTTAAAACACGCTAAACTATTTGTGAAAAGATATTTGTGAAAAGCTATTTGTGACAAGTACTCATTAATGAATGACGCGGTGTATACTTTGCGAAACAAAGAACCTGGTTTATTACCATTCAACTCATCCACCACAGATATTACAGAGCAGATTCACAAGTATTAAGCTTTTTTTTTTTTTATTTAACAGCAGCTGCTTTTTTTCCAAATCCGTTCCCCGGCCCCTCCTCCCCCAAATACCCCCTGCCTCCTACTAGGGAAAAGCATTACAGGTGCACAACTTTATTTGGTGTGAAGACTGGCCCCTCAAATCATTCAGCTGTAGAGAGTCTCATAGTGAAGTTTATTTTATCTCGTATAACTGTAAGTTTTGGTGTTTCTTCTTCCTCGTCATCGTTTTTTGTTGCTTCATTTGAACAAACAGGATTCACATCCACCATCATTCACTTCAGGTGCCAGTCCCCTCCATCTCGCTCCCAACACAGCCAGAAGAGATCCGACATTTAACAAGAGGGGGGGAATTATGACTGTCTACTGTATAAAAATGTACAGTGGCTTTATTGACATACATTCCATAGGTTAAACAGCTGCAAAATAGGAGGCACACCCAGTATTGCACTTCATTAAAAGGTTCTGGCTCAAAACATAACCCAGAATATCAAATAAAACTGAAGTGAAGAGTAGCAACTTCGGAATACAGCTATTTTGAATAGTATCATTATATACAAGATTAGATAAATCGTACACTATTTTCCTCCCAAACATAATATTCTTAACAGTCTTATCCACCAACTCGTCTGTTTTTTTTTGTCCGTCAACCGATGATGCACTTGACAGTGGAGAATACTGTACAAGATTACGAAAAAAGTTTACATACAACAATATTTTAAATTTATAGTTAGGAAGCTGGAATTACGGCCCGTTCCTTTTTCTTTTTTCTCTTTTTTTTTTTAAACTCACCCTGATGCACACTCGCCTTTAAAGCAAATTTCATACTCAATGTTTACTCTTGTATCGTTACACTTCAGTGATCGGGAGATGTGCAACGTCTATAGAAGCCGAGGGAATACAACGGCCGCATGCAAACACGTCACAAGTTAATTTCTTTTTTTTCTTCAGTTTTTTTAAGAGTCTATTGTTCATTCTTTTTTTTTAATCCTTTCAGGTGACTCTGAATCCAGAGGAGCTACCGCTCGCATTCACATCAGAGCCTGGACACGGATGGTGGGTTTAAGAGCGGACCTGAGGAGGACTCTCGGTGCAGAGCAGAAACCTGGTCCGAGGGGGGAGGGGTCCAGGAAGGCCTGACGGTGCCAGAGCCGAGCGCCACGGCTGAGCCTCAGCAGCAGCGGCAGCAGCAGCAGCAGCAGCAGCAGCCAGAAATCACAGTAGACTGAAGAACTGGTTCTCAGTGAAAGTCCTGGTGTCCTTTAGAAGGTGTGAGCGTTCCTGCACACCCCGCAGCCCAGAGCAAACTCCTCCCCTGTCGGTGGGTGGACCACATGCAAGGGACACTCGGTGCCCTCCAGCTGCTTACCTTTGGGCCCTGAGACAGAAAGAACAACAATGAGTATCACTCCGTCAATACACCTCCTTAAAATGAAAACAGTCAGGTTTCTGTGTCCCTTTTTTTAAGAAACAGAAGAAGTAGGACCTGTTTTAATCATGAAGGAAAAGATGATATCTGCTCGTGCTGTTGATGATCCATTGGTGTTGCTGTGACCCTTCAGGGTCCAGGATTGATCCGAGTCATTAGGCACCCAATATATGAGTCATCACACACCTGCAGGACAATGAGGCAGCTCCTCCTTGGGGACGCTGGTCATCCTCTGGAAGTCGTCATGGCAGGCGTTACAGAAGTGTGTGGTGCCGAAGCAGAAGAAGACGGCCACGGAGCAGCAGTACCGGCATTTATACTCGAGGAAGTCTGTGCCGTGTTTGGAGCACATCTGGGGAAACAGCAGGGGGTGAGAAAGAGGTTGAAACAGAAAAGATTAGCAGGCATCTGAATTGAGGTTGGCGCTCTCGAAGTGCTTTTGCTTTTATTACTGATTTAACACACATTTTGATTAGTTATTTTAGATAAAACCTATGCGAGCTTCTCCATGTTCTCACCTGAGCCCGAGACACATCAGAGCATGCTCCACAGATCAGCTCACTGGGATCATAGTCGTCTCCCTGACCGGCCTCTGCATCACAGCGAGCCTCCCCACCAAAGTAAGCCTGAAAAAGTAGGTCACTATGAGTTCTCCAAACACCAGAGCAGCCAAAGTGAAGTTGATCTAATGTTTGATTGTAGGTGGTACCTTCTTGCACTTGTAGCAGACATAGTATGCATATCTGTTCATGGCAAAGCCTGCAGGGTCATTGTGGAAGCGTGCCCCTGGTGTGGTGATCGCTTCACTCTTGTGCAGACCTTCGTACTCCAGCCTCATCAGGGCCTTTCTCCTCACATCTTCATAGAGCTCCTTAATGGGGTCGAGCAGGTCTTTGATCACAGAGTGATTGATTTTGTTCTGCAAACAGATAAGCGCACACACACCCCACAGAGGTCCCCAGGGTGTTTTCATTCAGTTAGTGTCAAAGAATCTTCAGGCAAAACAACTTTGGGGTGTGACGAGAACGGTTTTCAACATCTTTGTCTGTGGCTTAATCTCTTAAGTCCATGTGGCTCAGGTGACAGCGTACCTTACAAATGGGACACAGCATGAAGCCAAAAGTGATCCGAGGTCCAAGCCAGCGATTTTCGAGAACTCGCCGTGTGCACTGAAGGTGGAACACGTGAGTGCAGTCCAACTGAAATAGATGGAATAACATAATGAGTGTAACTCAATCACAGGCGTGTTATTCTTCATCAGTGTGATTTTTTTAGAACTACCTGCACTGCAGGGGCAGCAGAGAGCGCCTCGGTGAAGCAAATCATACACATGTCGTCTGCATCCTGCTTCAGACAGCCGGTGTTCTTGTCGCAGCCGTGCAGACATGGAAGGCAGCTCTCCTCGTTCTTCACTCCCCCACAGGGGTGTCCGCAGGGATGCGTCTTGCTGCAGGCCAGTTTGGCGTACTCCTGACAGGGAAATATAAAAGGAGGGGGTGTTATTTCTAAATAAACCAAGTGCTGGCTGAACCAACACTTTTTTCTCAGAAAACCATTGGGCAACGCTTTAGCCATTTTCAAGACTATACAACAATAGTATCACTCACCCTTCACTACGCTCATGTTTTATCCGAGCAAATATTAACGTAGGTGTTAACAGTTACATAGGAGCTAATGTTAACACTGAACCTCATGTTAATGCAAAACCCCAAATACTCCAGCTCTGCCTTCCACTTCACTACTGATGATCTTACAGCTGAGGGTAACATAAAAGCTAACATTCCAATAATCACTGATGTTCACATAAATCCAAAAGCTCGCGTCATAGCTACTTGTTGCTTGGAACTGAATTAAAAGGTCTCCTAAAAAAGCCGAGATGCAAATAAGCTCATAAAGCACATCTATAGCAGATGATGCTGTGAGGTTCCCATGAAGACTAAATATACGTATGTCACACAGAAGCTAAACGGATAAATAAGTCTTTGTGTTGTGGGTTGATGTTCAGTACCTGGCAGTCTGGGTCTGAGCAGACGCTGCCCACCGCAGACAGCTCCGTCCCGTTTCTTGTTCCACAGAACCTGCAGGCGTCCGAGCTGCTAGACGCTGGTTTACCTACAGATAAAAAATGAGGAAAAGAGTATTACTAATCGTACAATTATTAATGTGGAGAAAGAAGACAGTTAAAGAATGATGATAACATACAATGTTATTGTAAACAACAGCCAGACGAAGGTGCTCTTTGAACTATTACCTGTGTGCTCCCTGAACTCCACCATGGCCTTCATTGTCTTTGAGTCAGCCAGAGCCATGAGCCAGAAGAGCTTAGTCCTCCCACAACCTTCATGTAGGTCCACTTTAATGGCCTCCTCCTCCTCTTTGAAAACCTGAAGGAGGCACGAAAATAAAGTCTGAACATACTGGCGGAGAAAATACACATGTTGATGCCTGAAGTGGTCAGAACTGCAACTTTTGGGTACTGAATGTTTTTCTGAGAGCCTCAAGAAAAAATACACCAGTACCTACACAAACTACTATTATTACGACGAGTTTTACTGGATCTGACCTGTCTCTGATGAGAGCGTGTTCGACGGTGAAGGTGGAGGAAGCGGTCACAGTCTGTACAGAGGTTGCCGCACATGTTGCACAGAATGATGGCTGCTGTCTCGCCATCGTCATGGTTATCACACATTGGCTGTGTGGATGGAAGAGGAGGAAATCGCATATTACACATCAGGCGGATTGGATTACAGTTTGACTCGGAGCCTCGACCAGGTTGATTCGATTCTCACCATCTGCTTCTGCTGCCCGTCTTTGCCCATCCAGCGACCAGACGACAGCCTGTCGACGTGATCCTGGTCCAGCACACACAGTGAGGCCAAGGCCAGCCAGAGCTGAGAAAACAGACAAAACATTTCCTTTAAAATGGCTCTTTTCGACCTGTTTTCTCACCTTGTGTGTGAGAAATGAAATAAGAACAAAAAAAAAAAATCGCACTTTTCCATTCATCCCTTCTTTCATGTTGAATTATTTGCTGATGTAGCGATAAAATTCAACCATGGATGCAAGGACACATTCTCAGAATTGACCGTACATGCACAGAAGACAGAAAAAAAACCCACATACCCTTGTTGTTGCGATGCATCGAACAGGAGAACGATGCTCCTCCTCCATTTTGGTCAGCGCTATAATAGTCTCAGCAATTGCGTTTTTGGTGACTCTGGACCAAGCATCAGAAAGATGTCCCTGAAAACAGGAGCGCACAGTGATTGGACGTTAACGCGTTTTGTCACCAGACAACAATCATGTTCACACTGAATTTTGTCAAAGCAGAAAACACCAAGTACGTACAGCCGCCATGTCTTTGACCAGCTTTATGATTATCTCTGCGATCTGAGGAGGAGTGGAGCCTTTCATCCACCAGTGACTCTCCCCTCTGCGAATGTAGCTAAAGAAGAGGAAGAGGAAACATGCTTGTGAGGAGGAAGACTCTCCAACACTGAATCATTTATGTCCTTTCAAAATTACATGCAGTCTAACTCACCTGGAGTTGAAGATCATGGGCAGAGTGACAGTGGTGACCCCTTTGCCTGCAGCCATGCCGGCCGTGCCAGAGATGGTGGTGCCTTTCGCCTTCAGCTGCACGGTGAGCGCTTTGGCGATGCAGCCCAGAAACATGTCCAGAATGCCCAGTTTGTTCCAGTCGCCTTTTTCCGTGGAGTGAATGATGTCGCTAATGTCTGCCGGCGGCAGCGACTTCACTCCAATGATGCTGGCGAGGCGCACTGGTGTCACCTCAGGTAGGACACGTCTCAGCAATGACGTGACCTGCAAAGATGCAGACAGAGAGAGCGCGCAATATTACATTTCTGGAAGCATGTTGACACCGAGGTGATCCAACGTTTTTCCATCTGAAAACCAAAAATGTTCTTTTCGAGTTTGAATCTTTTCCCGAGTCGCTGGAGAAAATTTGATTTTCCAAGACCAGACAAAGGCCAGCAGTGAAGGTCACCACTGACTTCCAGAATTTATTGGGGACCCTAAATGCAATTGACTTCAAAACCAAGATATAGCAAATCTACAATTCAACTGCAGTATTTCATCTGACATTTATGATCACCACAGTTCTGAAGCCATTTTTTTTTGACGAGTGTGGCTTCCATTTTGTTTGATTTGACCCACGCAAGGACATGCACGTATTGCGGTGCACCTTGTTATTGTCAGAAGCGTGATGAACCTCAAAACGCCACATGGTGGCAGCATTGCAGCAAGACCAGCAAAAAACAGATCAGATAAAGCAGAAACGCACACGATTCATTTTTAAAATTGCAGTTGATGATGTGACGATAAGGCTCCATGAAGAAGCTCAAATATTGCTCTGCTTATCAATTTGTGCTTCCAGGTTGTCCCACCTGTCTCTGTACTCGCGGTGAAGCCGTGTGCAGCAGAGAAAAGAGGTCTTGCATGAGCGTCAGCTGCTGGGCCAGGTACTGACGGCCGACGTTGGAACCACTGAGAGCAAGGACCATGGAGAGGAGCTCGAAGCAGTAGGCGTCTGAGGAGGCGTCGTCATCGCTGGGCTGCGAGTTGGCGTTTTCTTTGCTGGAGATGGCGTGTTCCCACTCCTCTCTCACACGGGTCGCCTCCATGCGAATGGCCTGGACGATGTGTGCACACACCTGGATGGGGAGAAAAATTACGAGAGTGAAGTGCGTATGTGTCATTTGTAAGCAGATATTCAAAACTAACTCTTTGAACTTTTTAATCAGTTCCCACTCGGCTTTACTTGGCATGGCACAGCCAATTACAACTCTTTGTTTTTCACAACAGTTCCAATCCGCCTCAGCATGCGACACTGATGCCGCAACAACAAAGGACACAAATGGAAACGTGCCGTGAGCACCAAAATGGAACAAAAGTCTTACCTGTTTTTGCAGGTTGGTGAGTTTGCTCCTACTGAAAATGATCCCCACCATGTGCTCTTTGAGGTCTGCATCAGATGGGGCCTTTTCACAGAGATGCAGAAAGGAAATTAGTTCTACAAGTCGCTAACGATGACTTAAGTAGGACAGCTGGAACATTAGAGTGCACACCTTGTCTTCTCCCTCGGGCGATGACAGCAGGTTTTTCTCCTCCTGCTCAGGAGTTGGCTCAGCATCTCCACAGATGAGCTTTCCGAAAACCTGAACAAACAGAGAAAGATGTCAAAGGAAAAGAAAACAGCTTCAAACCCAAGTGTGAGATCCGCAAACAAACAACAGATCCTGGCAGGCTGACTGACCTGCGAAGTGATGAGGCGGAACACCCTCAGGGTCTCAGCCTCACAGTTCTTCTGCTGGGCCATGCTGGCTGAGATCTGCCCGAGTATCTTGATGCTTTCGCCCTCCTTCCAGCCAAGGACCTTCACCTGACGCACCCTCAGGGTGTTTTCAGGACCCTTCAGTTCCACTTTGATGACGTGATGGTCCCCTCCTGGAAGCTCACTCGTCACCCAGCCCATGTGACGCGAGTCCAGGTCGACCTGTCAGAGGACACGAGAAGAGTGAACCTGAAGCTTTCCTAAACATGCGGTCTTCTCTAAAAAGCATTTGTTTGATAATGAGGGAATCTAAGAAGAATGTCCAAAGTAGCAGTCTGGAATGATCAGAATGAGATGTCCACACGCCACATATCTTAAACCTAGAAGGCTCCATGAGAAGATATTGATCTTGGTCATACCTGTTTGATTCTGCAGAGGTCCTCTATCGCTTTTCCACAAAGGAAAGTCACTGACGTCACTTTATTCTGTATTCACAATGGAATAAAAAATATAACAACCATCAGAGAGCACACAAATCATTTTCAACAGTTCTGTGGCTACATATCTATTCTACAATAATCACAACAAAGTAACAGCATGTCCATGTAACTTGATTTTACTGTGGCCTTCTTACCCCGATGTCTCTCGAATTGTCCACATGGACGGATGCCTTGGTGGCGTTGATGCCTTTCACACAGCTGATGGTGATGCTCTTGGTTTTGTTCTTGTCTTCATCTCCAGATTCCCAGAAGGTCTCTGTGGAGCCGTCCGTCAGGCTGCCGATCATGGCGGGACGACTGGACGTCTTGATGTCCACCACACTGGTCAGATCCTTCAAGCAGGTAACCAGGCAGAGATCCTGCAAAACCCACATGTGCATCAGGTTAGCTCATGCAGGAAAAGTAACTAGAGGATTTTGGCCAATATTGACCATTTCAGGCCTGCCTGCTGATAAAAACATGAAAGACACTGCTGAACAGAAAGGCTGTTGACTTGCCTGGCTCATTGCTTCGTATCCAGACTGCACACTGATGTTGAAGCTCTCCTCACTGTCCCCATCATCGGATTTGGACAGAATGTTGTTGATGTGATGGAAAACGTTACTCTGGTGGAGGAACTGGTGGTCCGACTGCTTGAATTTGAGGCTCCAGCACCTATTTAAACGAGATAGAGTTAATCCTGATTAATAACGCCAAAACGGAGCTGAAGACTACGAAATCATTTATTGATTACGAACAGAAAGCTACCTCAGCGCCATCTGCTGTAGTGAGCTGCCACTTGGAAGTGACATCATGAGGTCAGAGATGGTCTGAAGGAGGCGATGGAAGGTGTGAGGGAGAGGATGAGCTGCCTCCCCAGCGATGACGATGTCCGACAGGGGGTGTTCACAAACGCCGAGGTCTCGTTCCTGCGAGGATCAAAAGGTATCAACTCTGAGAAAACAGTTCAGAATTAAAGCCGGACACGGTGCAAGTGTAAAGCAAAGATTACCTGTTCAATATTCTCCTTGTTCCCCTTGTTCTCATCTTCCTCCTCGTCCTCAGGTTCAAACGGTGACGGTGTGAGAGATGCTACAAAGTGCCACAGGATGTCATGTAGAGAGGTGGTCTGTATCACGTTGCAGAGGAGCCAGTTGAAGGCCTGACAAGAAAAAGCAGTGTAAATCCTCCTTGGTACTGTGTTACTCATAAACAATACAAACGCAGCCGGGAACAGTTTTGGCACATTGTAAACATTGTACTTTGATTTTTTTTTTTTTTTAATGCTGCTTTTGCTGTACCTCCATTGCAAACACCCTGCAGGCTGATTTCCTTAGCGCATGTTTCATGGCCACCTCCAGGCCCTCCAGGTCATGATGTTGGATGACAAAAGCCAGAACAGGCCACTGGAAGTTCCTCTCGCCTTTGCTGAGCGATCCGTGCGCTGAGATGAGTCGAGAAAGCTCCGGAGATGGATGCCGCAACAGGGACGAGCCCACTTCTGAACGGAACGTCACAACAGTTCATGATTCACATTGTGGCACAACTTCTCCTGGCGGAGAAGTCGCAAATCACTCGTCAAACTGGTTCAACTCCATTACCTGCATCGCCACTGTGAACCCTGCGTCTGGGCACCGCTTTGACCCGGGCTGGAGACGGCGAATGCTGCTTGTCGTACTCTGACGCTACGACCGAGTACGACCTCTGGAACACCGTACGCTTGGCTGTGTCACTGTCTGTGATGGGGCTGGTCTCAAGACTAAAAGATAACAATCAAAGATAAGAGAGTGCAAGTGAAGCCATCAGACCCTTTCAAAGGAGATATGGTTTAATTTTTAACATCTTGAGTGAAAGCAGTGATATGTGGGGGATGTTAGCCACTGAAGGGCATGATATTCAGAGATCTTCTACCTTGGGGGCATTGACTTCATGTTGCTTTCAGGCTCCTCAAACACATTGGGGCAGGCATCAGGTGTGACAGAAATGTAGGGCGCAGGAACAGATGTCGAGCGCAAATACCGCATCTCATCCTGGAAGAGATTGTCATCCTGGTAGCCGCCAAAGTTCTCAGTGTGTTGCCTGAAAAATGAAAGGAAAGAAAGAAAGTCTCACATTATTACCTGAACACAAGTTTCAATCTTTTTTTTTTTCATAAAATGATCAATGATATCAATGATCTCATCATTTAGGTACCTCGCCAGTGTCTGTAGGTAGAGGCAGCCCATCTTATTGGGGAGTTCTTCCGACACGCCCTCCTTCAGGCTGGGCAGCAGCTGGGAGTGAAGGGGCCTTGGAGGGTGGTGGCACAGCATGCTGGGCTCAGCTGCGCTGCTCAGGGACAGCAGGAATAACGCATTCGCCCGGATCACCTGGTGGGCCTCCATCGTGGGCAGCGCCCTGGGGGTCTTCACCTGCAGAGGCTTCTTCCTCGACTGTTTAACCTGGCAGAACACGTACAGATTTCACTCAAGTGGTCTGAAAAGTCAAAAAAGGAGGAACTGAACACAAGTCTGGCAGCTTGGCAGTACCTTCTCTCTGGCGGCTGTCTGTTTCTCTCTGAGATATTTCTCTCGACATCGGTCACACACCAGGTACCAGGTGCTGCCCCCGATGCCTCCGTCTCCACAGTTACCAGCCCAGCCACCACAGAAATGACCAATGCTGTTGTAGCCTTGGCCTCCTGCATAGCGGCCGCAACCTGACAAGGGAAAACAGTTGAATGTATCATTTCCCAAAGAATCTGTCGGACTTAAAACCGAACTGTAACAACTTCTGTTTTCGATGAAGCATGCTTTCACGCTCGTGTGCTCCTACCTGGGTGAGCTTGTCTCATGTGGTAGGTGACAGGGTAAGGGTGAGACTCCCCACACAGCTCACAGATGGTGTCCTTCTCCGGGCCGCCCATCGCGAGCTGGGCCATCTCTCCAAACAGGTTCCCTCTTGGTCGCACCTCGGCCTTCTCCCGTTTCTTCTTCTCTTTCTTGGCTTTTTTACTGTCCTTTTCGTGTTCTTTCTTTTTGAGGATTGCACTGGACCCTGGACTGGGAAAGATCATGTTTTGGGTGGCAGCCTTGATTGTGGCCATGGAAATGTCCTCCCAGAAGGCCACCAAGTGCTGCAACGTTAACGGGAGGATGGATTTCGCCCTCATCGCGGGATGCGAAGTCATCTCGTAGGAAACGGCGTCCCCTTTGCCATCCTCACATTTCTCCGGCAGCGGAGGTTCCTTCAGCATAGATAATACCTTGTTTTTGTTGATGCTGCCCATCTTGGAGATGTCAGGCCCATGTGGCGCAATGTTGAACATGTTGAGTGCAGAGGAGATCTCTAAGGAGTGGCGGTTCTTCAGCTTGCTCTCTTTCTCTTCGGCACCCTGGCCTCCCAGCGAGCTGCGGATGGGGGCGTGCTCTTTGGTTAAGTCTGGGTTGAACTTGAGGAAGGAGGAACAGGCCATGGCATCGTGAACGATGCCCTCATGCCACAGAAATGCCGCAAAGACTGCACGGGCGCATTCAGCCACGGAGGGAGACATGGCCTGCTTGGCTGGCTCGGTGACCTTGGATGTACTCTCTCCTTTGAACAGAGGCCCGGATTTGTCCTTCTTCGGACGCGTGTGTCTGCTGGAGGTTTTGCGGCTGACTTTGGGCGAAGAGCGGCTCTCCAGCTCCTCCTTGACGGGTGCTTTGCCGATGCTGAAGTGCACCTTACACGAGCCCTCCTCGGCATTACGCACCTCCGCGTTCTCATCGTTGCCTTCCTCGTTGGAGAGGAGAGCGCTGGAGGTGCAAACCTCTACAACTTCACTGTGCAGGTTCTCTTGGGTCACGTGTGGAGACGGAACACGGTTCTCTGTGTTATTGACCACGCCTTTACTTGGATCTTTAGGAGACAACTTAGGTTTGGGGGAGGTTGATCTGCCTCTGAGGGGCTCTGTGAGAGGAACCTTTTTCTTTCTCAGCGTGTCTGGGTCCAGAGTGTACGAATCTGACTTGGATCTCTCTCTGGGAGGGTCCAGCCGGGCTTTGGACGAAGGACTGACTTTTGGTGGGAGGTTCTTGTCGTGGTGGCTTGAAGAGGAGTGCTGAGAGGAGGTGCTGGAGGGACTCGACCGTCCCGAAGACGTTTTCTGTTTTGGAGAGGAGGAGCGAGAGCCGGGGTTTGGAGACTCAGCTCGATTTCCTGAGGTCCTCCCGTCTGCCTTCAGAGCCTGCAGAGTGTTGTGATTGGGCGAGTGGGAGCGACTGTGCGAGTCAGATCTCAGTTTGCCCGTGTCCGATCGCAGGATGAGCGCTTCACTCGCAGAGAGCCCGCCTTCGTTTGTCTTGACCCGGCCCTGTTCGGACGAGCGGCTCCCCCAGCTCTCCTGTTTGGCTGAGCGATTCTCCTGACGGTGTTTGGAGCCCGGTGACATGGACCTCGCACCGGACATCAGGTTCCCTCGTTCACCTGAACAGTGAGATTCAGCACATAATCAGACTACCTTTCAGGGCAAAAAAGAACTGCATCAGCAGGGGGCACACGGGGTCCTGGAGGGCCACAGCCCAGCATATTCTCAACGTAATTGGGCATAATAACACTTTGCGGAAAAGGCCGTGAACCAGCAAGTGATCCTCAGGTGAAATGAACCTGAGACACACCCAAACCTTGCAGGACTGCATCTCTCCAGGACAACCACTGTCCACCTCTTGACCCAACGTAACACTCAGTAACCAAGTGATAAAAATAATGCAATGTCAAAAAGATACAGCAAAATAAAAGGACAAGCAGAAGACAACAAAGTCCCAAAGGTGAGAAATGTTAAAATGTTACAAAATTATACAAATGACAAGAGTGAGTGACACATTTTAGTAGAAAAAGTCAGTTTTTAGTCACTTGGAGTTATTTTCTAATTCTGTGAAGATTTAATATGAATGATCATGAGTGGAAGCACTGATGAAAGATGGATTCCAGCCCAGACGTGAGACCACTGTCATTAAGATTCAGTCAAATATTTTGAGGAAGAAACTACAAATGTCCTCAAGGTGTGTGGAAGAGAATAAAAACCATTTGGGACTATTTTTCCTCCGTTTTTCCACTTTATTGTAACAGTTTGTCACAGCATATGTATGCACTAAAATAGGGGGCCTGAAAAGCCGAAAAACTGTTCATTCACCACTGAGAGAAAAAGAGACAGAGTTCCTACCCACCCTCCGATCAGTCTGAGAGAGGCATGCATGCTGTGACTACCCACCCTTTTGCCTCAGAGCGAGAGATGAGAGCGCAGTACCATGCCCTGCCGCGGACACACTGCTTTTGTGCACACGCTCGCGAGAAGCAAGGCTGCGTGATGAACCATCTACAGCGGAAAACAGTGGAGCAGGTAAACCAAAGGAGACATGGGAATGCAAAGAAGGCCAACACAGAGAGAAGGACAGAGAGCACAAAGAGGCAAGTAGGTGGGGAAGGGGGGGACCAAGTTAAGAAGTAGGAAGAGAATAAAAAGACAACAGAGAGGGAGGATCAACAGAGAGACCGACATGAAGAAAGGAACACATATAGATGAGGAGAAACAAGTTGTAGAACCCTGCGAGTGTCAAAGAGGGAAAAAACTCATCTGTGGAGGTCCGGGGCACCAAACACATGGTCAAAACTGAGCCAAAGGGATCTTCAAAACTGAAATAAATCATTTTTTCTAAATGTATCTTGAAATCCTTTATTCAGCACAAAAAAAAAAAATCACACGGAGAGACCAGAACTGAATTCCCACAAAGGTGGCAGTGAGAGGAAGCTGTGACGGTGGGTTGGTGCTAACATGCACACTGAGTCACAGATTGGGCCCCAAGACTTTCAATGCTCAAAGGTTATCAAAAAAAAAGAGGTTTTGAACATTTCCGAGAAAAAGACCAGATAAGACACTATTTTATCTGGAGCAGACCTGAAACTGTCCAGAGGATCCAAAGAATTTCCACGACCTTAGCTGAAGGCAATCTAAGAATGAGGCTCAAGGAGATTGAATTAGCAACCACTAATAAAAATTCACAGAAGCGGTAATAATATCTATCTATTCCGTCTAAATATAAAAATAAGGTAAACGAGCAAAAAAGGGTGTTCTTTCCCTCCATGACACCTTGAAGGCTCCATGACATACAAATAAAGAACAGACAGAAATTACTAACGTAGAAAATCAGAGTGACAAGAAGAAAGATTGCTTCACAAGCTGGTAAAAATGCAAACACCATTTGACTTGTTGGGTTGAAAACAAGGTCTTTTATATTGTAGCTCTGCAGCTAATTAAATGGCATAACACCACAACACACTGAGTAATCATCTTGTACCATTAGTTCATGATTGGTGTGAAATATTATCGATTTGCTTTTTAACTATCAGCATCTAAACTACTGTTTACGTTGGCGGTGAAGCCCTGGGCTGGTTGAGGTGGAAAATGTGACAAGCTGTTAATCGAAGATGAAGAAAGCGGAACAATAATTCAAGCAGCGATGAAGAAGATGAAGAAGAGGGCAGAAGGCACACTGAGCAAGCAGCGCAAGCCAAAAATTAAGCAACTCAGCCATGAACTTGAGCTCATGGCAAAAATATCCATCTCGTTCAGTCTAATATTAAAGTTTAAAGTCTTGTTTTGGAGAACAAGTGAAAATACCCGTCATCGATTGTTATTCAAAGGCAGTTTCACAGGTTCCTTTCAGCAGAAACAAGATTTAAACATTAAATAAGAGACACTTTTGGCTCAGCTGGGATATTTCTGCACTGTGAAACATAACTGCATTGTTATGTGTCTCACACATTGCTGCGCTGTACCCCCCCGTCCCGCAAAAACAGCAAATACGTAAAGTCAAATTAGAGACGCAAGAACGAAAAGTTGTGAGGAAAAAGGATCAACACCTGTGCAAGCAAGCGCTGTCAGAAAGCAGGACAGACTTACTCAGAAGCTGTGGTTGTGGCTGAGACAGTTGGGAGGGGGATTGTCCAAACACAAATGGGCTGTGGACAAGGGAGGAGGAAGAGGAGGAAGAGGAGGAGGAGGAGGGAGGTTGGGCAGCTTGCTCAAATACGGAGGAGGAGGGAGCTGCTGAGAGGAAGGGCCCAGACTGAATGGAATTCAGTATGGCACTCAGCCGGTCACCTGCAAACATGGAGACAGAGGAATGGGAAAAAAACTCCAGCTTATACTATGTTTTTGGGGGGGGAGGGAGGGGGGGGTGTCGGTCATTCAGTTCATTCTCAATGAATCTTTCAGTCGTCTGACACATTGCAATAGATGTGCAGAATGGGAGGAGTTATCATGGGCGACTAAAGGTGCTGCTCTTTTGTGGGACTTTAAGCAGCGAGACGGGTCAACGGGAACGCTTCGCACGTTTGGGACACGATCCTGCACGCACTTGCGCAACAGTCGGGGGGCAAAAAGACGATTTCAAGGAATGCATGAACGACATGCATGAAAAAGAAGCTGAGATAAAGAGTCAAAAGGATCCTCCATATGGAACAAGATAACATAAACTGTTTCAGTTATGTTTAACGACAAAAATCTCCTACACACTGAAAAAATAGTCCCCCCCCCAAAAAAAACAAGCTTCAAATGCACAAAAAATCTGTCAGTGAAAATAAGACAATTCAGTCTAGAAATAAGGCCTCCAGATGATTTGGTCTTAATTTAGGAATTATTCTTAAGTTGCTTGAAACCTGAAATAACAGCAACAGTCCTCAATTTTTCTGTGTACTGTGTGGTTACTCCTGTGCCCCCTGGCACCAGCATCTCCTCCCACTTTACAAATCTATTTGTAGGAAAGATAGAAAGAGGAGTTCATATCAAGAGGTTCTCTTTAAGATTTCTCATGATGTCCTCATCGAAACAAAGTGCTGGACACACACAGCGACAGTGTTTATGGGTTTATTTCAAGACGCACACATATGAAGAGGTGACGCCATTCAGAACGCCACTGGTGAAAAAAAACTCAGTCGCCCAGACCGCATCTGACAAATGATTCAACATAAACAAAGTGATTGCATAAGATGTCATTGGACACCTCTTGCCACAGATATCGATTCCTTAACATTATTTCTCTCCAGTGACGCATTTAACTTTCGAACACACAACCAAAACACTGCATCTTCCTCTCTAACTGTCGTGTAACTAATCTGAGTTCAAGGCATGGAAATCCGAGCAAAGACACAAGTTTGGGCTGTAAGGGTCTGAATGACGAAGAAAAATCCTCATCAGTACTGAACCCTGTGTGAACAGTGACAGAGCTCCATCCAGCAAAGCCAACAAGCCAACAGTGATGCTAAAATCCCCCCTAACTGGTTTATAATCCAAATAATCTGTTAAGTCGCACAACCGGTGCTCAAAACCTTGACCATCAAAAGGCAAAGGCTTAAAAAACAGTAGTAACTGACTGGCATTCCACAAACATTTCTGTGGATTAATTCCTAAATAAAAAAATTCCCAATTCTTAATTAGATATTTGCCAAATTATGCAAGTTTGGCAGAGTGACTGCTCATTGAAAGCCAAACCAAACAAAAAGGCTAAATGTGGAGGAAACCACATGATCATCCACCAACAGCCCAACAGTGCACAAGGTTTTTGAGGAAAACTATTGAACAGTCATGTCTAAATGGCAATCGCGATTTAAAAAATTTGAGGGCGCATCTGAAGCTGATCTGAAGCCCACCTAGCAACCAGGCTTGTTTATGTTTCTTTTTCTCCATCTAAATATACAACTGGAATATTAAGAGTCAGTTAGAGGAAACCGGGTTTTGAAACTAACTTCATAAAGACACCGAAGACTCCAATAATCAGTCCGTCTCTAATGAACATGGCTGAATGAAGCAGCTTAGGAAACAAGTTTGAAAAGCAGGAAATCAGTGAAACTTGAGACTGACTTTTCAGAGGCACATTTACACTCTCTGGCAATAATACATTCATACTAGAAAAACAATGTCTACCATCCATTTTATTGGTCCTATTTTGACCAACATCATCTTGTGACTGCCCAGATTTCCTCTGATGGACTGAATCAACACACTGAACGGAGGTCGGGTGTTCAGAGCCAGTTTCCACTCAAAACTGTCGGCAGAGACCAAGTGGCCCAAACAACCAGCAGCAGACTGGCTGGCTCATGCGTGCGGACATATGCCTGACATTGCAGAGATGTTAGGCATGACATAACAATATAAAAGCATGCATAAACAAAAACAGATGAGAGATGGCACCTGGAGATTTTATGACACTGATTCAGACTGGATTTACATAACTGAGACAATGCTCTCGAAAAACTGTCACGATTTTAATTTTCCTCCTTTTTGTACCAGAGGAGTTGTGTTGAGTTGATTGAAGGCCAGTGTCTACAGCTAAAATGATGAATGCATCAAACAGTGAGCTGTGTCATGTAGCTAAAGCTGGGAACGATGGAGAAAAAGGGGCAGAGAGGTGTTAAAGATGATGTTGAGTGACAGCAAGCGTTGCTTTGCAGTCGTTCATTCAAGCAGAAGAAATACCAGAAATGGGACATATCATAAAGAAACAGGGCTTTTCCAGCTGGACCTTCTCGGCTCTTCTCAGTTCGACCCTACATGGGTTCATAGGAGGCTCCAAGCAAACTGAATGTGGTTGAAAACATGATGTCAGCTGACTGTCGGTAGCTGTTTGGCCAGGAAGTGAAATTGACGGCGACCACACATTTTTATTATCAGTTTCGATAGATAAGATGGAAACGTAAATAAAAACTGTGGTTGACCAAGTTGCAAGTAGTGCGTCAAATTGGTCTTCTCATTTGTTGAGTTGAAATTACGCTGTGTCCAAATGATATAATGACAGTTTTAGTTGGGCTTGCTGTGTAAACTGAAACCAAGTAGAGTCGAGCCAGGCCAAGTAGTGCTAAGATTATGCAATGGAAATTGATTTTAACTGGACATCAACACGAGGAGATATAAAGATTGTACTTCAGAGTTCTTCTGTGTTTCATTGAGCGGACCACCACGCTGATCTCACCTTTGTTGTTGGAGATGCCGTAGTCGAAGCCCTGCGCTCCGTTGGAAGTCGTGGCTCTGTTAAAGGCCTGTACGGAGAACGGGCTGGGTGGTGGAGTTTGGTTGCCGTGGTCAAGCAGTGATTGTTCTGCAAGAGCAAGTTCGATCATGCAATCACAATATACACATTAATTTTCAAAAACCAGTTAGCGTGGGAAGGATCTGGCTGTGGCTCACCGTCGTCATGACGAAGGTACTGATTTCCACCGCGGTCTCTGGCCAATGACCAGGCCTCTCCTTCATCACTCTCACAAAACTCCACGACACTGTTTTTATCCAGTTGCACCCATGTGCCCTCTGAGTTTACCACCTGATGCACAAACGACACTCTTTATCCATACTCACAGAACACATCTGCACACAAACATTATCTCTCAAAACCAGAAAAAGTCTTTTACATTCATCTGTACTTATTCCAGGTATTACAGCACATATCATGACACAAACCATTGGACAGAAAGATCATCAACATGCAAGCATTCAACTTATCAGATTGACACATACAAAATACACACCAGGAGATCACATGGATTTGATTCTGTGTATCAGCTGCACAAAACTCATGTAGCTGAAAGGTTTTTTTCAGAAAACTTACTCTAAGAAAGGGGGAGCTTATTGAAAGGTAAATGCATCAAATCCCTGAAATACCATCATTTTGGAAAAACAGACACAGATGGAGGTATTAGTATGTGCAGGCTGCATCTCCCAGATCCACATAGGCCATTTGTAGTACAGGAAACCACTGAACAGCATGACACACCGCAGCAGCCAATGAAAGGTCATAACCCAAAGAAGAGGGAGGCTTCACATCATCAGCGCTCAGATATTCAGTGTGTATTGACAGGAGTTTGTGTTTCAAGTGCAAGAAAAAGAAGAAGTCAAGGCACAGAAAGACTCCAGCATTTTGTGATTAGACTTTCACTGAGAAGTCTCGAGGCAGCCCATTGTGACACCCTGAAACTGCAATGGATTTACAGACAAACTGGAATTAGTAAGCACGTAAAAAAAAAGGAAACAAAAAGCGCCGCAGCCACAGGAGTTTGTAAGACCTCGACAAGTTGGAAGATAAAAGAACACACACCCACACCCAGAAGCAGCTGATGTATTCCCCTTTGAGAGAGAGATTCATTTAAGGCCCAAGTCCAGAAAAATCCGCTATCGTACATGACGTGACCTAAACAGACTGAATTATTCAATTCTAGCCACAAAAAAAACACATTGCATTATTTGGGGTGAGTGCGTACCTCGCCTATGGCCTTGACCTTGTTGCCAAGAACTAACATTCCAATGGGGATACCCCTAAGGTTTGGGCAGCTTCTGATGTTGTGACCAGAGGGGCCGGTCTTCACTACCTTATAAAGCCCCGGGCCGCCGCCCTGCCCTGCCCTGCTCTGCACCCGAATGGGGGCCTCGTGGGAAGGGCAGCTGCTCACCTCCTTTGAGTTCTCCTCCGACTGGCCCCTGACCTCCTGCAAGAGTCAAGAGTATGAATTAGAGTCAGAGTACAACAAAAGAGTTTCCTCAGTTAAAGAAAAAAAAAACTCAAAGTCCAGTCCAAGCCTGGACTTCTGAGCTTTGGAATTTTTACGTTGGAACGGCCGAGTGTTGGCCGACTAACAGGGAGTTGCTTGTAAAGAGCAACGAGCAAAGTCAGAACTCTCTCTGTATGAATGACAGTTTACATCCCATCCAAACAGAGAGCAAAAAAGTTGGGCAAAAAACACGACATCAACAGACTGCAGGCCACTGATTGGCCAGAAAGTGACGTCAAATAAAGAGTGGTGACAGCTTCTCCTTCACAAAAGCAAACCCTCCTTTTGTAGGGTGCTGCATCGAGTGGCCATGCGTTGTTATTGTGTCTGGAAGCGAGGCAAAAAGGTGGTAAACACAGGGATAGATCGAGCAGCCAGCATCCTATCGTGTTGGTTTACTTGTTGCCAACATGGCAGGACACCAAGCAGCAAGATTAAAACGCTTCGGACAGCACGTGACTCCACACACGCTGAGGCAAATATAATTGCTATGCCTCAAATGTAATGGCTGTGCTGCGTAAAACTGGATACATACTCAAAGAAAAAGCATAAAAAGAGGACTCAGCCAGTAAGCATGCAGATTGTGGAAGGGGCGGAGCTACAACATTGCTGCTTTAGCATTTTTCAAGTCCACAAAGAAATGCAGGGGGCGCAATTTTAAATTAATTTGCTCTGGGACCCATTTTCAAAAACGAGCGGCTCTGATTTTCCAAATGCCAACATGACAAAACTCGTGTCTGTGTTAATGGGCCTCAATAAAACTGGTAAAGTGCCTAATGAATGAAAAATGATCTGATACCTAACAAGAATCTCTAAACCATAGGCTTGTGAAAGGAACCTGATTATCTCACAGCCAAACTACAACTAAAATGTGACTGGCTGATGTGCCTACTGTGTGTAAAACAACAGCAGAAATATTCGAGCAACACTTCAAAAGCAATAAAGCGTAATGCCAAATATGAAATTGTATCATCTGCATGTTTTAGAAACTCGTCAAGTGAACTCACAAAAGCCACAACAAAAAAATCAAAACATTCCATTCAACACTGAAATGATACGTTCATGTTTATATGACCAACACTGAAACTTCTCGAAATTAAATCAATTACTTTCAGACAGTCTAAAGGGTGGCATGCTATGACACACAAAAAGACAAAACTATACATAACAAGCCCTCCAAACAAGACCTCATGCAAGAGCCTTAGCATTAGTATCTTCAACCCCATGCAACGCTCAAGCTTGAAAAGTAAATCCTTGAAGTCCTAAAGATAATCCCCATGATGGCCTACAGATGCAGCAGTTCCTGAAATACTGATTTATCACTGTACGGACAACCATGCAAATACATTTTAACCACCTAGACCTGAAATAAACACTCTCAGTAGAGTACAAATAGACAAAGGGCTCAACAAGACACGTGGAGTGACAGACGATAAGCTGTGGGGAAATCAAACTATTTATCCCTCCTTTATCCAACTCACCTGTGGTGGGAATATAGTTAAGGGGGTCCACGATAAAAAGCCGATATCCCTGACTCCTTGGCTAGCGTTAAAGACATTCTGAGCAACAGATTGTGAGACAGTCAAGAAACAGTAGACGACTCGAAAGAGGAGAGAGAGAACAGGAAGGGGAAGGTGCTCGTGTATTTTTTTGGAAGAAAAACAAAACAAAAAAAATGTCAGCGTGACTCGTCTGGTTTTTTCCCAGAAGTCAATTGAGAGAGTGAATGAGAGAGAACAGATTGCGACTGGTGTCAGTTTGGTTAGAGAGCTGATAAAAGACGCCACAAGGATGTGCAAGCTCAGGCAAAGCCTGGGAGGAGTTTTGAAAGAGTTAAGCCTCACTCACAACACTCCAGACGTGTGACTGCAGCCAGTCTAAGCTGAACTATTATGGGACTTTTAGTCCAGCAAATGCATCCCTGACCCAAATGAGCAGCGAGAAGGAGCTTTGCTATGAGAGTACGACGCACAAGTGGTGCACAGCCACTGTACGAGTGACGTGCCAGAAGGCATGTCTTCATTTTTTACAGCTATATATCATGCATGTGACAAGAAAGGAGAAACTGTGGTTGTAGGAATTGGTGGAGAACCAAGAAATGTGAATTTTGGAGAAGATAATTCGCTACTGCAACAACAGAGTTTGACCTCAACAAAATGATAGAAGCTGTACAGCGTCTCTAAGACTTGTGCTTTTCACAGCCTAACAATGCCATTTTTTCCATGTCTCGAGGAAACCAGACGGTCGACCAGTATTTCACAACCACCTTGTCTTTAGACTCCCTTCTAGGTTCACCTTGAGGGTGCCAAAGGCTACAAGCTTTCATAGCCTGGAAACGAACGGTGAATTTCTACAACACATTGTGAGTGAGGCTTAGAATCGATTGGTAGACAGAATAAATGTTGTTGCAGGGTTATTGGTAGGTTCGTCCCAAACACCTTGGAGGGATCGTTTCCAATCCATGACCAAATGACTTTCGAAATAAAGCAAGTACACGGTTAGGAAAAAAAATTACACTTCCAAAAAAATGTCCTGCTTGGATGATGAAGTGTGTCATGCTGTTCAGACAGAAACCTTACATGGAAGCCCCCCTACAGCACCTAAAGCATCCCAATGCAGAGGTGGAACTGTTGCAGAGTAGATCCCCCACTGAAACCTTTTTGTGGACCCGTCATTGCTTCATAACAGAAAACTTTCATCATTTGCTTTTTCTTTTCTCTCCACTTTAAAGAAATATTTTTGTTCAATTTTCAATTTCATTGCAAATATTGAAGGTTACATGGCATGGAGCAAATTCTGGGAGAAGCCTTGTTATCACATGCACAACAGTCTATGAACTGTGAGTGAAACAGCAACAAGGAAATGACCAAACCAACATCTAAATAAATGGCAATTTGACCGTAACGCTCGATTTCTCTCGCTCCCTGCATTGGGCTTCACTTTAATGCACTAAACATACGCTACCCAGCCAGGTGAGCATTTCAGAGCGTCCAGCTAAACACATGGAGGTTATGTTATGTAACATTTTGTTGCTGCCTTCAACCGTGAGTGAACGCATGCACACACCCAGCTGCTGTTCCTCAGCGTGTTAGTGAGGGTTTCATACTCTGTAGTGCTCAGATCGATGTTTCATGCAAGAGGACACCCCGGACAGTTGTATTCGGGTGATTCACCATGCTTCAAGGACTTTAAGGGAGTGGGTGCCGAACACAAGTAAGTCCTTGAAAACTCCATAAACGACACGAATGAGCTCTTCCCCAGGTGAACAGTGCGGGGGCCTCTTTTACTCAGACTGAGTCGGACTGCTCAGGAGGCCTTCTTCTACTTACGTCAGCTGGGACCAGGAGGCTCCTGCCCAGGTGCTGGTTAAAAGAGAGGCACCAGGCTTCAGTGTACCCATTCATGCTGGGTACATACTTCTTTACTGTCTCATCATTGAGCCTGAGCCACACACCATCATCATTGTGGATCTAAGGGAAAACAAGCAACAGAGCAAAGCACATCCATGCCGTCCTGTTACTACGGAAACAGGAGGGCCACACCCTCATGTAAACACGCGCACACAATCACACAATAAGCATCTCTGAGGCTGCAAGAAAGCCAATTGGAAATAAAAAATTGAGGTATCAGCAGAATGAAGGCAAAAAATAATCTTACTCAAGCTGTCACTAAAAGGTTGAAGTTTAAAACTACATCACCTCAGTAACCACTGTTGTCGTTTCTCTCCAGCATTATAAATATTGGATGAAACAATAATACCTTCAAGTTTTACAGCCTATGGGAAAAGGTAATATTGAAGGTTTCTGGTCATTTTACAACATTCAATTTTGATACTGAATGAAAATACAACTTGAATCAAATTATAAATCAAAGAAAATTTTGCTTGATACAATTGTCTTTGTAAAAAAATTATTTCCATACGTAGAAAAGATCTTAAAAAATTAAGTGAATAAAACAAAATAAAGTTTAAAAAAAATAAATAAAGTAAAGTAAATAAGTGAAAAAAGTCAAAACAAAAAAAACTTTAGAAATATCTAGAAAAGCCTTGGAGCAGCCCTCCATGTCTCGCTGGAAAAAGGGACATGTCTTTTTTGGGCCCTCACTACTAAAAAAAAAAAAAGGCCTCTACTTTAGTGAATTTGTGCAGGATTTCCATGTAGCCTCAGAGTGCTTTGCAGAAATATGAAGCAACACATAATAAAAGCAACAAATTTATAAGGTACTGATCATCACTAAAAGGTGATTACGTACAATCCATATTTATATCTATCACCAAGGGAAATAAATTTAAAACTTATGGACAAAGGATTAAAGGCTGCAATTGAAATGAGTCTGTTTTATTGATCACAAGAAGAAAAAGAAACACAGAAATAAGATAAAAGTGGAAAGTAAAGCTCCTGCCTGTATCCTTTAAAGTTCAACTACTGGTCCTTAACTTAAATAAATTACCTCGTCAATGAAAGTGATGGTGCCATTGACATGCACTATGCCTATCTGTTCACTCTGCAGGGAGGGGTGACTACGCACACGCAGGCCTGCGCTGTCCTTGGACACAAATTTGCGGACCTGAGAGAAGCAGAGGGGAGATGGAGACCGTGAGCGGCAGGAGCAAAGGAGAGAGAAAGAAAATCAACAAGAAGTGCAGCAGGAGGTGAAGGAGGAGGAGGAGGAGGAGGCGGCAGGGCAGAGATTTGCATGCCTCGACCCACGCAGAGCCTGATTTCAGGTGCACACGGAGACAAAGCAAAAAGGTGAGAAAACTTTAGGAATGAGTAGATTTGTTGCTTGTTTCCCCCCAAACGTAAAGACAAATCCCAAGACTTTCACAAAATGATGATGACCCCCACTGTTAGTGTGACGCTTCATCTTTTAATCCGATGCAAGTTTCAGTTCAAGTGCTGACATCTCAAGACAGACTTTGCCTCATTTGAGGCAGATCATTCAGCCTGAATAACACAGAGCGGTTTTGTCCGTGTGGCTCTGGTGTATTTACACAATCTTATCATTTATCGCCAATACACACAGCGTAGGCATCTTCTGACAGCCCTGGATCTTTCGAATATACCTTTTTAGTTCCCTCATGGTGATGAAGGATAGTATTGGTTCACCTATAGATTGTGTATTTACCACCTCATACTAGACAGGTAGCTGAAGGTTGTCTTTCTCCTATTCGCTTACCAAAACATCTAACCAAACCAAGGACATGAAACCGCCAACGGCTGCACCGAAGTGCAGAAATCCTATAAAACTTTGCCACGTTGCGGGAGCTCCTAGTTTTAGTACCAAAATGCTGCAAGACTCAGCCCATCTGAAGAGTGACAAACTGATGTTTGCAGCCACACACTGAGAGAAGGGAGAAAAAATCCTCATCTCTGATGGGGTATATCCAAAGGGGTAAGTGCAAGCAGGCATGCATTTCAGTGTGTTTATGTGCATGTCCATGCTGTCGTCGGCCACCTGAAAAGAAAAACTCACCTTGCTAGGTTGAGGTTCAACTTTTGGTTTGACCATCTGCGTTCCAGGTGGTATCATGCCTTTGGGCGGATCTTTGACTTCTACTTCTAACCCTGCATCTGAAAGAAAAAGAGATCGAAAACGGTTCATGGCCATAACAATGGAACTGTGGGATGCAGCTCGGTGGAGGTAAGAACAGACACCAACAAGGCACCATCTGAAGAAACATACCAATTTCAATGCCATCAATGGTGACATGAATTGTGTAGAGACCAACTGCTCCAGGGGTCCAGTTGGCACTGTATGTGCCATCAGTGTTGGCACGGATGAGCATGTTCTCACTCGGTCTGTATGGAGAGTGAACAGTAAGTAAGCTGGACTATACCATGTTTTCTGTTTGTACTTCTCACTTACCTCTTTGGGGTGGGAGAAGCAAACCGTAGCTCCTCAAAAGAGTAGTTCTCATAAGCCTGAAAAGGACACAAGGTGTGAAAGTGGAAGTGAAATTATAAACATCCACCAACATCTGATGAAATTTAAACGGGATATTTTTACAAACAAAATCAGCTCCTCGTTATTTAGAATCTCACACCTGTTAATTGTAAAGAGTGGTGTGCTAAATGTGAATGCTAAGGCAACTCTTTTCTCTCGTACCGACCTTCATCATAGTAATGGCGATGTATCGGGCCTCTTTCACAATCATGGGCTCATATGTGGCCTCCAGCTTTGGCACTGGCAGACCTCCAAAGGTGAGATCTGGCCCAGTAGAGGAAGGGGAGGAGCTTCCCGGGAGCCGCTGTAACTTCTTCACGTTCTCTGGCTGCATCGACTTCTTCTGGGAAACAGGCACGGCCTTCACCTCCACCTTGATGTCGGACAGATCAAGAAAACGTCAGTGAAGCCTCGTTGTGGGAGAAAGACTAAAGTTTTGGAGAGTCTGCCTGATACGCTTTTTTCCTGCTGTAACAACAGGTCTGTTCCACTGACCTTCATGTTAGGAACGTGCACCACATCTCCATACTGGTCTTTGGTCTGTACAACCACGGTAGTCGGCCACCCACAGCGTATGTCGTCTTTGTTCAGGATCAGAGACGTCTTCTGAGGATCTGCGTAGGAGTCTGGCTGCAGCCACCTGGAGTAGGAGCAAGTTGCCAAAGAATTATTTACAAATAATGCCTGTGAAATACAAGTCGAGTTCAAGTCGAGTACAAGTGAGGAACTGTCCAATTTTGACAAGTTTAGAATTTCTCAGAGAAGCTCTATGCACAACTAAGCAAAAGAATATACCTGGCCAGACGTCCGCCGCTTGAGGTCTGTACACAGGTGATGAAATCCTCCAGGAACGAGTGCTCATTGGTTTGGAGGTGCAGTGGTAGATTCCCCTCCAGGGCCTCCAGGATGGTAGGAGAGTGAGATAAGGCCAGACCCTTCCCTAAAATCCCTGAGTGGGATTTGCACACCTGGAAGAAAGCAAGCAATAGCCCAACTTAGAATTTGGCTGCATTAATACATCCCATATCCAGTTCAAAAATATTCATAATTCACCATGTATAAGATCTGTACTCCTTTTATATACCTGAACCAAGAAAACCAACTCTACAAGCAGGTGCTAAAATTCTGATTTGGTAAACACTTTGCGAGTTCGATGGGGCTTTCAGTCATAAAACTGATCGATGTTGTGTTGGATGTTTTAGCTTGTTTCTTTTACAGACAATTTACTTTCTATACAAACTGTATAAAGATATCGATTATACCTGAAGAGAGGCTTCCTCAAGAATCTCGAGGTCCTCTTCCAACTCATTACCTGCAAATGACACAAAAATGTAAGCCAGGAAACTATTGTAAACACATCATAATGCATCGCACCCCCAACCCCTTTATGAATGTTGACCATACCTATGGGGAGAGCCAGGTCTTTCTTCATCAGAGCAGCAGCACACACACTGCCCAGGTAGGCCAGCTCTTTCTCTAACTGGATGATACCCTGGAAGACAATATTCACATTACTGAAGTATTACAGCCACATAAGGACACAAACAATTATTATCCACTAAAGACGCAAGACCGGCCTGTAACACCTTACCTCATCGGGGCCAGGGTTGAACTCGTACCCCACTGCCACACACTTAAAGCCGTAGAAGGAGGCTTTTTCATCTTTCACATAATCCGAGGCAGTTTCCAGTGAAAACAGAACCTCATTCCCTGAAGACAGAAACACAACAGTCATGGATCTAAAAGCGGACAGCTGGGCAGGCTGCTGCAAGTAAATGGTAAATTAATCGTCGCCTGCTGTGCCAGGTGGCTCCGCAAAGCATCATTAAGGGAAATTGAGCTCATACAGTAAAAGAAGATTAATGAACCACAGCTGGGTTGTAAGAATATATGTTGGCTTCAGAATGATGACACTACGTTTTACCTGTCAGACACCACAAAACACATGCATGACAAGTGTTTTGTGGTTGAAAAAATGGTTGTGAATCCAAAATAATCCTCTAAATGGCACAGAGAAAACTACAATTTAAAAACAACTTCACTGGGATACTTATTGACTTGTTTTACGACATCATGCTTCCTTGAAAAGCTTTAGAACTGAAATGAAACTTCAGTCCGTCTCCTACCTGGTAGCACGAGGACAGTGGTCGGCCAGCCCGTGGAGCCCGAGAACTTCTTGAGCTCAGTCCAGGTGTTGATGGTGTCGTGGATCAGTGGTTTGCCTCCGAGGTTGGACAGGTGGAGCGTTCGACTGGGAATGAGCAGACGCAGCACGTCTTCTGGCTGTGCGGTGCCGCACTGTGGGTCGAACTCGATGGTGGTCCAACGAACACAGTCAGGGAACGATACCTGAGCCGAGAACAAAAGGGATCCGAATAAATTACAGTTGAGGTGAGTTGAGGGTGGTTGTAAAAAACACCAGTAGTGTTTGACAGTGGTATGCAACACAATGTGTATGTGTACTTAAGTTTGCTCGATTAAGAATATAACTAATTGTTTCTGTGATACTTGTTGCTCATGATAATTGTCAAATGAAAACTCTGCTGTTGTAACATCTTACCCTGTACTGAGTGACGCCGGCCTGCTTGTAAGGGTGGTCGCTCTCAATCACAGAGTAGTGGTTTGAAGTAGTACATGCCGACAGACCCTGTTCGGGCTGGTTGCCAGTTGTGCTGTCTGTTGACTGGTTGGGATTGAAAGTGGGTGGGGCATATTTTTGGTTGAGGGCAGAAACAGCAGGCAGCAGCTCTTGAACCAAACCAAACACCTCAACAGCAGCCTGAAAAAGAGAGGAGGAAAGTGATGAGAGATATTAATCATTTGAGCATTTTTATCGTGAAAGGAATATAAAGACTTCTGCTCGTTTCCCTCCACACCTTCGGAACAGACGCAGCCACAGGGCCGATGTATGCCAGGATGAGGGGCAGCAGCATGGAGAAGAGGCTGGAGGAACTTAGGAGCTCAGGAATATCATCCACTACAGGAGTGAAAAGACATAGACACAGCTGACAAAGACTGGACAGATGTGTGCATTTTTAGCGCATGAATCTAAAAAATCAATGTGCTTGTGTGATAGAAAGTCAATCTTTATAGGAATGTTGATATTTGTTTATCAAGGAAGCAATTTAAATGAAAATGTCTTCGGCAGGAGGCAGTAGATCTAATGGTTCGTAAATGCGATCAATAAAAGGTCAAAAACAGTATACCGTGCATACCATCAACAGCAAAGGCCCGGTGAAGGAGGTCTTTTGCAGCTCTGACCACAGCACTGACCACAGACAGAGCTCTGCTACAGTTTTTGTCCTCCTCGTTGGCTTTGCTCAGCAGCTGAGACTGCAGATCTCCATCATACTCGCTCCTGCAGGAAGGAGACAAGCTCAAGTCAGAAAAACGTCAAAAAGACAGATTTAAAGATCTTATGGCTTTGTGCACACCTGTAGTAAAGGATTTGCGGGATCTGTCCTCTGGTCTGATTGGTCCCGTTGCTACTCAAGCTGCAGGTGCTGAAGGTGAAGGATACGCCGTCCGAGCACTGCACTGTGGTCATACCTCCATCCCCATTAGCTGTGCGGCTGCCGTAGTTTCGTAATCGGACTGCATACTTCACTCCTTCCTGTAAACAGCACCCAAAAAACATAGTACATTAGCATATTTGTAACCATGAATAAACCCAAGAATGACACGGGTTATGAATTTCTCATCCAATTTGTTTACGTACCTTGAGAGGCACAGCCTTGTCCAGACGAATCTCTGCAATGTCACTGGGAGAATCATCAGTGCTGTAGGTGCCCTTCACGAGTTCCAGGGACGTCCACCTGTGAGAGTGTGCCGAGTCCCCAGGGTGCTCCGTCTGCGCCTGGACAGAGAAAGAGAGAGAGAAAAAAAATATTAGGAGTGCAACACCACAAAAAATGTAAAATATTGTGTGCGACTGCACTGACAAGATTCAGAATCACTCACATCATCGGCAAGCACCTCCAGTTCATATTCATGGATGCCCCCTCCTCCGTAGACGCACACGCCAACCAGCACCACGCCTGGCTTGTCTACTGTCATACAGATGGCATCCGGGGAGCCGTTGCCCGTGTTCCAGCTCCGGCCCTGGCTCGTTTTGGTGAAGCGGTTGGGCGACGCTTTCACTGAATGAAGCGAGTTCAGTCCATCGACCTAATGAGAAGAGACAAATGTTTCCTATTTTCAGAGCTTCTGGGATTTTTTTGCTACGCTTTCAGACGTCCTGTATACTTGCTGAAATAAAAACACCTCATGTGTGGCAGGTTAATACAAACTTCAACTATTTATAACAGCTGTCTGACTACAGAGAGTCAGACACAGCTTGGGAGGGACCGATCCAGGTACTCCAGGGTAGGAAGAGCTGTTTCCTTGACAACAGACTGGGGACCAAAAAAAAATTGAGGTGTCGAGGGCTGCCGTCAAGTGATGTTACTATGGCAACAAATGCTACTGAAGAGTACGCACAGGAACAGACAGAGAGTGATGATAATTGAGGTAAGAGTGTGAGGGAGGGGGGGCGACAGACTTCTGGCACTCCTACCCAGTGACTCAGCATAGCATAAAGACAACAAAAGAAATCTGTGTCCGTGCGTGTGTGCGTTTGTGGGTGCGTGTTTGTGCGTGTGTGCGTGTTCTTTCCTATGTTACTTAAAGTAACTGTAAGGACACAATGTCTGTCAATGTTAGGCACATCAACAACAATAGAGAAAGGAAGAATGACGAAGAATGTGAAAGACGAAAATTGGCGAAACAGATAAGGTTTAAAACTGGACAAAAGGGGATTACTACTCTGGAAAACATGGGAGGGTGCACAACTTTGAGATCTGAACTGACTGGAGAAAAAAACAATGAACGCGACGGACAAAAATGACTGTGAGGCAAATCCGTCAAAAGACAAACGGCTCAGCTTGACAAAAAAGGCTCCAGGGTTGACAGTTCTGTCTATACTTCTGAAAAGAGAGCTTTACGAGAGCAAACAGACACAAGACCAAGCCCTGTGGCCTGACGTTCAAGCCTTCTGCGTGTATTGAGAGACTGCGAGTGAGCATAAGGGTGTAAGAGACCATAATGTTGCGTAGTCACAGCTATTTCTCATTCAGGGGCGGTTTGGTCTAAAATGAGCACTGGCCAAAAGGTGTAAAAAGCATGAAAAAGGCTCATTGATTGGCCAGGACCAAAAATAGACGTCAAAGAAAGTGAAAAAGTGCAATATGTTGCCATGGTTACACTGGTTGCAATCCTGGTAGTGCACAACACTTTCACGCTATCAGGTTCAGCAGATATGCGCTTCCACATGTGCAGACTAACAATACAATACAATGAATTTTGGCGTGTTTGAATCAGAGTAAACGGCTCTGGTGTAAATGCGAGGAAAGTGTGAGTCATTTACCTCAGACCCCAGCGCCGAAGCAGTGAGCTCAGAGACGATGGAGGCCAGCAGACCGCAGGTGTTGGAGACAAGGTGCGGTGAGAACAGCTCCACCTCTTTCCTTAAACTCTTCCTCACTGGCAGCACCACAATCACCAGCATCTTCTCCAGGACCTCCCGAAAACTGGTCATGCCCATCAGGTTTTCCTCAGTCTATTAGGGGAAAAAGAACCAATTTGTAGATTTGGCGGTCCACTAAGATCCACTGTTGCTTGTGTGAAATCCCGATGTGCAATTATTCGTGGTCATTAGTTTCAAAGATTTAGCTCTCAATCATTTGCCTTGTTTAATCAAGTCATCCTATTTTTCAATATCTGGTCAAGACACTGGCGGGCCAGAATGGATGCTCTGAGAGGCCTGTTTTGTCCCCTCAGCAATAGGTTTGACACCTTCTGATGCAAACTCACATGGCTTAGTTTCTCCATATGGGCCACCAGCAGGGGGAAGCGGTGAGCGAGGGCAGAGTCGTTCTCAGTGCTGACTTGTTTCACCAGCGAGCGCAGCAGCACTTCCCCGTCATATGCAATGGGAAGGATGGACGTCAGCTTGACCGAGGTGTTACACAAAGCCGACATCACTGCTGCCAGCAGGCGACTGCTGGACGTACGAAAGTTGGCTTCTGCAATGTCCTGAAAAAGCAAAGGATGATGGTGTTACGAGGCTAAGTCTCTGAAAGCTTCCTGATTCTCTCTGGAAAAAAGGCTGACAACCAACATATCTCTCACCAAATACAATTCAGACACTGAGTGAGTGGTCTCACCTGGTCCAGGCAGTTCAGCAGATCACAGAGGCAGGCCCACTGTAGGGCTGGCGTTGGGTAGAAGGAGTGGAAGCAGGCTGTGAAAGTGTTGTGGCACTCCTGCAGCACGGCTTCAAGCAGGGTGAGAGGCTGGGACAAGTAGCCTTGCGGGTCGTTGTCCAGCTTGGTCAGGCAGTTGTCCATTCCCTCGGACAGGATCTTCTTCAGCAGACTGCGCGTCTTTCCCACGCACTCTGCCAGCTTGCTCGACTCCTCCACCACAGCTTTGGTGCTGGCTGGAAACCAAAGGAGAGACAGAAAAGAACAATTTGAGATGTTATCTGTGGAGTTCAATCCAAACGTTCTTTGAGAAACAAACATGACCTGAACTTTACTCCTCAAAGCCACGAAGATGAAAGCAACATCCTCCAAGGATTACCCCTGGATAGTTACATCTACAGACCATTAAGTCAACATGCTTTGCGTTGATATTATACACAAAAACATGAATGCATATTTCAGCAAGCCATCACGACTTGCATGTAACGTTTGATGTTTTCACACCAAACGCCATCCTTGCCTCAACAGGGGTTTGCCCTGAGATCAAATTGTGCAAAATTATGATTTGAAGGATAAAAAAAAGCCTTTCATCACGAAGCGTGACGTGACTTTCAGTTTTCCGTGATCATACCAGCGATGGGGAAGATTTCACAGATGTAGACCCTGAGTAGGCGGAGGCAGCATGTGCCAACAAAGCGCAGCCTCTCCAGGTCCAGCAGGGTGGCAGTGTACTGGAAACCCTTCAGGCCTCGCAGCTCCTCCACACCCAACACCAAGGTGGTCCAGCTCCAGTGAAGGATACTCAGCAGAGACTCAAAACACTCCTAGTAAAACGCAACAGAATCACAGTCACACAAACACACCCGACTGATTTTTGTGCATTATTTTATCTCACTCCAAATGTATGACATCATCCAAAGGATTTCAGACGTAACTCACCACTGAAACTGTACGAGCAAACGAGCGTTTGAGGATGTGAACTGGTTCGCTGGTCTGTTGTTTGCCTTTAGATGCGTTGCCATCGTTGGAAGGGAGCCTGTTGTTCATTTTGGAAGAAAAAATAGAAAGTATTTTTGTGTCATGCTAATTGACCAGTACGAATTACATCAATTGTCAGCGCAATGGGAGGGATTTTACTTGCCTATAAAGAAGCTGAGGTATCTGACCCGCGTTAACATCGGTACCGTTGTTTGACTTCTTTGAGCTTTTGAATTGAAAAACCACACTAAAAGAAGACAAAAACAAGAAAACAGACTTAAAAACAAGCCACATACAACAGTACTAAATATCATAAATATCAATAAGTTTGAACTTAAAATATAAAATAAAGCAGGAAATGAGTCTTACCCATCATCCGTTGTGATGGTAGCCTGTCCATGAGAGCCACAGTCACTGCTGGGCCCAGACACTCGGGCCCATGCCACGTACCACCAGCCGAGCTGCAGCAGCACGGGCTCGTCGAACATCATGGCATACTTCTCTCTAAAAAAAACACAACAGACAATTTCTTAGTGCTTATAAATGCTAAAAAAAAAAATAGAAATACAGGGACAGATACAAATCTATAGATGGGCGTACTTGGCAGCGCAGTCATAGGCCAGTACGTCAGTCTCAGCCAGCAGATCGCCGTCTGTCTCGTGGTCGCCGCCGTCGGGTCCAAGCTCGAAAAGCTGTTTGACAACACAGAAAAATATGCGATATAAAGGAACCCTTGTAATCCCCTGTAATCCATTCACTTTGTATTATCTTCAAGCTGTATTTAATTTTGGAAAGGTTATCTATTGGAGGGCCATTTATTTGAGTTTCACATTGAAAGCAGTCATACAGTTCTGAAGTCAATGTATTTAATGCTGCAGACTGATAATTGAAAATGAAGCGAAACTCTGTTATCAGAATAAATTATACACACATGCTATGGATTAATTAGGTCTGTGTCTATGAAGTGAAAACTGACATGACTCCTTTTCAACCATTATTTGGACACTTGACAATATTTTGTAACTTCCCAATTCTCCACTCTTGCATTTTACTTCATACAGAAAGAAACCTTTCAAGGTTGAACTTGTGCACTTTGAACCAGGTTTTTCAATGAGTGACTTTGAAAGGTTTTGAAAAAACCTCTGCTCACCTTGATCTTGGCCGTGTACTCTCCTCGCCCCCCAAAAAGGCCCAGACCACCCAGCAGGATGTCAGCATCAGCACAGAAGCGAATGGCCTCCACAGAGTGAGCGGAGTAGCCCCAACCACCACCGTGACCTACAACATCACACATGGGATCACTGAGGCTGTGCAGGGTCCAAACATGCTCAGGTCATTAATCATCAGCATTTAATGACTCTTTATATACATTAAAGTCAAATTAACAAATGATTTCTTCCTCTTACTCTCAAAGCGGTTGACCACACTGTAGTCCTCCTTGGAGTAGACCTTCATCACAGCCTGTGTTTCCTCCTCGGCACTGGCCACACCCATTTTCAGCTCCTGCATGGCTGCTAACGTATCCAGACAACCTGATTGGAAACAACAGGATCCCCGTTCTCAGCATCGATTCCTTGTCAACAGCAAGCCTTCTCACATCTCACACATCGAATGTGGTCCAGACTAACACTAAAGACTAAAGAATAAGACTGATGTGCGAGATTACCGAGGATGTGCAGGGCTCCGTGGGAACGAGTGGTGGTTGCGTGTGATCCTGACGGCAATGCAAGCTCCGGACTGAGGATGCTACAGCGCGCCTGCAGATCTGTCGCAGATGGCACCCTGGCGTCAGCTATCACTGCGTTGTAACACCACATCTCTCTTGAGGCTGGCAAAAACCTAGAAGCACACAGGATCGCAAAGAAATTTAAACAATACCTTCGTCAGACCTCGAAAAGTTGCTCACAAAATAAAAATATCCAGCGTTTACGGCACCCAAACTAACCTCCAGATGACATCATAAACAGGGTCCAGACACAAGCCGAAACCCTGGAGGTCCTCCTGCTCGGAGTCATTGAAGGTTCGGCAGCTTCCATCCATTTTGTTGATGAGCAAGCACTTGAATGGAGGTGGTTCTGACACAGAAGAGGGCACGAGGCCGATGATGTGTTTGCTGGCAAAGATCTCAGATGTAGCGAGCACATGGGAGTTGATGAGAGCCTCGTCGATCCGCAGGAAAGTCTGGTCTCCGCTGGCTCCGATCCAGGTGGCTTTTCGTCCGTATTTGGCACCGATGTTGGGCATGGGGGACGGTTTGGCGTTCCAGTAGGGCATGTCCAGGATGGGCCGCCCAAGCTGCCCCTTCTGCAATGCGAGGAGAGACGCAACACTCAAGTTTTGAACTGAAATAAAAGAAATCTACATTTGTTGTAAACTGGAAAACATTTCTCTTGTTTTCTCACCGAGAAGCTTCCAAATGTGAAGACTTGCCCGTCGATGAGGAGAACGGCTGTGTGGTTGCTGCCTGCTGTCACCTGGACACTTGGACCTGGAAGAGCTTGCACCAGAGTTGGAGATCCCCTGAAATGCAAAAACATTGACAATGTTATTCGTCCACAACGTGTTTTTCTTGCTTTTTTATTTTAAACGACTCCTAAAAGTCTCCGCTGTAACTAATTTCTAAAGCACTGACTCAAATGACTGAGCGAAAAGTCAAACCTTGAGTTCACATCTCCATGTCCAAGTTGTCCATGTTGCCCGTAACCAAACGTGTAGACATCTCCGTTCTCCATAAGAACCACTGCAAAGCATCAGAAACGTCACTCTTATTCTTCTTGACTTCACAAACTTCTCAGATTTCTTTGAGTCTGTTCGAGAGGAACCAAAAACCCACCTGAGTGGTGAAAGCCGCAGCTGACCTGCACAGCTCGCAGCTCGCAATCAAATCTCACGGCCCCTGGAGGGTAGGTGGTAATTTTGCTGGCATCCTTCTCTCCACGCTCGCTGCTGCCGTCTACAAGGCAAACGCTACAGTCAGCACATTTGGGAATGGGACAGAGAGAAGGAAGTCGAGATACAGCTTTAGACCCCTCGAGGTGGACGTCTCTGCAGAGTTCTGGAAAACTGAGCTGCAGGAATAAAAAAAAGAGGACTGAAACAAAACCAGGGAAGAAACAGGGAAGCATGCTGAAAAAGAAAGAAGGGACTAACACCTCTACTGGGCTTTTGGCAACCAGTCCAACTACAGATGGATGGATCGTATGAAACGTAAATTTCATAACATCTGTCTGTTTGATGAGGAAGAGGGAATCTGGTTTACCCTGAGCCCTGCAAGAGGTCACAGTTGCGGCGTGTAGGTGAAAAAAGGTTAAGACAGTGCGCCATGCATTATAGTGAATCAAAATGACTGCGAACACCTGTTTGGACCAGGAACCAGCTTCTTACCTCTGGAAACAGAGGCATTTCACATGAAATAACTGATTTGACTGTTATGAGATGTTGGGGAGGAAAGGGGGAAGGGGTCAAAAATCAGCTGAATCTTGGCCCAAAGATCAAAAGGGTGGTAAAAATTTCAGCTCATGGACACAACTCTCAATGTTGAAGTGCACAGAAGTGCTCACAGGTGACGTCGTAAGCACAAAAAATATATTCTGGAAGTCCTAGAAAGGAACAGTGACATAACCGGCAGGGGAATATGATGTGCTCAGTAAGAAGAAAAAACAAAAAACAAGGATTGATCTCCTGTTGCTGAACACTAAATAAGTTGAACTCTACAAAAGTCTGTCATTGAAAATGCACAGCTCTTAGAAATTGTGACACGCTGTGTTAATGTTCTTGCTGTAGCTTCAAATATTGTTTCAAAAATGTAATAATATTTGATGACAAAAATATTTATGTTAAAATTTGTGAAAATCTGGAGGGAAAATTGATCTTAAAATGAGTTCATAAACGTTTCCTTTTTTTAAAAAAATGTTTGAAAAAAAAGTTTGGATGTAAATTAATTTCTTTAAACCCGCCACCAAAAATCAAGCCCAACCAATTAATGTAACAATTCAACAAATGGCTTTTGAAGTGAGAAGTGCAAATACAAAAAAAAATCCTCTTATCGAAGTCTGAAAACATATTTACTTTCTACTTTTATTTGAATAAAGAGCTACACGTCGGTATCAGTCATGTTTACATTATGTCCTCTGTTATTGAAGGTTGTTACATTGCAAAGTAAATCGGATCTGGCTAAAATCTGCTTCGGTGGTGAAGCAGAATTGATCTCCAAAAAAAAAAAAACACCAGCAAAATGCAAAGCAGACATCCCTCCTTAGAGCATTCAAACCTCCTCAACCAGAAAATGGATTATCAGAGTGGGGGGGGGCTGAATCTGCACTGCACTATAGTGTTCATCTGGATGCGGAAGTTTGAGACTTTAAAGGCCTGTCACAGTGAGTTCTTCTTGCCAGCAGGCTACATTGTTTGTTACCATGAGACCTGGTGAAGACACAATCGTCCTGCCTTCAGAGAGTGAGAAAAGGAGGTGGGCGGGACAGCCAGATTGGGAGATGAGTCAAAGGGGTGTCTCTGCACCCGTTGAGTTAGTGAAGACCATAGTACCTTTGTGCTTGTCCCGTTTATGCCTGAGTGCCTGAAGGGGTCTTATTCTGGCTAGGGCCTGCTCACGCTGGTTCATAAAAATGGGACCAGGAAAAACAAGGGGGCCTGGGGGAGAAAGAAACTTTCACATGCATGCACAATGCTCACAAATGGGAAAGAACACATGATATTACTACACCACAACGCGACACACACACACTGAAAAAAATCATATAGGCACAAGCAAGGGGGAAGTCACCATGTCACAACACCCAAGCTCACAACCGCACCTGAAAGCAGTCTGTAACTGAAACAATGGGCAAACTGCTTGGTTGAGTTTATTCATTACACCGATTCAGTCACCAAAAACTCCCCGATTGGTTAAAAAAAAAAAAAAAGATCAATTTCTCCTTCTGACGAGCTGTGCTCCATACCTCTTCCCTCCTCCAACCTATGCCGGCGGTTGATCCTCTGCCGTTTCTCCTCCTGGCGGATCTGAATGTGCTCCTCGATGTTCACTCCTGGAGGGGGAGGAGGGACAGGCACAGCTGAAAACACAAAAGGCCGCAGGTACAGGCAGCCAGGAGGATGCAAGGAGAGGGAGAGGAGGAGGAGGAGGAGGAGGGAAGACGAAGCAGAGCAGAACAAAACAAGACACACATCAATGAATGATGGACAGACGAGATGGAGAAGCAATGACTCCGCACAACACAAGCTTTATACTGAAGGATGAGCAACAAGTGTGGGAAATACTGTATAGAAGCTAATGCAACAAAGAGTGTGATACGTGAAGCAAAGACGGTGTGCAAACATTGCTCTGCTTGCACACATGCCCAGGCAAAAGCTGCTTTCTCTGCTCAGTTGTGAAGAACAATACCAACATCATTTGAGACTTCAGCATGCATACGATCCAACACACTTTGCAGCTCAGAGTGAAACGCAGGCAGAGATATGATTCAGCTTGAATGGATGCTTTGCATGAAGCACAATGCAGAAACGATGAAACGAGAGGTGTTCAACGCTCATCAAGGCAAAACGATTCGCACAGGTAGCACTCAAATCATGTATTTTAAGAGGGCTCAAAGTGCAACTGCGCCCAAATGAGGCAGCACAGTGAAATGCAAATTGTCAGAGCCACATCTGCAGCTAATTCAGAGGAAAACTTCTTTTTTGACCAAGAGCCCTCGTGACAATCTAACAATCCCTAATAATTTCACAGATAAAATGAAACTCATTGTCATATTTACTATAAGTCTTTAGAGTTCAAACACACCAATTTTGCCATTTCAGCCTTCTGGTGGTCAGCATGGCATTATTTTCAAATGTTTCTCAGTTGCTCACATCTGTTTTCTAAAACTGATCAGTTCTCTAACCATTCTTGCAAAGCTGTGATGACTATACATTTCAGCAGAAACCTAAAATGTAAAAATGGGCTAATTTATCTGCAGATTTGTCTCACTATATGTGCACATTATAAACGCCCTGCAGCATTCACATGAACCTATAATTTCCTGAAAAGGTTTTCTAAAGGTGTACGATTGAGAGTGGTTCAACCAGAGCTCGAGACTGCTGAGACTGTTTGCTAATCTGCACACCCTCTCATCTACTTTTCACTTCACACGCCCTGATTTGTACTTTGCAACGCAACACATTTGTGAACAAAATGAGCCTGCGCTTACAGACACAATCAGTGCAGCCAAGACGGACAGTACTTCCTCGCGCTTGACTTTGCAAGCACATGATGAAAACTGGGCTGGAAGGCACACAAGATTGGAAGTGACATACCTAACAACAGGTCCAGTGGAATCATCTCCTTCACAGCGTCAAAGATGCCTCGCTGCCTGGCCTCCTGACCGTCAAGCTCCCTGGCACAGGCTTTGCAACAGCCACACGCTGAGCAGCCCGATTCGCCAGACCCACAGCCACAGATGCTGTTGAACAGATGAATTCACAGACATGAGCGTGAGCAGAGGAATTATCCAAACAGTTTACCCTCAAAAAGTAGCTGGATAAATCATTCTGCAGTTTTTTTGTATGAACAATAAACACAGCCTCTTGATAAATACTCTGATGACCACCTTCACTGTGTCTTACCCTCCTGGAACTCTGTCAGGCCGCCCACTGCTGACACAACTGGCACCGTAACCCGTGCAGTCCCCGCACACCGTGCACACCATGCACTGGTCCAGCTTCCACTTGTGCATGCCCGGCTGGCACATCATGCTCTTCTCGTCCTTCTCCTCCAGCTCATCCTCCAGGTCCTCATCCATGGCTGTGGCCATGCTCTCCACGCCAAACGCTGGGACAGATGCACAGGCACGCAATGAAGTCATCAGACTGATTTTAGAACTACAAATTCTTGCGCTGGAAGAGTCGCTTCTATCGCTCACCTTTCCCTGCCTGGCTCATGGCGCCAGTGTCTCTCCCACACTGACCCTTGTTGTTCACCCCGAATGTCCACACTTCACCATTCTTGGTTAGGACACATGTGTGAGCCTTCCCCATGGCAACCTGAGTTACAAAATGACCTTTGAGGTCCGTCACCTGGCCTGTGAGGAGAAACGTAGAGATTCAGGAGGAAGTCGTGATGGACAGTTTAGTTTCACAAACACTCAAATGCTTTTGAAGTGACACTGAACCCAGTTTTAAATAACTCACACGTGCTGTCACTGTTAATTGCATCTTTGCCAAACATGTAGAGTTCTCCATCCTTGGTGACAATACTGCTGCTACCATTGTTGCACGCTGTATACACAGCTGTCTTTGTCTCTAATTTGATCATCTTCTTGGGCTTGTATGGCTTCGGCTGTCTGCGACTTTTGTCTGGAAATGCAAATGACACACACTTCAGTCAGATCCTAAACAAAAGAACGATTCCTTTCTAAATGACAACGCTGAATAAATGTTGAGAGGACAGAGAGGATAAACATTTCTTACTGGACTCTCCGTCCTCTCCTTTGCTGGCAGAGCCTGTGAAGAACACGCTCCCGTCCTCAGCGACCAGCAGAGCATGAGAGCCATCATGGCCGACGGAGAACTGAACGATTTTGGGAGACTTCGTGACGGGCAGTTCAACCCATTTTCCTGCTGATGGTCCGCCCTGCTTTATACCCAGGCTTTGGTATTTTCCTGTGTAGTACACCTTAGAGGGAACATAACAGAGATGTTGCATATCAGAGAAAGCAAACTGGCTTTGAAAAGCTTAAATTGTGCCACGAAATCTTTCATATTGTGTCGAGCTGAACGAGAGAATGAGGTTAGTTTGCTTCTTCTCTGCACTGGTCAAATAAACAAATTTCGCTGCCATAAGTGAGAAACTTTCTGACTCAGTTCGCTTGACCTTAACCAATTACATAAGCCTGACTGCACTGCACAGGGGAAGAAAAATCGGCAGTGACTCCTGGTAGGCTTTTGACATGTGTCACTAACATCACATGCCTGGCACAATGTCCAGCGTAATGAGTGAACTTTGTGCCGAGGCAGAGGTCAGCGGCTCCTATTTTTAACCCATCCAGTCCGTCTGGGTTAGGGTAATCTGCAGATAAAGTGTGCGGTGAGATTAGGCGTCCACACAGAAATGTCCAACAGGCGACTGCCTTGAAGCGCTATCTACAAAGGAGCCACACTGCACCACACCTATAGTCGACGCATAAGCAACCACACCCTCCAGCACTCCCTGAACATAGTTGGCATTCTCCTCTTATAAAGACAATCTGCAGGAAAATGTGAAGCATTTTGTGAACAAAGCATCAGAGCTTTCACAGTGACGTGCCAACTTTTCTGGATTGCACAGATTCTGCAGTTTAGCAGTCTTATATGCTGAGCAGAGACTGTGTGAACAGACACAGGAATTATACATCTGTTATTTCCGTTTTGTCTGCTCGTGTATTTTTCTGTCAGTTGATGTTGCCTCAGACGGAGTTGCCAACTTCTTTGACTTGCTTATGCTGCAACCCTTCCAAAAAAAAAAAACACCCTTAACCTCAGAAGCACACCAAATACCCCCACTGTATATGTTGTGTTTTTTCATTAAACTTAAACAAAGTGGAATCCTTGAAGAAAAAATACCCTGACTGCAGCCAACAAGGAACAGATATTCTGAACTAAGGGAGTGGTTATGTTTCACTCTGGGCTTCGAGGTTCAAGGTTCACCAGCGAGAGTTCTCCGTCTGTCATTTTCATGCAGAGCTCTTAGCTGAGCTGTGAAAGCGGTTTCTAACTTTCATTTTGCCTTCGCAGCATAGACACACTGCCGTTCTCACCTTTCCTGAGGCCGTTTTCATCAGAGCAAACTCCCTGCCTGCTCCCAGCAATGCTGCCTCTTCATCAAAGCCTGTGCCTGAGAGAAAAACATGCTATTTAGAGCCAAAATACACAAGGAGACAAGGTGGGGAACTGTACAGCTTTTTTACTCGACAGTGTTTTGAAAAATTTGACACATTTTCAGCCTCTTCCACTGACGGTATTATCAAGTGCCTGTAGCAGGTGTACACAAGCATATGGCGTCACTTCCCAACGCGAATGCAAGCACACTTTGCATCACTTACTGATGATGTGCAGATCCTTCTCCAGGTCAAACAGAGAAATGCCGCAGGCGTGCAGACACTTCCTTGCCAGCTTCAGCTGCAGTTCCTGCTGCAGGGCTGGGTCTGAACTCATCGTATAGATCCGCACCACGAAGCCATCCTGCAGGAGACACAGCCAACAGACACAAACACCGCTTAGATTCATGACCCTGTACTCATCCTCCTGGAAGAAGAAGCCTTTACTTTAATGAAAAAGGTGGTGATTCAAAAGTAAGAAGATTTTACAATATAGCATAATTACAGCTGCAGACTTTCCCCTTGATTTGCAGCAGCCACACAAGCCTTGTGTCATAGGTATATATACCAAAAACAACAATTAGTAGTATGTTGTATAAAGTATGTTACATTGGCCTGAACATTTCACACGAAGCAGAGGAGGTGAACACTATAATGTATATTCACATCTTTTTACCAAGGGTGTGGGCTCCGAGGCACTCTTTTTTTCTATGACTAGTGACCTCAGTAATCTAAATCTCCTGACATGACAGTGTTAACGCCGCATGTGCACACACAATGCTGTGCAGGGTGTGAGCTCTCTCCATAACTCCATGTGATTTAGAGCAGCGCACAAGATATATAGGTGCATAAAACTTGGAGCACGTCAGGGTTAATAGCATGGCGGATTACATGTCTACTGGAGATACAAGTTAGTTGGACTGCAGACGAATGTGGCTGCAGGAGAAGAGAAAATGTGTATATAAAGAGAATTATGGGCAACACATACAGGGCAGACTGGTATAAATGAATAAAATGTTGCCACTGGCCAGTCTGGCTTCCACAGTGTGATAATATTGGCATATTCATATATGGTGCTCTCTTTCCCGCAGAGCACATCAGATCTTCTTGTCAAGTCGTTACACTGTAACTTGAAGTAGAGTGTGTGCAGTGGTTGTTGTCGGCTGACAATGCATACAGCCATACAGGACTTCCCCATCCTCCCCCCTCCCACACGGTACGCACACCCCCTTCATTAGCCAAGAGGCAGCCGGCCTGCTATGGCTGATATATGGATTTTGCATCTTCCCCTCCCCCACTGACATCACCAAGTGCTTATGCTGATAACTGCTCGAGAGACTAAGCTCTCTGGAGAATACCCACATGTGGTGCCACTGCCCTGGCTGCCACGCCCACACATGCACAGCACACGTACAACTATGCACAGGCAAAGCTCCACCCCACTTTGTGGCACAGCTGGTGATCAGCTGAAAATCCTTTTCCAAGTGAGGGGAGTGACAGATGCTTGACTGGGAGTCAAATGGAACAACTGTCCTCATTATAACTAACAAAAAAAGAGGGGAAACCACACGATTAATCACAGTTTGCTCAGTTTCGAACCACATGCACGAAAGCAACATTGCAGAGCAGGACTGTGCATCTACGTGACTCATCACGAAGCGGATACCATGTATAGTCATGGCATCTGAGCCTCTTTGCATGTACTTCAAGGCAGACAACCCCTCACAAATGCTGACAACACATCACTGTGTGGTTCAGATTGACCGAGTAAGTGGCTTTGTGAGCCAGGACTCAAACCCTGAAGATTGCCTGCAGGCAATCCACCATCACTGCAGTTTTCTCTTCTGTATAAATGCATGTAAGTGCACAATAAAGCCAGCTCTCTCCATTATGGGAGCACACACCAAGGCAGCATGACCGGGATTTTCTTCCTTTTCATGCAGAGAAGCTTCACGTCTTATTCTAAGCAGGCTGAGCGAAAAGTAGCACAGTTTAACTCCAGTGATGAGGCGCTCCAGAAGAATTTTCGACTCACATCTTTGCAGGCGGCAATCTGGTTGATGTACTCTCCATCTGTGAAGATTATGTTCTGTCCATCTGAATGTTGACCTGCGGATACAGTGGGGATTTAGTCATTTAACATTTAAGCCTCTAATTCTAGGGTGTCAAACATATGGCCAATTGGCCCACAAGTGGCTCTGATCTGGTCGACAATGTAAAAACAAAATAAGTCAGGGAAAAGAAAGTGATAAATCCAATTTCTTCACAGTGCGTTGCGTTGTTTTATTGAGATTAGCAGACATGAAAAAACACTCAGACACAAAACTGAACAGATGATTGCATTAAAATTTTGCAGTGACCAATAACTACCTGTTTGCATGAACTAATATTGTACAATATGACAAATTCAATTGTAAAGAAAGTCACATTTCTGTTACACAAAGCAGTAGAGTGAGGGTTTTGTAAGCACCTGGCATGGTCACAGTCCCCTCACGCTCCAGAGTCTCTGGATTGATCTTGATGGCTGCCATGCTGTGGTTATTTGTGTCCCGATACAGCAAGTAACCCTGAGAATGCAAAGCCAATATTACTCAATGTATGCAATCGTGTAAGCTTGTCCAGAGTGGAAAAACAAATTTACAGCTCATTGATCACATCAGTGTAACCCAAAAAAGAGAGAGAGTCAAGCAGTACAGCTTCCTCTCGAATACATCCGTTTTGTTGTAACCTGCTCCGCTCACCTGGGCAAAGCCAAGCCATGATCTTTTCTCCTTTCGATTCCTGATGCGAGATGTGGAGTTGTACACGTGACCCTGAGGAGAAATGACAACTTGTCAGCAGACGATAATGAAACCTGACAAGCCCTGCGGAGATTCTGATGGATGACAAAAACACTGAGCAGCAGCCCAAAGTATCGGAAAAGGAAAAATAAAACTCATTTTGACAAAAGACCTGTCAGAGGAATCGGGACACAGTTCAGTTTAAAGGGCATTAAGTCGTGAGGATAAAGAAATAAGCTCCAAAATGGATGAATATTTGCTTGTAATTTCTCCTTTTAGGTTTCAATATAATACAGAGGAAATGCTTTCACAGAAGTCAAAACGAGGTTTCACATAGTTGTTTGCGGAAAAGAATTTGTACGATCAGCCAAAAATCAACGAATGACACAAATCCGGAAAATCTACAATTCCCCAAAAACATGTCTTTTCCAATCTGCTGAAGAGTTTGCTTCACTCAAACACACAGAAAATGGACTGGATGTCCACACTGAATGGCGTACATACCCTGACTGTCCCACTGTAGCCAGATCCCACTTTGTAGAGCCCATCTTTGCAGAGCAAATACAGGAACGAGCCGTCGGTCTGAAGAAGACATCGCTCGTCGTCGTCGATGACCACCTCTTTCAGAACCCACTTGTTCATCAGGGCCGCGCGCTTGATGCCATTCCCAAACCAATCCTGGATTTGAATCTTGCCCACCAGCACAGCCTGGACACTTCTCTGTAGTGCATTCAGTATGGTGGGAACCTGGCAGCAGTTGGGCAAAATACCGGAAGAAAAATCTTTAGGTTGTGTACAAAAATCTGGTTCTCTGCATGGTGTGAGCGAGTGTCTTTTTTTTGAGTGCTCACTCACAAAGTACACAAGTGGATTTTACATTCTGTGGTCTTTTTGGGCAATATAAGCTTTTCTATGACATTTCAAGGTCTTTCCAAGAAGGAAAAATAGCTTTCTCGGATGCATGGGAACCCCAATTTCAATACAGGCTCCTACAATTCAACTGCATCTTTTAGACATTCCCTCAATCTCCCTGCTCACACACAAGCAAACAACAGCACGCAGCAGAGCCCAAAATGAAAAAAACACCCTTCTTGGCAAAGAAGACTGCCATTTTGAGAATTCACGGTTCAGCCAGTACCTGAGGGTAAAATATGTGAGCCTACAAAATCCCTCTGGTCCCTCAGTAAGGTGCAGGAACATCACATGTTTACAAGTCAAGCAAAACACCGTGACACAAGTCTGATGACGACTCAGTTTGGCTCAAACCACAAGAGATTGAGGGAGTTCAGTTGTGTGATAGAGGAGCACCGGTGTAAAACGGAAATCAAAGGGACGCAGGAGCAGGAGGACACAGCTGAGATGGAAGCAAACAGACGGCCAGCTAATTGAGGAAGAATGCAGACAGGGTAACATAATCAAACAGGAGGATCAGAGTGGCTTGACATTTTCCAAAACTCAATTTGTTTTGCGCAGAGTCTGCCCCAAAGTCTCCACTGAGAGGAAATGCATGGGAGAGCCAGAGGTTACTCGATCCACCCTGAAACGCACTCCTCTGGTGATCAAAAGCATTTTTACAAGACTGGAAGAAAAAGCCTGAAAGGATTAACGACGAAATTCTTCGTGAAGATCGGTTGAAAACATTCAAGTGAAGCCTGTTAGTCCAGACTGTTCAAAACAGATAGAAAAACAAAACCAGATGAGCATCTCTCCAAGATGAATTGATTTGTTCCTGCGATCAGAACACAGTGTGGTTTAACCAAAAAACTACCTGTGGCTACGAGTGCAAAAAAGAAAAAAGTCGAGCAAACAAAAAAAAATCTTGACAAATTGAAGAATTTTGAAATTTTGGGGGGGGGTTTTCCCAGAAATTCAAAGAACAAATTTGTTCAGATAATGACAGAAAAATCTGAGTCAAAAGCTGAAAGATGCTATTTGTGGGGACACACAATGAAATCAAATAAACCAGTGAACTACCTGTATTGTCTGGCAGGCATGGCTGCCGTTATTGGTGAGGATGGCGGAAACCGCTTGCAGGATTTTGCCCGTGTCCCCCCAGGCGACCACCAGGCTAAAGAGGCAGGCGCAGGACAGGGCGGTGATGGCCTGTCCTGTGGGGTCATTGGGCCCCGTGCTGCGGACAGTGGTCTCCAACAGCAGCTGGAAAAGAGACTCTGGAAAAAAGCCAACATGTTGCAGGGAGATCAGACATCTTGAGAAGAGGAAAGCAAAAGGGCTGAATTAAACCGAGGCTGTACACAATTTAGAAATAACACTCAAGGGTGAACGAACTGCGGTTTCAGATTGATCATTAATTTGTCACAACAAATCATGAACTGCAGTTAGGTGGATCATGAGTCATACGATAAAAGAATTCAATTAGACAAGAGACAAGGAAGGGACAAGAAGGGGACCGTGTAAATGCAGCTGCAGTCATGGTGAATTCAATGGAAAATTTCAGGATCCAGATGAGATTCGTTCCATTGCAAAAGGACCGCTCACATGCATCCGATCAGCCCATACAGTACAAGTCGATATTTTTAGCTTTACCTAGCACGTCGGGAGGCTCAGTCTGGAAGCCCTCAGGCTGTTGTCCCTGCAGCATGTCCAACAAGGCCTGGAGGCTACGCAGGCATAGCAATGGGTGAGAGAACCGAGTCTCCTTGATGAGCTCGAAAACCCCACACAGGCCGATGCCGATGATCTGCAGAAAGAAGCGCCGTTTCTGTGAGCTAATGAACTCCGCTGTGCAGAGGGACACGTTTCTAATGTACAGACGCACTTCAACAGAAACACACTGAGAATCATAAAAGAGAGATGTTTTATTTTGATGCTCTCGTCACACCTTGTTGCAGCCGACACTGGAGAAAATGTCCCTGTGCCGTCCCCGCTGCTGGATGGAACATCCAGTATCAAACGTTGTGTATAATGACAGGCTCACTGGGCTGCATGCAGAAGGGAGGCACGCAAAGGAGTCTGGCCTAGAAAAGGCTGCCTTTTTTTCTGTTTGCCATCTTGTTATTGAAACAAATCATGTTCCACTGCACTCCTTTGATAGTGATACATTTAACATTGGAGATTGTTTTAAAGCTCTTGACATTCTCGCCATATGCCTCGTTAGTAACTGTAAATAAGCTGGATTTAAAATAAATCCCCCTGAAATATTGTGTCGTCATCGCTTATATATTTTGTTTCGAAGAGGATAAAGCTGCTTCCTTTTCAGTTACTTCGCCATATTGAGCATCAGAGAATAAACCCATCCATCTGCAGCATCTCCATATTAATGGGTTCATCCCTATTATAAACAAAAGACACAACTTCTACTACAAATAAGAAACATGATGGGTGTGTTTGTGTTATTATCACATACTGGAAAGAGCCAAAGTTGCTGCTCTTTTTGTAAAATAGAGAATTAGTATAAATTTTTCTTTCATTTTTTAATGATATTTTGAAAAAATCCCCATAAAATATGGCAGACAGCATCCCATATTCTCTACTAAATAAATAAATAAATACATACAAGAGAAATCTTAAAAGGAAGGTGTAATGATTGACTGTGGCAACTTCCATAACAATGCAGCGTCTGAAAGACTCACAGGTTAAGAAGACTGAATAGAAAAAATGTTTACTCAGATCAGATCTTTCTGAGTGTGATAGATTTAAAGGCTGAGGAAGAGCAGAAAAACACGGCAACAGGGTTTCCATCCCCTTGCAAAATGTCTCGGAACAAAAGATAACACTGTGTCCCGAAATATCAGCGCGTCTCGGCGCTCCCTTCAGAGCAAAGGCTGACTCTCGCCTCAATGCATATCGCTGCTGCCACCACGTTGGTGGCCCGCGATGCTCGCTGCTCATACCTTTGGCAGCTTCACGGCTGGCTCGCGGTACTCCTCCTCCTCCTCGCTGTCTGAGTCACCGCTCTGCACCGAGCTCCTGGAGGCCAGTGCAAGGGAGGCCTCTCGCTGCTGCCAGTCCAGCACACAGTGCCGCACGTTGCAGTAGACATTGAACGCAGATGGGTTGCTGTGCAGCTTGATGTCCGGTATGCAGAGGGCTCCATCCAGACTGTCCGCCTGTGGCAAAGCAAGAGATTGGATGAGGTCAGTTATGCTTCTTCGTGTGAAGTCGTGTTTCAAAAAGCTCTTTGGTTATGATACATAAACCGAATATTGACACTGTTGATTCAGCGTGATAACATCCAACTTTTCTGAACTTCTGTGTGGGTTGGATCAATGATACCCATGACCACTGAAATGTCCACTGACCTCAACAAATAGAGCAAACTGGCTCTGAGAGAAAGATGGCCTGCAAACATTTCAGAAGAAATCAAAGACAACTTGGCTCGAAACCAAACATTTTATGTCACATTTTACAAATGCAAATAATTGCATCATTAAGCTTTGGTCTGAAAACTGGCGGCAGTTATTATTAGATATTAGGTCCAATGAATATGCAAATCGATTTCAGTTTTTGAATGTGTATGCCGTTAAATTATCTATCAAAGCAAAACCAATTCAAATATCAAGTGTAATTAGAATGAAACTGTGGCAAATCCGCGAGAGGGGATTAACAAAAAAATCATTACAGCTAGGCTTATGTATTTAAATCTAAATAATCAATACAGATTTTAAAAAAAACCTACAAGCAAACAGAGAAACCTGTTAAACTAACTAATTGATAAGCTTTCTCCAGCCCACCAAGCAAAACCATTGTTAACTACAGTCCCGAGGCAACCTCTGGAGAGTAGCATCAATCAATCGAGCCCCTCCTGCTGTGTTGTGCTTTTGGCATCCCGATCACACAGGGTGATGTCATCTATTTGGGGAGCGAGGTCGTTCACTCGCAGCTCAAACCAGTGGGGAGAACATAAGCTTCTCCCCCTCCGATCGTGCTGTCCACTGCTCCTCTGACGAAGCGTGAGGGCAGGCTTTGTCGCCGAGTGGTTGCACAGCATCCACAAAGAAACATGCAGACTGGGAAGAGCACTTAAAACCATTAGAGATGTTGTAATAAACAACACCCAGGCAGCAAGGGAGGGAAATGAACTTCTTGAGAAATGACAGCGAAACCAAAGGGTAAGGTAAAAAAAATCAGAATCCTGCATTATGAAGATGAGCGATGGAAGGAGACAAAGCAGCGTGTGTGCAGAATTATAACCCAAATCAAAACACTGTGATCGACTTTTTAATCGTCACATTTTTTCCACGTTAATCATTCCGCTTGTAAACTGCAGGATGGTGTCGTGTCAAAACAGAGTCCTGGGTGTGTGTCTTTGTGCGGAGAGTGTGCATGTGCGCTCCATGTTGTTTTTATTCAGGTTACCCTTGGACATTTTGAAAACCCTGCTGTCCTCACTGGATTTTACACTCATTAAAATGCACTCAGGCAGAAGGGAGAACTGTTCTGTGCTCCAAAGAGTGATAATGTGATACCGTTTTTGAAAACTGTCTGCGCTGTATTCTCGGACCCGAGTGGAGACGAAGTGTCTTCCCAGATATCGGCGCACAGATCTATAGACTCTAATGGTAAAGGGTCACATTAGTGCCTGTAGCTTGGGCAGCTCACAAAACAAGCAATACAGAGTCAATGCAAACAACCACATTGAGATTATGGAAGAACATATGCTCACATTTAGTCAATGTTTCTTTTAGAGAAGGTCCTGCATATTTCAGTGAGATGATGCCACAGCACAAACTGCATCCATCACAACATTGCTTCACAGCAGCGGAGTCTCTGTCCTGAACTGGTTCACCAGCAGTGCAAACTTCTAACCAATGGCAGCTTCAGGAGAACCATACATAACAGCTCTATACATTAAAAGATGGAAATTTGGTTCTCTTGCAAAGTGGCAGTCTACTCACTCTCTGAAAGATGGAGTGCTCCACGATAGAAAAACATGGTGCTGTCCCAATGATTTGAGACAAATAAAGAAGCAATAACATTGGAAAGGGACCTTTATTTTCATGAAATATTCCTTCTTCCTCATTTTGTTTGTGTTTGTGAATAAAATGTGTTCTTTCCATGTCTGCTTGGCAAATCTGTTCTCATAAAAAGCCAATCTGAGTGGGCAAGAGTACTTGATACTGCAACTTCATGTTTTGTTCAAAACTGAGAACATTTTTGGGTTATGCTTGTTTTCCGTCTCTATCAATCGCTCTAATTTACAAAGTAAAGTTTAAGTTGAGTTACAAACACATTTACTCCCTTTATTCGTTGAACAATACATAAAATGTATGGAAAAAATTCATGACACACAAAAATGGCCCAGAATCCTGGTTTCATGGTCGGGTGGCCACAGCATGAATGATTAATTCTCTCGAGTACTCAGAGGTACTCGGTATCTGCCAATTGACCTGATGAAGTATCTCATACTCTTCAACTTCTTTATGTTTATCAGTCTATTGCGGAGAATATAAAGAAACTGAATACACATTTGACAGGCTCATTTTCAATCCATCACTTTGTGCCTTCATGTGCCATCATTACAGCTTTTTAGAGAAGACGGACCGCACATCTGTCTGTACGCAAGACATTACATCACCCCCTCCATTAGGATGATAAGTGTTTATGCTCTGTCTGTTGTTCTCACTGCGCTTTCACATTTATGAGCACAGACGTAGACGAATGGGTAAAAAAATAAAAACAGGAGCATTCAAGTAACACTCTTGTCTGACTGTGCTAGTGTCAGAGGCGTGCACAGAGCAAGGGTGAGCACAACAAATACAACATGACTGCCTGTGCAACAACCCACATTTTCATGCATGGCTGCCTTGCCAACCACTCGACTCTGACAGTAAAAGAAGATCTCGCTGGGTTGCAGGACGCTGAATCAGTCAGCGTTTCAGAAGACCTGCACTGCAAGAAGTAGACTTTTCAGATAGACCTTTATTGTTTCAAGTCAGCACAAATCTGATCACAGTCGCACATCCTGCTAATCCATTGGGTGGAGCAAATGAGTAACTTATTTTCTCAAAAAAAATTGGAGCTATTTAAACTATGTTCACCAATCATGTCAAAGTTATTCAGTTGCATTTTGTTTTGTGTTATTTAAATTCCATTCGACCCAATTAATTACAAGTTTTCATTCACTATTACTGAAAGAAAATAAAATATTTTAAACTTTTTTTTTAAAAAACCCAGAAAAAAGCAAAAGCAAGAAAAAACAAAACAAACAAAATAATAGATTCATTTCCACAACTACTAATTTCAAAAAATGTTAAATATGGGTTCATGCTTGAACATGATCACTGTCAGACTCATGTTTAAGCTTAAATTAGGAACTCTTATCAGATGAATTTTCCCTTTTTGCATTGGCAGACATTGGGTTAAGTTTTAACTAAACTTGGGACAGTTTTTCAACAGTGCCCAGTTCCCTACACTGACTGACAAAATGTGTTCTCAGAGGAGAGGTGACAAAAAAAGCCCAGCTTTCTCTTGCCCATCTCAGATCAGTTTCTCTCACCAATGCCTTCAAGCAGCTGGGAGGAAAAATTACTGTAATAAAGTTAAACTCATATCCAAACCATCAAGAAGGGAGACTGCACTCACAAGAAAGCAGAGAGGAAATGAGTCAGAGTAATCTCGGGGAATAGAGCCTGTCGTCATAACTTAGGAATTATCTAGTTAGCCCAGGTTGACCCCAAAGAAATCTAAATCAGTGGCAAAAAAACACAACCGCATCCTCTGATGGAGGCTGGATTTCCTCTCTGGATGAAGGAGATGGAGGCAGGCAGTTGCTGTGGAGATGTGGAACATATTAGGTCGCTCGGCAACAGGCCATCACACACAAGTCAGGGCCGCTCCCATGAGCCTCACGTTGTGTGTATCCACCTCTCCCGACTTCATATGTGGATGGCCTTACTGGCACTTGACCAAGCACACCGGCGACTGCAATGTTTCTGCCAAACAACTCCAACACTGCGGTGAATCGGACCTCCTAATGAATTCGCCCCTTTATTGGTTTATTTCTGCAAACGTGTGAGTTTTGATTTGTGCATTTAATCATATTTTTTTAGCTGTGATAAGGCTGTGCAAGACTGGCAAAACATGCGATGATGTTGTCAAGCACGACAATGAATGATTATTTCTGCATTGGATTTGTACGGCTTCTCTTGGACATGAGTACTTCACTCACATTCTCTGTCCACTCAGGCATCATGCCACAGACAAATATGAACGTGCATA
>JASSRZ010000023.1:15662186-15678314 GCA_032164315.1 Malacoctenus gilli | reverse complement strand
TGTGTGTGTGTGTGTGTGTGTGTGTGTGTGTGTGTGTGTGTGTGTGTGTGTGTGTGTGTGTGTGTGTGTGTCAGTGGTGAGAGAGAAAGAGAGCTTAGACTTTGTGCAACCTGTTGTATTTACTTTTTTGGTCAGTATTTTGTTGTGGCTTTTTAAAGAAAACAACTTTATTGCTTTTGAAGCTGTACATTTATTTAGTGAATGTATGTTTTTTTTCCCAATTGCTCTGAAACTTATTTGATCTTCTCTAACAGATATCGTCCTGTAAATACTAAATTGTAATACCATCCCGCTTCCACATGGGGTCACTAGACACTCGAGAAGTGCGCCATGCTGTCTACTATTGACTTACTCACCATCAGTGGTCTTATTATCAATAAATACACAGAATATCTCTTTTGTTTGGAGTGTTTGTATTCTTTTGTATGGATGTCTGAGCGAATATAACGGGCGATTTATTGCGTTTGAAAGTTCCTGCAGGCGTTTCTTCGCAAACATTTTCCCTTGATCATTTCTGACATTCAAGGCTCCGAAATGTCACCAAATGCCTTTAGGATCAACCATCAGCACTTATTGTTTCTTTGTTTGGTTTTAGCAAACGGAGACTCACTGAATAATTTGTGCCTTAAATGGTCAGAATCAGGCTAAAATGCCATTTAACTTCAGCTCATTATGTGTACAGATTAACAATTGATTTTTGGAGTAACAATAAAACAGCAGGCCAACACGAGAAGATGCTATTTGGGAAAAAAAAAACAAAACAAAAAAGACCAGTGGAATCAGTGGAGGTTTTTTCAGGCAAAAATGTATTTTATTCTGAAGACGTGTAACAATAACCCGGGTGTGTAGTGGTTGATGTGCACGCGGTCCCAAAGAGTCTCAGGTGCGCGCTGCTTTCCAGAGTTTGTATGAACCTCCCTGGCGTTTTCTGCCCCGAACACATTCGCATGAGGTCAATTGATGACAAATGACGCGGATGTGTGAGTGTATTGGATTGTGTGCCAGTTTGTGTGTGCCCAGTGATGGACTGGCAACGTGTCCAGTGTGTATCCTGCCTTCGCTCGATGTGAGCTGGGACCGGCTCCAGCAACCCGCGACGGACGGACGAGCAGCAGATATGCGTTTATGCCATCGTCGTCCGCATGATGGCGCTTGGGTATTAATGGAAAACGGAACCCTGAAGCCTTTAGAAAAAAGGAAAACGCGGAAAGGAAACCGCATTCGTGGGAGCATCGCGCACACATCCTCCGTCTCTCCCCGTCCGCCTGTCCTCCTCCCGCCTCCTCCCCCAACCTCCCTCCCCTCCCCTTCCCTCCCTCCCCTCCCCTCCCCCCACCTCCCTCCCCTCCCCTCCCTTCCCCTCCCCTCCCCCTCCCCCTCCGCCTCCTCCGCTGCTGCGGGCTGCATCGGAAACAAGGCCGGAAAACAGGCGCGTGAGGACGGGGGAGGAGGCGAGGGAGACGGATGAGGCGAGGCGGAGGGAAAGCGAGCGAGCGGGCGAGCGAGCGAGAGAGAGAGAGAGAGCGCGCGCGCGAGCGAGCGATCGAGCAAGCGAGAGCGAGAGAGAGAGAGACAGACAGAGAGCGAGAGAGAGAGACAGAGAGAGGGCGGGCGGGCGGGAGATCGAGCCGACCGACCGACAGACGGGGCTCGCTCCGATCTCGTTACGCAAATTACCGGCGGAGTGACGCGGCAGTGGGTCCGCTAATGGAGCGTGCGTGCCTCTGGCTTGTGCGCCCTGCCTCGACCGCGCCTCCGCCTCCTGACTGCACATAATGGGTTATAGGCTAGAGGGAGGCATTCACCGGGGAAGCGCTATTACTCACGCAGACACACAAAACGGACTCCAGAGCGCACAGACACGTTCGTGCGCTGCCGGTCTAATTATGGAGCGGCGAGTCTAGTCACAGGCCGCGTTTTTTTCTTCTTTATAATACAAAATACGAAGATAATCTCTCCTTTTTTAAAGGGAATACAGATTTTAGATGAAATTATATATTTTATCCAAATGTCGTCGGAGCTGAGCAAGGCAGTTTGAGGTCGTGCGTTTGCTTCCCTGCAAGCATTATTGATCTGAATCTTTATCGTTTGAGCCTCTACATGCATATTTAAGCATCCTTAAAACCTAATTGGTTCGTGCGAGAAAAAAACAGCGAAAAAGACCCAAGTCAGAAAGGGGCTGGAGACTCCTGGTTTTCTGGGTGACCCCATTTCAATTAAACCTCCGCTAATGAGTGGATCCTGTGAGAGATTGCTGCATCGCTGACGATCTCAGAACTGAGCTTCAGTTGGGAATTACGATAAGACTTTAGAGACATGCAGGACAATGGTCATCCAAAGCGAGGTCTAACATCTGTGGACGGCAGTAATGTTTAAATCTGGTCCTGTGCGTTTCAGGTGCGACAGGTCTAAATGTGGCACGCGTATCATCACCAAGCCCCACAGAAAGCCTGATTAGAAGTCAGACAATAAAAGAAGGTGTCTTTGGGCAGTGTGGCATCTGAAATATGCAGGGTTGCGCCATTTTAGGTTGAGGATTGGTCAGAGAAAAAAAGGAAGGCGGGGTTCAGGGCATTGTCAGCTCTGAGGCTGTTATAGGAATTAAAAGTAAGACGAGTTAATGCTTTTATTCGATGGCTTTCTGCTTTCGCGTGTTGGTAAAATTGTCTGAGCGCACCAATGTTTCTTCCCCAAGGTACAAGAAGAACTTAGTCCTGCTGCCTTCAAGCATGTTTCAGCACCACCACACCTGCATGTCATGCATGTGCAATCTTCAAGCGTGGAAAGCCTGATTACAGCTCCCTCATTACTGGATGTTTCTGAGCAAAGTGACCTGGTTCTAGAAGGCTCCGAGTCTCTTTAAAACCAGAATTTGATCCCGCTAATCGAGACAAACGGTGATCACACTTTCACATGGGACACAAACTCCTCCTCCTGGCCTATTTACCGCAACCCTCAAAGGTCTAAAAATATGTAAACACGGTTGTTTTATCGCTGGTTTTGTAATGAGGAGAGGCTGACAATGAATGTTTTGGAGCCTTATCTTTCACACGAGGCGTGTTTGTCATGTTTCTTGAGTCAAATCTCAGCGGCAACCATTTGTTACTTTGGTGTTTGTTCACTGGATTTACTCAGTTTGATTTCAGTCAAGTAACATTTTTTGCAATGCATAGATGACACTCAGTTGTTCCTATCCACATTGAGAGATACAGGTGCTTACGTTTGATCGTTTTATTTTGGGATATTGGGGTTCTGTCCTTGCAGGAGCAACTTTTACAGGGATGATACCCACGAAACGATAAAGCTCTGCTTAAATGCAGGAGCAGACAACTCCAAGCCAACCCCTCCATTTACTTTGATCTGCCTGTCGGTCCATTTTTGCTCTGTTTTTTTACAATGTCTCACACTTTGTTTTTGTGACATTTTATCACGCCACCTACAGACCTGTTTTTTCCGTGGTTTCATAAGAAGAATATCTCATCGATGGAATCTGAATCAATCTAGAATGAACCAGACGTCTGTGGTGTTTGTTGATCCATTTCGAAGTTTCAACGTACAACTTGTGTTGATTGCATGAATCTGTTGTTTCAGGGGAGAAGAACAGCTTCAAATTGTAACATTAAATGGTGCACCGGGCACATTATAAAAAGAATACATTTTCAAATGGTGGTTTGATCTGATTAAGAATCTTATTAAATCCAAGACAGGAATCCCATTGACTGCTTTAATGTGATCTTATAAGACATTTTCATTTTTTAAATTTTGCATGGGGAGTACTTGAGTTTACACACATGCACACACACGCGCGCACGCACGCGCGCACGCACATACACAAGGATGCCTCGTTTAAAACCTTGTAAAGTAAGATAGCAGGCCTGTCCCTCTGTCCCTTTCCACCTGTCTGTGTCTGAGCTGTTGTCGCTGTTGTTCTTGTTGCTGTTGTTCTAATTGCTGTTGCTGCTTCGCCTCCAGCTTCCCCGCCAAAGTCAGACACGGCGGCCGCCTCGCACTTTTCAGCAACGTGCCGTTCGTGATGACAAGTACGAGAGTTCCCTCTCAAGCTGCCTGTTTCTGTTGCGCGGCGCACCCCCCCCCCCCCTCCCAGCACCTCCACTTTCTCCCCTCTTCCTCTCCCTTTGAAGCCTCCGGGATGATGATGATGACACCCGCCGTAATCGGTGGATGCTCAGCTTCTGACATGACACACAATCGAGAAACCCTCCCGAACTGATCCCGGGTTCGTTGTTGCATTCAGCCGCCGTGCGTCCTCTGACAAGTGGAAGGGGCTTTCACGGCAGAATAGAGGGGAGTCAGCGAGGTGGGGCCCGTGATTGACAGCCCCGTTGCGGGAAGCAAAGCCGGCTCCTGTTCCTATCTGATCTCTGCTCAGCAGTGGCACACATTTACTCTGCTGACCTGCTTTTTTTCTAACTGGATCCGGAATCAGCTTATCTTCAGAGGGGGGCTGAGATTAATTCATTTGTACTCGTCCAAATTTGCCTCAAAGACAGACTTTAGATTGAGTGAAGGTGAGCCTGAGAGCAAACTACAAACACAGGTGAGAAGGAACTAATTGCAGTTAAACAGACTCAGTTTTCAAGTACTGCCTACTTGATGTGAATGCTGGATTAGATGTTCAGCCTTCTCCGTAAAAATATTGAGCAGTGAGTGTTGATGCAAAGTTTTAGGAACACAAAAGAGATTTCAAAATGAAGAGCTGATAAATGTGACATCTCAAGCACCACTGATATACCTACAAAACATTATTTTCAACTTTTTCTTTGATGGGAAGAATTAGAATGCTTGAAAATTGCTTCCCCAAAGCTCATTTTGCAGATTGGTTGCAACCAATCTGTTATGTAACGCTTCAAAGACAAAATCCATACAATAGGATTTAGAATAAAAACGTTTTAAATCTAACATTGACTTACTCCAACAAAAGAGTGACACAGTCCACTTTGAAAAGCAGAAACATAAAAACTTGACCAATCTGGCTGACAAAACAAGTAATAGAAGACTATAAGGTTGGTAAAATCCTGTCTGTCAAGATTGTCAATGCTTAACTTCTCAATCTGCATTTTCACTGATTTATACCACAGTAAAGTATCACAGTTGTATCATCCTTCTAGAATGTAAATGCCATTGCTTCACTGACAAGTGGTTTCATAGGACATTATTGTAATGCCAGCAGTGTGAGAAAAGAAGGAAAGGATATTACCAAGAAAGGGCACGGAAGTGAAGTGGGAGGGACAGAAAACCTACCTGGCAGGTTTAACCATCCAGCTGAACATACTTCATGTACTTGTTGAGCAACAATTTTGGGAAGCTGATTCATACTTAGTATCTACAACAAACACTACCCAATCCAATGCCTTCCTGTGCATGATGTATCAGTCAGGCGATAGCTCAATGCCAGTTTTTTTGCCTCCTCCATGTTTTAGGATTGCTGAAAAATCTAAGTTTGGATGCAAAAATTCAGAGAAGAGGCTTTCCTGTCTTTGAAGGAAACTCATAAGAAGTTTATGAAAGAAGAGCAGACAAACAACCTAGTGAAAGACTTCAGGTTAGGACAGCAAATCACGATACTGTGTCAAGCAAAACGATACAGAACACTCAGTTCAACAAAGTGTGACTCAGAATGGCGTGATAACATTTGATACATCTTTAGATACAACATATTTAATTCTACTGCTGGACAATATGAGGTAATTCACAAGGACTTGCTGGACAACAGTATGGTGCAAGACAACACAATATAAGATAAAACATAATGGGAAGGGTGGAGTGTTTGGAATTAGTGTATTGTTGTTGCCAATCAGAGACCAGAGTGGGCACTGACAGCCTCACAGGCATTCTTCAGAAAAAAAACCACAACTACCTCCAATCAGTGATGAAGACACAATTAATGGCATATGAAAAAACAACATGTGAACAACGCTGGATGATTTAAAGACAATGACTGATCTTTTTGGGGGCAGTGTTTGGCCGGATGTTTCTCATGTACAGGGTGTTGATGGTCACACAGTTGAAAACATGTTTATGCGGTTTCACCTTGACCAGAAGTGTTTACCGATGCTCATGTTACAGCCGGAGTCCTCCCACCAGTGCACATATTGTATGAAGTGCTAATGCTGGGCTATTTTTGATGCAGGGGCTGTGTGGGAGTCCCCCTGTTTACCGGCAACAGAAGGGCAGAGGGAAATCAGCGATCCACCATCGCTGCTGGAAACCGGCTGGTGCAACAATTTGGTTTTTAGTGTAATCTGAAAACCCCGTCAGTGCTGCACCTGGGTAAGAGGCTAAAAGTTACCCTAAGGAGAAATAAGCGATCCTGATATATACCGACGGTTTGAAAGTAACTCGGAAGAGAATGAATTTGCACTTTTATGATATTTTCATAACCTATTCTATCACTACAACCATTTTTATAATTGGGAACTTATAACAAGGACGCATCTTTTACCAGCAAGATGCTCATTTTGTCGGCCCCAATTATGTCCAACAATTCTAATTTGGATTGTTATGGTGTGTTTTTTTGTGATTTCAACTTGTGCTCAATTCAAGTGAAGATTTACTTTTTAAGATGTACTCTAACCTGTGACAACAACCAATGACTTTTTAGTGCTTTTCAGTTATATTTATCATTTTACACTTTTTCAACTCACGACAACGGATTCCTTGAAGTCGACCCCAGTGTTAGTGTTTGTGAGGGCAATGTACACCCTGTACTGGTCATCATGATCTCAGGGCAAACAGAGAAACACACAGACACACGCATGCACACACGCGCGCACACACACACACACACACACACACACACACACACACACACACACACACACACACACACACACACTCCTTCTTTTATATCAAACCTGCCAATGTTCTTTTGGTGTATGACCAAAATCTGATGTTTTCTGCAGGCAAAATATCAATACAATGTGACTGGGAAAAACGTGATTTTAAGGGAAGCAAAAGTAACCGGTGTTTGTGTGTAGATCCAGTAAAGTCGCAACAACTTGAAAAGTCAAGATGAGACGGTCGCAGGCCATCAAGCTATAAATAAAGTGCGTTTGGCTTGAATATCAGAAACCTTCCAGGAAGCATCACTGTACACTTTGGATCTGTGAGCTCACTTCACGTCCAAAAAACGTGAGACAGCTGGAGGACATGTTGCTTGGTTTTTCTCATTTGTTAACTTCCTTGTTAGCCTTTTCATTGGCGCACCCGCCACTTGGTCCCGCCTCCGACGCGTTCGCAGCCGTGTGATTGGCTTCACTGGGAACCGAAAAGTCGGCCGATGGCTCAATGCATGAATATTCATGTGACCGGTCAGCTCGATCCGTCGGCACCGGAACGAGACAGATTCGGTGGTGGTGGTGATGCAACATCAGGCAGTTGTTTCATTCCCGGATACACTGTGGAGGGGATTTACTGGACGCTGTGCACGGTGCGTAAACCGCGGGCGCAACTGCATGCACTCAGGCTCTGAGTTCGGATACTGATCGTGGGCTGCGCGGCTGTTTCCTGCCGGGGATGCCTGCTCCTCGGCGTGCCTCACTGAGCTGTCAACTTTAAGCCACTCCTCTTGAATATTCTCAACCCCGGCGCTCTGCTCGGTACTATTTCAGGTCGTTTGGTAACTCGACAAACAGGTTTTGGGAGGACCCGCCTTCAAAGAAAAGCACCTGCCTATAAAGAGGCGCACGTCGCCTTAATTCTAAAGAAAGATCAAGAAGAGCACGGCCACCCGAGAGGGGGAAGAGAAACTCAGGAAGTGAGCCCAACCAGAAGCGCAGCTCGCCTGATTTACGGGACAGCCAATCGCCGCTGCAGCTTTACAGACAAACAGCCGCTTCTTTAAGCCGATCAGCCTCAAATCAGGGCACCGACAGAGACGGGAAGAAGACAAGGAACCCCTTTCGGCTTTCGTTGAAACGACAAGGAAAGAAAAGCCCGACAAGATGATGATGCAGCAGCTGACAGAAACCCCCAACCAGAAGAACTCCCTCTTCAACGCCATGAACAGCTTCATCGGCGCCGTGAACAACATGGACCAGACCATCATGGTGCCCAGCCTGCTCCGGGACGTCCCCGTGAACGAGGGCAGCGAGCTGAGCTCCCTCCGGTCGGACGTGGACGAGGGGGACATGTACAGCCACTACCAGCTGCTCAAGTCCATCCGCAGGGACATCGAGTGGGGCGTCAGGTGCGCCAGCGCGGCCGACGAGAGGCGCAAGGAGGGCATGAAGATCACTCGGACCAACTCCTCCGCCTCCACCTCCTCCTCCTCCTCTTCCATGTCGTCGGCTTCGCTGTCGTCGTCCGAGGACGACGACGATGACGAGGAGGAAGAGGATCTCGAGAAGCAGTTCCAGTTTCACCTGGTCGGGCTCCAAGGGGTGCTGTCCAAGCTCACGCAGCAGGCCAACTGTCTGACCAAGTGCTACAAGAAGGAGCTCGGCATCGGAGGATGGGGCCAGTGAACTGACACTCTGAATCCTTTTACTTCTTTCTGTTGGTTTGAGTGGCTGGACTGACTTTTCTCAACGGGCCTCGGAAATGCTGCTGCTGCTGCTGCTACTGATGAAGTGCAAGGACTAACTGTTGAATGGTACAGAAGGAAGCAGCCTTTTCTGTCCACAGACCCCACGTGGTGTTGGTCCGGTCGGTGGATGTGTTGATCCTGATTTTTTTTTTTTTTGTCACGTTTTTTGCACTCTTTAAGGTTTTGCACTGCGTGCAATCAGATCACGTGATACACAAATGAAACATATTTAAACGCTTTAATTTAATGTATTTATTACCTCACACTGTTTGTTCAAGATCCATACTTTATTTCAAAGTTAGGAGGGGGGGAGTGGAGGGTTTGATTTTTACATGACTTCTCTTTTGAACTGCCCCTCTGTTGGGGAATATTGACACAGGACTTGGCAACCATTCTGTGATGCTGATGATGTCAATGTGTTCACGTATAGTTGTTCATGTATGATGGATGCTTTCTGTCTGTGTCTCGTCTTTTTATGTTGATGCTTTGCTTGGAAGGAGGCAGGTGCTGAACTGCAGCTGTCTATGATCTCCTCATGTCCTATATGGCCAATGAACTGGAACCGTATGATAATTCTCCCTTGCGAAGAATAATGAGGATTTCCATGTGAAATACTGCCATCTTTGTCTTGTTTACGTCATAGTGTGTTCTCTGTTGTTGTGGTATTATGAGGTCCATCTGTCAAATTCAGCAAGTGCTTTTGTACGCAACTTCTGCACCATTTTTATACTGACTAATGTTTCAAGAATAAACTTTTATATGAACTTACTCAATGAATTCTTTGCTGTTTTTTCACCACAAGATTTACATGTAAGTCACCATATTTGTAGTCTGTGGGGCGAACACCTTTCGCCACAAACTCGGATGTATTTGACAAAAACTGACTCAGAGACCTAGAAAACTGTCCACTGCTCTCAATCTAAAGCTCATTCTTCTGTCTGGTGGTGAAAGAATTGGTTTCCTCCAGTGTTTGGCACCACAGTAACAATCTAGCATTCAGGGATTGAAAGGGGGGGTCTGCAGGGTTTCTTAAAAGATTTCAGTGGCTTCAGGAGGAAAAAATAAACTGAAGCTGGTTAATCAGAGGGTCTCACGAAGGTGGAGAAGTCGTAGGTGCCATTTTCTTATCACGTCAAACTCAGGGACACAAAGATCCTGGTTTAAAAGGGGAAAAACTTAAACAAAAAAGAAGAATCATCACACAGATGATTAAAAACTTGTGCATTTTTGCTCAGATTCACACAGAGCAAACCATACAACACATCTTTTGGTTTACTATAAAGGATATAGTAATTGGAAATTTTTGATTTTCTGACTTCTTATTCAGTAAGTTTTATTCTTACTGCCTGTTTGGTAACTTTTTCCTTGTATTAATGTATAATGTGCCATTCTTGCATATCCTTTAAAAAACAATGTGAAAGGGATAAAACAGTGCACAAACAAACAATTTCCATCCTCTACTGGTCTTTCAGGTTGTTTTTCAACCAATGAATAAACTGAATGTGTATATATAGGGGTTTTATATAGTTGGTCGAAAAAGATTCACAGAAAACATCATTAGATACATAAAAATGTCTTCCCAGACTCTCACAATGTCAGACGAATTCAAAGAAAGAGGCGGATGGCAAGTTACACGCAGGCTGAAGAATGTTACCTTTACCTGTCAGTCAGGTTTCAAGTGAGTACACCTTGAACTACTTCAACCTGAAACTAAAGAGCCTAAGGAGGAGTGAGTCCTTGGTTTCTCAATTTGTTTGGGACCATTTTGATCAACCTTTTTGTAATTGTATTTCTAAACCTATAAAGCTTTATTGTACCTCAGTTTCCCTGTATAAGTGATTATTTCCTTGTGCAGAGCTGAAATGTTAGTAAATTCTGCAAATCGGAGTCTACTGTGCACTGAAACTGCAGTATCGTCTGTGTCTTGTGTGCATAGGAGCGTGTCGCTTTATGTAACATGTTGTAACAGCAGATTTCCTTCATTGTTGTCTGAGTGATTGACAAAAGACATCTTTCAAAGATCACAGCTGTACATGGTGAAGCATACATAATACAGCAAAAGTTCAACACACCCAATTTTCGTTCAGATTATTTTGCACACATCTGCTGTGAAAAGTGGCACACAATGAGCCAAAAGTCCTGCAAAAAAAACCCTGAGTGAATTTCTTTTTTAGAGCAAACTTTTTTTTCCAGTTTTGCCCCAGAAATTTTAAATAAACACTGGAAATGTACGAATGGGGTTATTCAGAATGAGCTGTGTACCTCGAGCAGCTTTTAACAGACACACCTTTAAAATTCCTCCTGTTCTGTGATTGAAACTGTTTACAAGCAGCACAGCCACCATTCCCTACATCAGTAACAAATCTCCACTGGCCTCCTTGCTATATTTGTCAGCAGATAAGGCTGCTGGTTTCTACAGTCAGCTGCTGACATAACCTCATTAACCCCAAGGTGACAACCAGCAGCTTTCACTTAAAGTTAGTGGATCAGTGGGACAAAATGCATCAAGGCAATCAAAGAGTTTATAAGGACTGTTTTTCGTATATGTTTAAAACTCATTTATTGTATTGTAATGATGGCAAAGGGAATATCGAATTGAATGTATGAGTTATGGCCACCTTCGTTTCTTCACTTATACATCAAATTGAATAAAACTTTTTGTTTTTGCAAGGATCAGGATCCTTCCCCAAATTTTCCTAGCGCATGTGTTTTAGTAGAGATCTCCAATTTATTGAATCAGTAAAAATACTGATTCATACTTGATCTTTTGTACATGTTCTCTGTTTTTGCAAGTTGCCAACTATGGTGTAGACACTCTGCATCTTTATATGTTTTTCTTTAATCCCTCTTTTAGGTTGAAATGGAAGTACATTTTGTATGGAGTCTTCCGAATAAGTTTATCTCACCAAATGCCGAAATAAATGCAGAAACTTCAAACACACACCCTAAACTCGCCTTGACAGGACGTGAACTCCTGATAATTAGTATACAAACGCGCTGCGGCACTTTTTGACCCTTTGTGCGTGCTGTAGAAGCAGGAAGTATATACGAAGCTAACGGCCAAAACAAAAACAAATCGGGGCGAAACTGTCTGCTCATCGATGTTACTGAAAAATGTCCAGCGACACATTAAAGCTAACAAGTAACAATTCACGATGCGTATTTTTTAATACCGATTCAGAGGATTATCGATGTGTAAGTACCTAACGTCAGTTCAATTCACTTCTTGCTTCAGAGCTAATTAGCCCTTTAGCTTTCTCTTAGCTCACATGGGGTCTTCACGTAAAAGCGGCTGTAAATTATTTACCCCACTGATTTATTTTTAAGGAATTAGCCTATTGATTGGGTAGCGAACTAAGTCCTGACACCTGTGGTGTTCTTGACATCTAACTACGGTTATCTCAGCAGCGTCGAGCCGCCTGTCATGCTAGTTGCGTTTATAGTTAATAAACCTTTTGAGTTCAACGTTTCATTAACGCCGCTAACTAATCAGCTCCCATAACGAATTTTACACACGGACTGATTATTAAATGAAGCCCGTCGGCGTTTAAAGACTGAAAAAAAGCTCTGAAAATATATGATTGGAGGCGTTTGTGTGCACTCATCCCGTTATTTTTCTAGTGCCGTCCCGATCAGACGTGAATAATAATATTTGGCCTCAGTTAATTATCCATGATTGCACTAAAAAATGTATAAATTGCCTTTTTGTGAACACCAGAGACCTCTGAGGCTCGTTTCTGCTGAGGCACTGCCGATATAACTGTTATTCAGGTGTCTTTATAGCTTTCCAGAAAGTGGATGGGAAATCACATGCGTTCGTTAAAACACACAAATTGGAATGGTTTGCACTATTTTAACAACAGGTTTCTGAACATCTGAGATGGGATGACACAGACTCCTGGTCAGTTCCAGTCCGGCTTTCAGCAGTTCTGGGTGATCTTTGCTCAATTTTATTTTAGGATCCATCAACTGGTTTTAAGGAAGGTGGAAATAGTTTACGCTGTCACCTCACTGTGAGAAGGTTAAGAGAAAAAGAAGGCCAAACAAATCGGACGATCGAAGGGCACAAAGTGCGGTCTGTTCAAAACAGACCAACTTGTCCTGTTGTGAAACGACCCGAGCCATGACATGATTCTACTCTTAAGTAGCTTGTTTCCCTCAGAATTTTTTGAATGAAGTAAAGTTGAATATTCTCCGAAGTGTCGAAGACAGAGTAATGGTCCGTTGTTTGCAATCGAGCGATTCCTCTGTGTTCAGACTGCATCTGTTTATCCGTTTACAGCAACGACAAAATGGAGATAGAAAAGAAACCACGTTATGAAGAGCAAAATGCGAAATTCACTTTGGATACAGGCTTTGTCAGATACGCAATGTTGGATTTTATTGCATTGCACAGTTGTTCATCTTGTTTTAACCACAGCAGAAGCAAACAACACGAGTGGACTGAATCCAAGCCTCTGGAAAGTCATATAGAAATCGCACCTCTAACTCTTATGTTTCTGTTTTTTTTGGAGATGTGGCTGCGTTATGGCGTCCACACCCTGTTGATTCCAATACAAGATGGTTGATACACCGTTTCCCTGTCTCGGGGATCACCCAGTTAGAAAACCACCTGTTGCTAAATTGAGGTTGGCGGTCGCCGAGCAGTTAGAGGAGAGAGAGCGTGTGCTCTGCCTGGAAGTGTGAACGTGTGAATGTGAACGCAGCTTTGCGTGCGAGCAGGATCGCGCTCCGGGTTATTGCTGTTTTTCGCAGCTTAACTATGTCAAGAGGGAAAAAAATGCTGCAGCGATGTCGTCTTGCCTCGAGCCTAAATTTCTCCTTTTGCGACAACTGATAGCTCACAATCTGCAGGCAGCTGATTAGGGTCCTGCACGCTGCCGGACTAACCCAGATACAGATGGCCCAGATTGATTGAACCAGCTATCCCAGTTTGGGTTTTGGGTCAGACCTTGAAGGGAAATCATTCACACGTTCATCCATTCATTGGACCCGTATCCTTCGTCGTTATCAGGGCAAGGACAAAATGTTCATGGAATTTTTATGTGTCTTTCTCTCCATGCACATTTTGTTTCTGGCATCTGAACAGCACTGATTTACCTGTCTGTTCATCGTTCAAGAGTTCTAAAGATGTCACTCTGGAAAATGTATCTGTTTGGATTTTACCTGGGCTTCCTGCTCGTTTTTGTGTGCTGGACACCTGAGCACCGGCAGACGTTTCACGCGTTCAATATTTGGTCAGTAAATTAAGTTATTAGTCGATTAACATAAGTAAACACCAATCACATCAAAATTTTTATGAACAGCAGCTTCTTGTTTGTCTTAAAGTTTTGGGGTTTTATCCATTGGCTTGACTAAAATCACTTCTTTTCTCTTAATCCTGAAAACTTTAATGTCAACAGAGTTCTAACGTCAGTGCTTATTCATAATAAATACCCCCGTTCCATTCTTACTATGATTTATTATTGTGCACCAGGATAGAGTGACAATCCAGTCCTTAAGCATAGAGAAACTGAGCTATGGTAGTTTACAGGACCAGGCCCGTGTCCCAAAAGCTGCCAAAAGCACCACTGACAGGGACATTTTTGTTGTTAAAAACGTTAAGCAAAGTTTATTCAAGTTACAGCAAAAAAATGAAAGCTCATCTTTCTACTGTATGTCTTCATAAAAGGTACATTTCTGTGGTTTGTTTTTGGCTTCGTTGTTTGAGGTTCCTCTGTACAATCACTCTTGGTACCATCTTGGCTTTGCAGAGGTGATTTCCCGGGCTGTGTACAGGTACTCATTGTTTGCTGTCCAGGCTGTGTTCTGGCAGCATGTGAAGGATACGTGTGGTTTGGCTCATTCTGATCCTGCGGACGTCCCCATCTCTGTTTTGTATGCAGGACTCCAGCCGGTCCTCTTGCTTTGCCGGAAGCTTCCAGAACAGTCTCGCACGTTCGTCATGCTCACCATTCCCTCGTTCTTTTGTCTTGCTGAGTTGACAGGAATTAGTTTCAGGTTGCGTGCAGCTTTTAACGAAATATGTTGAGTGTCAGGCTTTCGTTGTCTTAACACTTCTGCCAGTGTCTTTATGTCACTTGTTTTCAGCTGTTATTTTCCAGCGCTCAGTGTTTACGACTATTTAGAACGGGTGCAAAATTTGTGGCTGTGACCTCCACGAACCTCTCTGTTGTTGTGTTAGGTGTCACTGTGGTGCTTATATTTAAATTTTTGATGGTTGGCTCGTCAAATACAAACTGAGGTTTGATGTTCAGTGACTTGCTCATGTTTGCATACACACAAAACCATACAAAACAACTACTTTAATGCTTGTCCACCTAGTAGTTTCATTCTCAAAGGCACTACTGGGTGTACACGTCTACTCAGGAGTGCCTGAACATATGATTATAGTAATAATGTGGCACCATCCTTCCTGCTTTTTAAGTCCTGCACGAAAAACAAATGCAGAATGTCCAGGTTAATGTAAAAAAAAATGAAATGTTTCTGTTTTACAGACGGTGATTTTAAGTGTCAAACGAGCCACAGGAACCTTCTCCCTAATAGGATGGTAAATATTCTGTGTTTATTTTTCTTTCTGAAACGGCTTTTGTTTGGAGCAAAATGTTTGTGAATTGGCGATGCCTTTAATTGAAAGATACACACGCTTCTTCCATTACTCTGGTCCAGACGAACCTGTATCTAACGCTTCGATTGGGGGGGAACATGAGCCACAGCGCAACATATCGGCGTTACCGTGCTATCGTTTTCCATTAGAGGAGTAGTTATTGAATCAACTCCAAATTAATTGTCCGGTGTGTTTTGTTTTTGATTAAATCTACTTAGCTATTCATTTACCCACATTTACATTTTGCCACGCTGCTTCCGTTTTGGCGAGAATTCAATCCTACGAGGTTTTTAAACGAGCGCCTGGTCGTTGTTTTTCTCTGATAAATCAGCGTCCTGAACAGGCTTTCATGGTCACTGATCTCAACACAAGCTGAGGAATATTAACACTTAGATTATCCGGGGGAGCCTGCAGGGATACATGTTGGATTTGTGTTGTTGTGCGGAGCAGCATTTGGCCTGTGAAGCTGAAATTTTCACCCTTGCAATTAGCAAATCTCACGTGTGTGGTTTTTTTTCTTCTTCTTTTCTCTCCTCAGTATTTTCATGCTGTTTGTGATCTGGCTGCTCCGCCGGTATCACTCGTTGGCTCAGGTAAATTTGCACTACAATGCACTGTACGTACTGACACGTCTTTTCCATTTGTGTTTGCTTCGTTGCCACCGGAAATATGTTCAATTAGCCGTGACAAATCTTAGCATAATTGAACCCAATTAAAATGCACAGATTAATGAAATGTGGAGTTAATTGACTCATGGTCTCTCTGTGATTGTGGCTGCCGTCTCCGTCTTTTCTCCAAATGGAGAGGGTTTAATATATATTAAATATACTGGATATAAACGAATTATTTTTCGCTTATACAGAGGGGGATTTTAATTTTATGAACCATGTTGAAGCTTTATTTGTGTGTGTGTGTGTGTGTGTGTGTGTGTGTGTGTGTGTGTGTGTGTGTGTGTGTGTGTGTGTGTGTGTGT
>JASSRZ010000023.1:15637322-15647826 GCA_032164315.1 Malacoctenus gilli | reverse complement strand
CACACACACACACACACACACACACACACACACACACACACACACACACACACACACACACACACACACACACATAGCGAGAGGGAGAGAGGGAGAGGGAGAGCGAGAGCGAGAGCCAGAGCGAGCGAGCGAGGCAGACAGACAGACGCAGGCAGGCTGCGTGTTATCTTTCCGCACGCAGTCAGTGAGCTGCGGAGGGAAGAGCGAGGCCTCAGCCCTGAAGGAAATGGTGAGCGGTGCCGGTGTTTGTATGGTGCGCACACGGCGGGTCACGGAGAGTTCAAGTCGCTGTCATCACACGCGGGAAACAAAGGAAGGAAGGAGAAGCGAGTTTGTTTTCTTTGTTTTTCTGTATTTTTTTTCCCTCCATATTTTTTCGACTCCGCTATCCTTGTTTACTCCCGTTCCGAAGAAACACTGCGAAACGCGGAGCGAAACCAGGTTCCGCTAAAAAACACCCGGTGGTTTTCTGTTTAATGGTGCACGTCGGGGCTGCGCTCCAGCGGTCTGGTTTATAAACGCAGCAGCGACCGCTGCGCTCCCCTCTTCCTCCCCCCCGTCCCCTCCCCTTCCCCTCCCCTCCCCTCCCCCCGTCCCCCCTCCCCTTCCCCCCCGCCTGCTGCTGCCGCCGCCGCCGCCGCCGCCGACCACTGTGATGGATTGGACGGCCGTCGGGAGTTGTTTGTTGCGCAAACTATTCTTAGCAGCGGGGATGGGCGTGAACACGCCGCCTTTCCTCCTTTCCTATCTCCTGGCTCTCTTCTGCTCCGTCCTTCCACTTACCGTGTGATATATTCTCAAACCCCCAAGTTTAACCCAGGAAAACGGATTGAATAATTTATTTTAAAGCGGCATTTTATACAAAACTGTGGTGAAACTGGACTCTCAGATGGGGTCGCTGGATCCTTTATTGGGAACCTTGCCATTTTAGAGGACGGTATTCGGTTCCGGTAACCTGGTACCTAAAGAACGTACCAATTTTCATGATCTTATAATATCCTGAACGCCCAGTAAAAAAACAAGCGCTGAGCAGTTCTAAAGGTCCGGTCCAGACTGTTTGGTTTTCTTTGGATTTTGTCAGTCTATTTTTGACAGTCTGCCGCCTCTCCGCGGTTCGGACGGTTTGTCAACAGGTGTTTCGCCCATGTTTTCGGGGGGGTGGGAGGGGGGGGGGTGACGAGAAGAAAACGAACCAACAGGCGCGGTCTCCCTGACAGCGTACGCGTCGCTTCAGGAGCGCTTTGTCTACAGTGTGACGAGAATTTGATCCACGTTCAGACGCGCTGGGTGAATCCCGACCGAGGGAACGGAGTCCCACGGAGCCCCTGCCTCCAAAGCGCCCCGAAGCCTTTTCCTTTCTGCTCGTAGTCTTGCTGTTTTTCCACTGCCGACGTTTGGAGTTTGATTCCCATTCGTCTCGACGGAGTGTCCTTGAGCAAGACACTGAGCCCCGTGAACGCGCCTCACACTGTGCGGCACTTTAGGGCCGCTAAACGCTGTGAAAAACTATATAAGCGGAGACCGGTGAGCTCCTTATCTTTACTGGACTGCCATTATTGTCGTGACAAACACGGGTGCCCTTGCATACAGAAGTCGTCTGGACTGTGTAGGACCGATAAGCCATGGACTCATAATGTGCCTGGTCATGAGACTCGCAACAGTTTCCCCCTTCTCATTTCAATAAAAACGTATTCTTTCCGTTCCAAGTTACCCCCAGCTCCTCTACCGGGGTGGTAACTCAGCCAAGTGTCACAGAAACACTCGCATGTCCGTGTGAATATTTGCATTGACAAGGTTTCTTTTCTTCTTCTGGGTGTCTGTCTGCACGCAGACTCTCAGAGGAGACAGAAAAAAACAACACGAGACGCTCCAGGAAACACAGGAAACGGGACTGGTGTGATTTCTCAACGACGTCTGTGTGAGTCGGTGAAACTCCCACACGTGGCCCGACACACGTTCGCCGAAACCCTGTTGCGCTTTTAGCCGCGCACGCACACCGATTTCAGTTCCGCCAGACGCGGATGTTGACGAAGCTGCCAGGACGGGCTGCGGAGAGCGGTGTCAGGCAGCGAGCGAGCGAGCGAGCGAGGGAGGGAGGGAGGGAGGGAGGGAAGGAGGGGAGGGGAGGGGAGGGGAGGGGGACTGTGGGGGGATGGGGCGGCAGGGACAGAGAGAAGCCGTGTCGAGGGGCCCGCAGCAGGCTGATTAATGTGCCCCGGGTCACGGCAATAAAAGTGGCGTGCCAGCGGCGCGGCAGCGAGGCGCAGAGGCGTTTCTCTGCAATGATCGAGGAGCCGAGTTTCTCTGCTGCTCTCAGCACCGCCGAGCACCGCAAGGCTTCACTTTTTCTATTTAAAGCCGCGGCTTTCTCACCATGTCCCGCCTCATTCCTGGCTGTCTTTTGGAAATGGCCTCCCTTAAGATTATTCAAGTCATAATCCAAGCATTAAGCGTTCTTATTAAATAATTTGTCATAATGAAAAATTTTCTTTTTTTCTTTTCACAATTACGTAGGTTTACTTTAAGTTTCCAATTTACGAACGATTTCACCCACAGTGCTAGTTGTGAAGAAAAACCAATCCGACGCGTTTGAAGTTTCCCTTTTTTGACACTCTGGGTTGTCAGTCATTCCAGTTTTGCCACGTCGAGACAAAACACTGTCGTCTTTGTAAACGGCAATTATCTCAAGAAGCATTTGTCCACGCAAAACCATTGAAAGCACCGCGCTATACGTGCCAGTCTCGTGAGTTGGCGCCGTGACGCTTTCCAGGAAGAGCTGAAGCTTTGACAGCCGGAAGACGCGAGCGGCGCGTCAGGAAATTTGTTCCCGAGCGTTTTCCGGAGCTCCTGAAATTTCAGCTCGGCGTCGACGCGTGATTTGGATGGCGAGGTTTGATACACCGCATAACGAGGGGCTTTGGAAATGTGCCTTGAGAACCGTTAAACGCGTTACCTTAAAGTTCTTTCAAGCGGAAAATGTACGTATTTTTTGGGCTAGCTCCTTTGTGCGGAATACCTAGCCCGAGGCTCGCGCTCTTTTCGACACATAGGACTATAGTTTTGTTTGACGCTGGGAAGCTCTGCGTAAAGTGTCAATGAAGTGCCTCTGATTAAATGGCAAATGGACTCCACTTATAGAGCGCTTTTTCCCCGAGATTCAGCAGTTCCCAAAGCGCCACGCACTGCAATCCATTCAGCCATTGCGCCAGACGTCTTAATTGTTTTAACTTGTAATCTTCTTCTGTAATAATTAATGGACATTCCTACGATAAGGTCCTCCTCGGTCTCCGCGGTTCCTGCAGCGGTAAATACCAGCCGGGAATTCGTTAAACTGTCGCCAATTACGTTCGGAGGATATTCTGCCTGATTCGCCAAGTTAAAGCGTTCCTCCTCCCGCCGAACATCAGCGTCAACAACGCAAAGCCAATAACGGGTTTACCAGCCAATTGTTGAATGTGTTGTTCCATAAACTGTTGCGGTGATGAATAATTGATAACCCCGTTATTGTAACTTATTTCATACGCCGCTTACATAAAATAACAACCTTGTTATGCTCCCGTGTTTTCGAGAGATTTTATGCGTCCCGAAAAAAGCAGTCGAGTCTCGTTCTCCTGCTTATTGTCATTACCTATCTGCTTTTCGGGACACAATTTTAAACAAACGCAATTTTCCCTTCGAGTGTGTCGTTTGTTTGTGAGGCGCTCGTTTTGTTTGAGACGCAGCCGCTGGTTTATTCCGAGGTTTACGTCGTCTGTGTTCCCTCGCATGCTACACCCTCGTGTGTGCATTCTGGTGTGACTGTTTGTTGATCTGTGGCTCTGTGTTGGCGGGTGGTAAATGGTCCCCCACCGAAGTTGTCTGTGATGCATAATTTTTTCCCTCGCGCTGCCGGCCGAGGCAGCCAAGAGAGCGGGTCACGGAGGGCGCGGGGAAAAAAACAGTGTGTGAGGAACGTGACTGAATAGACGCGGCCCCACAGTGCTCGTCCAGCCGACGGGGGTGGGCAGGTTGGGGGGGGGGGGTTGTGTGTGTGTGTGTGGTGGTGGTGGGGAGATGGGTGGGTGGTGATGGATGGGAGGGGAGGGAAGCCCACACAGTGCTTTCATCTCCGCTGAGTGCATCTGCGATGGCGCCCTCACATTTCCCATCTTTGTATTTTTACCCCGCTAACACATCTAAGTAACATATTTATTTTTTGTGTAGCTTTGTGATGCATTAACACGCTCGCGTGCCAGTAATTTCACTAGGTCTGAGATTTAATTACGATGAATTTTTGTCTTTCGGAGGGTTTTTATAAAGCATCTTCTCTTGGCAATGGAACTGCGTGTGTGTGCGTGTGTGTGCGTGTGTGTGCGTGTGTGTGCGTGTGTCAGAGCCAAGACACTGACTGCTAACTGTTTGCTCATCTCCACAGGGCAACATCTGTTCGTGATGTCGATGCTGAGGCAAGAACCAACCTGGAACTAAGACAAGGGAACCACATCACACAAAACATGGCAAGTCCCTGTGCTTGTCCCAAGCACTGATTATACTCATTCGTCATATCCTGCACCACTAACTGGAAATAAACACTTCTGTTTCTACTTTTCAGATGAGTCTAGTGTCATGTTTTCTTCATTATTTTTCAGGAGGATAGAGTCCTGTGCTAATCCCTGAACTGTTTTCAATGCTGCAGGTGGATGCACGGTTAACACCTCTGGCAGCGATGGGGCTGGACCGAAGCACTCTGATACATGATGGTCTCCGACTCCACGGTGGGGTCGTATACCCAGGGATCAGAGCACTACCGGGAGAAAAAAGCAGGGACACGCCCGCACTCCCTCTGACCTACAACAGGGACGGGCTCCCAGAACTTATCTACAAGCCTGACGGTCCTCTGGACAGTCGCAAGGCCACAAATGGATACCTGGGCCTCTACAAAGGCACCCATCCAAGTCTGCACAAGCCTTTGCTGGTTTCTGGAGCAGAAAGTCTGGGCTTGGAACGCAGAGTAGGGCCTGGAGAGAAAGCGTCTGAGTTGAGCTTGGCAAGTGCCGGTGGCGGCTACCTCCGCATGCCGTGGCTCAGCCCCTACCCCGAAGCGAGCATGTATCCCTTCATGGACACATCCAAGTACGCAGCTCTGAACATGTACAAAGCCTCGTTGCTCAGCCAGCCCAGCCCATATCTTCCCCAGCACCTGCCTTACCCTCTGTGTGCACCCCAGGGGGGCAGTGTTACCCCTGCTGCTGCTGCTGCCGCCGCCTCTGCTGCTGAGAGGCTCTATTATATGCCCCCCTATCCTCCCTCTCCCATCTCCTCTCCCCTGGTGGCGCCCCCTATGAGGATTCCTGCAGTCACGGTGGCCCCCACTCTGGTTCACTGCCAAGACAAAGGGCTCGGTGTTGCGTCTCCTTTTGCACAGCAGATTCACCAACCCTCCCCTCACAGTCAGCACCATCAGGCTGCCATAGAGAGGGACCGTTCCCCTAACAGGAGCAGCAGACCAAGCAGACCTCCCTCTAGGAAGGGCTCTAGCAACAACAATAACTCCAGTAGTACAAACACTAGTGGCACCAGTGGAGGGAATAATAATAGTCTGCCTGCTGATTCTTCTCCGCATGTGTCTTCTCGCCTCACCCAACCTCCCGCTCCTCCCGCACTTCACGATAATGCGCACGATTCACAAAGGCCAGGCGCAAGAATCGGACAGCCATCCACCTCTGCCACTTCCTCAATATCTGCCTCATCCTCATCCACACAGTCCATTCCTCATCCTTTCTCCGTTAGCAGCATGGCGTCGGAGCAGCCCTCTCCTGCCAGACCCAGTCCCCACAAACCCAGGCCAAGAGACGGGGCACCGGAGCACAGAAGTGGCATTGAGCGAAGACCTAGCAGGTCACCCTCCAAAGTCAATTTTGAGAGGCCACCTCACCAACCTCAAGCAACCAAAGACTCAGCAGAAAAGCCCTTGGATTTGTCTGGAAGAATACTTGAGTTCGGGCTGCCTCCCAATGGGTTCCCCGTTAAGATGGACACTCTGCCATCAGGTGCACGCTACGGAATCCCTCAGAACCGAGAGCTCCTAAAAGACAACCTGTCCCTGTCTCCTTCCTCCCATCCTCATTCGGTGGTCAGCAGCACTTCTTCAAAGGTCTCAGAGAGGCCAGAGATTATCAGCACTTTACACTCCTCCTGGGTTGTACCTAGTCCATCTCCTTCCCACACACAGCATACATCAGGCCTTCCGTCCTCTCCGAGGCCCAACGCGGACTTGGGCCACCCGCAAAGCAAGGTCTCCTCGCCCTCTGTCAAAAACAAGAGTCTAGAAAGAGTACTTCCTCAGCAGCGTAGCTCTTCCTGTCCGAGAATAGGAGAGCCCAACCATACTGTTTCCTCAACTCAGCACTCTGGCTCCTCTGGGATGAACTCCCGGGCTCTCTCTCCCAAACCTAATGGGGAGTGGGTCAAACACAGCCCCAACCAATCGGATCATTCATCCATCATAGGCCACCACCGAGAGGTCACTGAGAAGACCTCTCAGGCCACAAAGAGAGGTGAGACAGCACCAGATGTGCCATCATACAAAATGAATGGCCACCCACCTGGCCACCTTTATCTTCCTCAAAGTGACGCTTATCTGAACCCCAGCTTGGCTTATGCGAATAGATACCTACACTACCCCATCCCTGATAGCATGGCACTACACCCTGTGCCAATTACAGGAAAGACCCCTGTCTACCCTCACCCGGTATTGCTGGGCAGCAACAGCCTTTATCCAACTCACTTGGCAGCAAAACACCCTTTACCGTACCACAACCTCCCAACAGGAGGCGAATACCTCACCTACAACTCGCAGGAGATGGCCCACCCTCTGATGCAGACGCACCCTGACAGCAAGCTGCCAGATCGAGCAGATGCATCGCTGAAGCTCCGGGAACAGGAGAAATCTCGGGGAGCCGCCGAAGACTGTGGGAGCCACCGAGATCACAGCAGTGTGAAAGAAGCGGGCGAAAGAAACCAAATGAAGCCCGACAGGCAGTCGGGAGCACAAGGACAGGGTAGTAGTCAAAGCAAAACGCCCTCTGCCTCTGCACCACCCAGGGAAAAGATTGTCTGCATTGACCTTGTACACTCAGACACAGATATTGAGTCTACCCCTACAGTCCACAACCAGCCCTCTGCTGAGACCAGTGCGAAGGTTAACCAAAATGAATGTTGTCATAGTAACCAAAATTTGACAAAGCCCGACTACGAGCCAAAACTCCAACACCACTTTTCGCATTCTTACCCGGTCCAGAGGCAGAGTCCCAATCTGAAACCCAACCATGCTGACAGACAGCGGGAAAGCCCTTTCAGTAACCCGAAGGCGCTCTCGGACGCAGACTGTACTCGGGCGACATCTGGGACAACCCCAAGTTCTCCCGGGCAGGATGTTGAAGCAGATGAGAGCGCGGACGAGGGGAGCCTCAGCTCAGACCCTGGAGACCAAGACCAGAGCACCTTGCGCTGTGCCCGCACGTCCGGGGAGCGCAGCTCTGGTAAGGACAAAGGAGACAGGAATGGGCGCACTCCTCATTTCACTGAGCACTCCATTGATGTGGCGGAGTTAGATCGGGAGAGCGCGAGCGAGAGGGACACTGAGAAGGAAGACAGCATTGTCGACCTAGGGGAGTCTCAAGGAGAAGGGGACGAGGAAGAGGAGGATGGCTGCCACGCTTCATCCAAAAGCTCGCGTAGATCCAGTCTGGCCAAAAGGATCGCAAACTCCTCCGGCTACGTTGGAGACCGCTTTAAATGTGTCACCACTGAGCTGTATGCTGACTCCAGCAAGCTGAGCCGTGAACAGAGAGCTCTGCAGGTAAGGCCAATGCTGTGTAAGTGTGTGTGTGCGCGTGTGTGTGTGTGTGTGTGTGTGTGCAAACACAATATAATACATGTTGACAGCCAGAAAGCGGTCATTATCAACATTTTTTTGGTGCAGACATCTCAAACATACTCTCAGTCCTAACGTGCGCACCAGATTAAACCCCCGTGTCTTTATTCCCTCCCTGCCAGCGAAACAGGCCCTGCATGTAATCAGCATACTTTGTATTTACAACACAGTACAGCATAATAAACATGCTGTCGTGTTCCTGTCCTGACTTTAGGTTCGACCCCCCCCCCCCACCACCACCACCTCCCCTTCATTTTAATCATTGCCTTGGAAAGGCCCCTTTTTTCTAGGGGCAGGCAGTTCAAAAGTTAACCTGTCCTGCCATTGCCGTACGTTGATTAGCGAGCAGCAATCCTAAGTTATTTTGGAGCTTGCGTGTTTGTGTGTCCGTACGTGCTTGTCCTTGTGCGACTGCCTCAGAGGGGGGGGGGGTGAAGCATGTGTTTGTGCTGACTGTGTTGTAGAGAAATATACAGTAGTTTTCGGAGCCTGACTGTGGCACCCTCACAGTTCACACTGCCTTTGGCTATGCTTAACCCCAAGGTTAGGGGTAGTGGAGGGCTCGCAGTGTGCTTAACAACCAACAGCTGCCCTCTTTGGGGCTCCTCTAAGGCTTCCTGCATGCCCCCATCCACCAGTCACTGCCCCCCCCCCTTTAACCCACCTCCTTCTGATAGCCTGTGCTGCCCTGCCTGGTTGCTGCCCAAGGTCATAATTCTCCTCGCCTCGTTGGCTGAAAGGCGCGAGTACGTCACGTGACATTCTTTTAAAACACACAATCACAGCAGTATCCTATATACACTTGGACGTCCCACACCGTCATTCGCTCACACACACGTCATTTTAAATGGTTATCTTTGGGCTCCGTTGTGCTCAGCACTCGGCCTAGAAACACAAAGGAAACCCTGTGCTATATTGTCCACTGGCTCAGAGGCAGATATGTTAATAGGTTGCACATGTCTGTCTATGTTGTGAATGCTCTCTAGAAAACTGTGGTTTTGTCTGTGTCATGCTTGTCAGTGCACATCTGCAACACAAAGCTATCAAACACTGTATTTCTGGACATGTCAAAATGTGAAAAAAATCCTGTCATTTTTACCTTATGCAGATAATTTCATTTCGATTTGTAAAAGTTAGTCACATCTGTGGTTCAGAAATGATTTGATAGTTTTGATGCAGTGTTAATTGACCTGTTTGAGCCACCTGAATTTGATTGTTTTGTTGTTTTTGGGATTGTGGCTGCTTGTTGTGTGTAAAGAAACTTGTGGAGAAACATTACATTTATTAAAAGAAAACAAAGTTGAATTGCTGGACAGATATATTGAGCCCCCCATTCTAATTGCTTAGATGGAAGTCATATCACGAGAGGGGAGTAATATAAGTCAACCTGCAGCTAACTGGGAGGTCAGTTCTTTACATTTCTTATCACATCTGCCTCTGACAGGCTCTGTCTCCTTTGTACTCTGTATCGCTGCACACTTTTTCTCCCCCCCCCCTCCCCAAACTCCCTTCTTTCCTCTTTTTCCTCTCCTCTCTCTGCCTCAGGGCTTAGATGTATATGTTTCCTAGCAATGTTTATGTTTCAGGAAGGGAGATGCCCAGGACTTAAGCCCCAGAGCGCATGGACTCACAGTGGCTGCAGTAGTCTAACCTGTCTTGATGCCATGCTTGTGATTTATCTGTCTTCCTTTTTGTCCTGTGTGCGTTTTGTGTGTGTGGGTTTAATTTCTTTGGCATTTTCTTTTTATTTTAAGACAATGTGATTTCTGATGCAATTTTTTTGCTTCTGTAGCTGTTGAGGCCAGATTGAGGCTTAGAGAGGTGTGTGTGCGGCGTGGGCAGATGATGAGTGGTTTTCATGGGTTTTCTCTGCATTTCTGTGTGTGTGTGTGTGTGTGTGTCTGTGTGTGCGTGTGTGCGTGCGTGTGTGTCTCTGTGTGTGTACGCACAGCGGGCAATGATGCGGTTCTCGGAGCTGGAGCTGAAGGAGAAGGAGGGCGGCGGTGTGTGTGTGTCTGCCTCGGCAGCGGCAGCAGGACGGGAGCTGGCAGACGGCCAGCGCAGAGAGCGAGCGCTGGAGAACTGCCAACACACCACCAGGCAGGGAGAGAGGGAGGGTGAGTAACCCAGCACCACACACACGCACACGCACTCGCACGCACGTACACACACACACACACACACACACACACACACACACACAATGAAAAAAGAGGGGGGGGCACACAAACAATAGGTGTGTGTGCACAGTAACTCACATGAACTTGGTGCGAATGCTGAGGCAAGACCGGGTCACTCTAAAAAAAGACACGCGCTTCCACACAGACCAAGCGCGCTCACTCTCATATATGCGCACGCTCTTACACAAGCTCGCCAGCGCAAGCCAATGAGCAAGCCGGGGAGACGGAGAGGGGGGGAGTTTTATTTTCAAGAAGCCTTTTGTGCTTATCGGCGCAGGGAGACGACGGAGAGGGAGGGCAGGGGGAGAGGGAGGGGCAGCGATTGCGTGAGTGAGAGAGAGAGTGAAAAGGGGGGGGGGCGCGTTGTGGCGCGCGGGGGGGGGGAAGCGGATGGGCGAGCGCAACGGAA
>JASSRZ010000023.1:15605213-15620905 GCA_032164315.1 Malacoctenus gilli | reverse complement strand
TGAATAACAGGCCCCCCCTCTCTCTCTCCCCCTCAACCCCCCTCCCCTCCATAGATTATTTTGCTGACCTTCAGGGCCGCTCGGATGACGACCCGGGGCTTTATTGGGAATTCTATGGCAGCGCCGTGTGCGGTGAGTACTGATCAGCACTCCGTGTGTGTCCTTTACAGCTTACCCGATGTTTATTTTTAAACGTAATCGCTGTCCGCGACGCAGCCTCATGACTGAATTGACTAAAAATGGGATTTTTCCTCTGCAGAGTCCGGTGAAGAGGGCGGCGTCTACGACATCCTGGCGGACCCCCCAGGTCCAGAGGACGAGGAGGAGGATGATAAAAGGGAGGTGTTTGAGTTTGAGTTCTCGGACCGACCTCTGCTGCCTTGCTACAATATCCAGGTGTCCCTTTCCCAAGGGTGAGTTTGAATGTGAACAGCAGAGACGTCCTTCCCGACTGCTCCTTCCTCTCTCTCTTCCTCACTCCTTCATTTTCTGCCTTCCAGGCCGAGAAACTGGCTGCTGCTGTCCGACGTGCTTCGCCGGCTGCGGATGTCTGCCCGTGGCTTCCGTCAGACCTTCCCCCACATGGAGGTGGTGACGGTGGCGGAGGCGGAGTTTTACCGCCAAGCGTCTCTGTCGCAGCTCTTCTCCTGCCCCGAGGAGCTGGAGGGATTCCAGCCGGACAGCAAGGAGCTGCTGGACTTGGTGGAGGACAGCGCCGAGCTGGCTGCCCTGCTGGGCTCCACGCTGGAGTGTCTGGACGACCACTGGGACCACCCGGGGGACAGACTGAAGGACAAAATCAGGGCCGCCGGCAAGCTGGGCTCGTCCTGACGCCACTGACTCACTGGACCTTGATCCCTCATCGACTGCAGTTCGCTTTAGATCCGAGCAGGAGCTGCGACGACCTGCCTTAGCCTGACCTTTAGTTCCTGCGCTCGGGTCTGACTGTGGACCACCAATGGTGCACTGTACAGACGGACTGACCTGCTGGCTGACTGCTGAAGCATTTCCCTCAGTTAACAGAGGATGCATACATTTGTGACTCCACAGACTTAATAATGGTCTTATTTTTATAAATTAATATATGTATAGATAAATAAATAAATGCATATATATAGATATATATATATAAATATATATATACTATCAAGAGATTTTTTTGGGATGTTGCTCTTGACTTCTCTCTGAAAGATTTTGTATGTAAACACAGTGATGAGCGATTTACAAGTTTGTGAGCGCGCAGCACATCGTGCATGTGTGTCGTTGTACAGAATAGTACTGGAGCCGTGCTATTGAATGTTATTTGTGTTTATAGGAAGCACACAACGTCCGGTTTGGTTTTTCCTTCACCTCCTCAGACTTTAGTGCTCGCTTGAGCCTCAGGGGCTATTTTGTTGTAATTTTTTCTTCAAGTTTTTTTGCTTCCTGTTTAGTCTGTAATTTAACTCGCAAAAAAAATCCCGAATTGTTTGTATAATAAAGTTTTAAGATAATGTTGATATTCACTCTTCGGCACAGAGCTTGTACATAACAGGGAGGCTACTGCAGTATCTTTTTTGGTGTGTTCATTTTTGTTTTAACTTTGTAATTAAAATATCTCATAATTTGTATTTATATTTTACAAAAGAAGTTGCTTTAAAATAAATATTCAAACTGCAAGATGAAACGTGTCTCCCGTCCTCATTGTGTCATTTAAGAATTAATTAGAGGAATTCTGATGGGTTTCTTGTCGGGTTCAATCTACGCTCCTAATTACTCCTCCGCCTGATTGAGGCGCGAACGTCGTGGCGGTGCTCTACTGCCATCTTTTGGCAGCCGTCGGTATTGCATGTGGTGCCGCCGATCGCTGCAGCCGCGCTCCGAGCGTCTCGCCGCCTCCGCCGCGGACCCAGCGGTAAAGAGCTGCTGTCTTACAGCGCCTTCAAGTGCTCAAAAAAATAACTACAAGTCGTTTGAGGATGCGCTGAAGCGGTTATCGTAATTGGCAAATAATAGGGTGCTGATTATGTGGTGCGTGCGTGGGTGGGCGAGGGTTAACTCCTTTTTTTATTGGGAGTGAAAGGGGAGGGGGCGGGATGCTCATATTCAGAGGTTCACCTTATTTTTTGAGGATAGATATTCGGTCTTTTCCCGGATCTTCTTTTTTGGCTTTACATCTTTTAAAAAGAAGCATTTTCTGTAATTTATAAGCACAAGTCTTTCCAGTTTTTACATTATCGTAGTTTTTTTAAAAAATCGATTGTCTCTCTTAATGGCATTATTGGCAGCAGATTATTGGAGTTCCCCTCAATAATGTTCATTTTTCAGCATCGTTTGGCCAACAAACTAAGAATACTGTGGTATGGCTGAAATCTCACCGGTGGGATCATATCTAACCTTAAATATCTCCTTCCCTCCATCAAACCAGTGGCACACGGGGACCTGTGATTGGCTGACTTAGTTTGGGTTGCGAAGAAAACCGAGAAAAACATTCGCCCAAATCAGAGAATCCCCTGAATTCACGTCGTGTTCTTCGTTCATACTGGTGCTCACGTTTACAGCAGTGTAACTCTTCCAAACACTTTAATCAAGCACTCAGGGCTGCTGATCTCAAGCTCTTAATTGTCCCTTGAACACACTTTTAAGCCCTCAGTGGCCGAGCCTTTGGAACAATTGCACCTAATTTGTGGAAATGAAGTGGGAATTAATTTGAGGCCCTCGTTCCCGCTCTCCTTTCTTTGTGATCTCTCGAGTGCTGTGACAGTTTTTTAGGTGGCATCTGAAAGCGTTTTTATTCAAACGAGCTCTCATTCAACCTGCTGTACGTCCATCCTATTGGCACATTTACCTTTGTCACAGTCGTAATTATTTGATGACTGTTAACAATTAAGCTCCGTCTTTTCAGATGGATTCGGATCTGAGACGCTTCCACATTTTTACTCATTTCAAATGACTTATGTGTGCTGTTTTTGTGTTTTGTTTTCGTCATCCGGGTGACACAGTACGACCGTGTTTGGAACTGGGGTGGAGGTGTCAGAGGCTGTCAGACACAACACTTTGTTGCAGAAAAAACATTTGTTTCCCTGCCAAAACAGGAGCGTCAGAGCACACAGGGGGGGTTAAACTCGGCGCCAGCAGCGCCACGCTGTCTAACGGGCCTCTTAAGTGCCCAGCAGGATGTAATTGCAGATATAAAAGCTTGCCTCTGAACGCGGGCCTCTAATAATCAGTTATTAGAGTGCAGGTCTGTGTATTGTAGCTTTAGCACAGGCTCACAATGTGTCCCTGTGAAGGGGTTTCTTCTCATTATTGACAATGAAAGGCATCAGGTGGTTGGATATAGGGGGACTTGAGCAGGGGTGGAGTTACAGGTGGAACGGGGGAGGTCTGGTTTTTGCAGTCAAGCACTGTCGTCTAAACTATTTACTGTTTTAATGTAATTTTTCTAACCTTAGAATACATACGTCGTGTAATTGGTGTGGCTTCACAGTAACAGTGGTCGCAAATACACCCCTAAATCGATTCACAACCGTAAAAAAGATAACTTCTCCCCATTTCTTTGATTTTGCAGCCGTCTTCTGTACTGCTTTTCCATCTTAGGTTCAACAGCAAAAGTCAGTGGAACAGACCCCACGTCACTTTGGTTGAAGTAAGGCTCTACTTGGACATTTTTTCAGTTCATTACAGGACAGTTTCAGAGAGGCATACAATCACCCGCATTCACCTTTATGGATAATTCAATTGGAACTGTGGCAGGAGGCGCACGCACGCATAGAGAGCGTACGCAAACTCTGCAGGTGAAGGATCTAGGATCTATTTCGCTATGCGGAGAGAGCCCTAACCACTTCACTTCTGTGAAAAGTTAAACGTCCAATGCAAAATAATTCATTTTGTACTCATTGAAAACTTTATTTTTTCACCCAAAGTAAGAATTTGTAATCAGAAACTGAGCCACTTCAGGCGAAACTTGAAGCGTTGGGCAAGAAGATGGGTCTCTGGCAGTAGACCCATCCTGCGCTTACGCCTCACGCTTCTTTCCAACAGTTCATTGCGCCGCCGTGACGTCAGGTCAGCTGACCGCTGCTGTATGAAGGAGAAATATGTCGCTGACAAGCAGTCGAAGGATGGAGGCTGTTTTTTCCTTCGCGTTTGGCATCTGCCTCCTCTACACCGCCGGTAAGAAATATGCAGAATCCCTCAGTGAATATGCTCCGTATTTTCCCACCTCGCTCTGCGTTCAACCTCACAGCGTCACAATTTAGCGGTATAATTTTCAATGACGGGACGCTACACAAGCTAGCCATTAGCTTAGCCGCTCAGGCGACTCAAATTGTATACTGAACAGGACACCTCTTGATTATTCGAATGAATGTATGCCGAGTCATTGGTTTATTCATTCAAATTGATTATGTTTTTTTACTGTCAAACTGTATGGACTCTTCGCTTCTGCAGTTCGTCACGTCTCAACGTTGCTAACGCTGTCGTAGCGCAGTTTCATCCTGTATGCTCGCAAGTAAAAGAGGATGTGTCTGGTTCGAGAGCACAGTAAATGTAGTAGAAAATGTCAGTTATTTTCTGTTGAGCCGATTCATCGACGCTCACGCGGTCATGTGACGAGCTGTTCACGGCTGGTTCCTCATCACCAGCGCTCTGTCACGAGTTCATGCCGCTGTCCCTCCGTAGCTGAGCTGTTACTGGACCGCTTTAACCCACCGAGCTGCTGCTACTGTAACACTGTAACGCAGGTCTGACAGATCAGTGAGAATTACCTTTAACACGTCAGCGACAGATCCAGCGTTGCCTCTTCAGACAGAGGCCAGACCTGCTGCAGCAGCTCAGGATCGAGTGTCTTCAACCCCTTCGTTTTGTATGGCGATTCAGCAAGATGTGTCAGTCAGATTTCAACACCAAGCCGCACCCGGATATTGGTTCTGAAATACCTTGGTCAAGTACTCCACGTGATTGTGTCGGTGTGTTCCTCGTAAGATAATGTATTATTCAAGTCGGCTAAAATAAAAATAGATGCTACTGAATATATTCATGATTTTCAATAATTCACTGATGGAATTAAAATGTGACAAGCAGAAAGGAATCAACAGATCAGAACAATTGTTACTCGTTGTGTGTGACGAGGTGTCAATGCCCCTAATTGCAAACTTGTGGTACCATTCAGACTTTGCCACTTAACTGTTGTCCCCTTACTGTAGAAAAACATAACCGACAAAATACAGGTATGGATGAGAAAACATAAAATGGAAGTACAAATGGGTTCAAAAAAGGAAACTACATCAATCTTTGAAAAGGCAAATCAAGTCTGAAAGACAATTAAGACATAAAATCAATAAGATAGCTCCCTGGGTGTGATATAGATTAGGGAAGTATAATTCAGACCACAAACATAAAAAAACACAATTCTAAACTATAATTGGAACAAATGTTTAACATTGTTTGTTTTTGATTCTTAACAGAACCAGTCAATAAGCCTTTAGTTTCAGTTGTTTGTGGGCCTGTGTAATTAGTATAATTGTGTTTTCCCTCCAGGTGTCCAAGGAGACAGCTTGACGGTGCTTCAGGCTCCAGAGTTTGTCTCCTTCCAGAAAGGCGACTGGCCAGTTTCTGGCGAGAAAATTCCTGATCTCGTGGCTTTGACCATGGGCTTCTCTGTTCAGGAGGTGCGTTGTCATGTTCCTCAGTTTTATTTACCTTTGGCTCAGGCCGTGTTCACAGTTTGCCATCGTCTCCCCCAGGATCTGTCCTGGCCAGGCCTCCAGGCCGGCCCGCTGTTCCAGCGACCCCGCGCGAATGTGCTGGTGGTGGTGAGAGGAGCGGATAGCCTGAACCTGCCTCAAAGTGTGGCCTCCTACCCGTTGGAGAATGTGAGTCAGCTTCAGCCTGGAAAGAAGTCATAAACGCAAGGTAATTTGAATGAGTTTGCTTAGTTTGTTTGCGGCCTCTGCTCTCCCGCAGCCCGTACCCTTCACCCTGGACAGCGTGGCCGAGACTGTGCACTCTCTGTTTGCCGAGGACACCCCAGTGGTGCTGCAGCTGGCACCCAGTGAGGAGGTAATGCAAATACGCCGATGCAAAAGAGGGAACACCTAACAGACATTTAGGTTTTCAAACTTGCTCGTCGTTTCCCCGCAGAGGCTTTACATGCTGGGCAAGGCCAATGCTGTTTTTGAGGACTTACCAGTCACCCTGCAGCAGATCCGTGCCCGCCTGTCCCAGGACGGCTCAGTGCTGGCATCTCTCCCGCTCAACTCCCTCAGCAGAAACGCAGAGGTCAGTTCTAACCACAACCACACTCATTCAGCATAACTTGTTATTTATTATCTTAAATGGAAAGATCCAAATAACGACCAGAAAATCTGGCTGTTTAAAAAAGGCAACCAGATAACAACAATGACCTCATGAATTGTAAACACATAAAAAACTACATAGTTACAAATGTCATTAACAAATAGCACCGATCATCAGATATCGACTCAAACTTTGGTTGTTCAAGTGTGGAATATTATTAAGTTTTTGTTTTTCACTGACCTTTAGTGACTTTCTTTTTTTTACACTTTTCAGGCTGATTTACTTTTCCTGTCTGAGGTTCAAGTTCTGCACGATATCACAGCTTTGGTAAGTAATGGTTTGTGTCTCTCACTGATGATGGATCAGTGTCAGTTCTCACTGTCGTCTTTGTGTTTGCTCCCTGCTGCAGCTGCAGAGACACCGACACCTGGCCAAGGACCACTCCCCTGACCTCTACTCCTTGGAGCTGTCCGGCCTGGAGGAGCTCAGCCGGCTTTACGGGCCGGACTCCCCTCAGTACCGCGACGCCACAGCCATCCTGTCTTCAGTTCTTCAGAAGGTCAGCGTGATCTTTGAAGGTTTGATGTCCCCCATTAGTCATGAAAAAAACCCCACTTTTTAACCACGTGTCTGTTTTCTGTCATAGTTCGGAGAGGATGTCTACAGTCTCTATGGCAACAGTGCCGTGGTGGAGGTTGTCACGGTGAAAACCTTTGAGGCTCCTTTGACCAGGAAGTCCCGCTCCATCCTGCAGTCCAGAGAGATTGTGAGTCTGACTCCACGCATCTATTAGTGCAAATGAAAGATTAACTAATTACAGCTTATATTATTTTCTGATGGATCGTTTGGCTCATGTGAGTGCTGCTGTGCACGGCTGGGAGAGGTTTGCTTTGGCAGGTACGCTTGGCCATGCACGCTCAACAAGCAAGTTTGCCGAGGCAAAGCATGAGACGTAGTGACGCTGTAAGACCAATGAATCTTTCAGTGGCAAAAATAGCGAGGGTGGCATTAAAGTCTGTTATACCTCCCAGCTCTCCAAAACTGATCATGGGACAGTCCAGGATCAAGCTGGTGTCATCGCCTGACGGATCACTGTGATCGCTGGCCAGTTAGACTCTTTGTGCACTGTTCTGACTTGTGTAATCAGGCTGATCTCCAAAGACAAATGAGCACAATGATCAGCCAGCGTTGTCTAACCTGCATCGTTGGTGTTTACGATGCTGTTGACACTTTCCCTGAACTTTAAACCCAGTTAAAGCTCTTTGACCTTTCTTATTGGTGCGTTCAATGATCCAATAATCATGTGCTGTCTTGTCGATGTTTTCCTCAGAGTAACCCTGGCAGCCCGTACAATCTGGCCTACAAATATAACTTCAACTACGCTGTGGTGTTTAACATCGTGCTGTGGCTGATGATCGCACTCGCCCTCGCTGTCATCGCCATTTCTTACAACCTGTGGAACATGGACCCCGGATATGACAGCATCATCTACAGGATGACCAACCAGAAGATCAGGATGGACTGAGTCCAGACCACCCGACACTCCCCTTAGACCCCCGTAGTGGTTGTTTGTTTCTCGTGAGGTCTCGTTCAGTGGCAAAAAAAACTGTCGGCTTGACGGGAGGAAAAGAAAATGAATCATCTCTTCGTTTACACCTCCCACAGCAGGTCTCATTCATTTGCCTACAGCAGTATCATTCCCGTCTGTGTGAACACACTGAACTGATACAGAATTCCTCCCTTCAACCTCACAGCTTCCATCATTCCTTATAACTTTAACTCCTCTCTGTGTTTCATTTGTTTGCCCTGGTGATTGCAAGTGTATTTTTACTGTAAAGAAAAAACTATTGTGATGTTCTTAAAGAATGAGGTTTGTCTGGTTTCTGTGTGAAGTTGTGCTCCGTTTTGTTTCTTTTGTTGCTGTGTGCAGAAGTTTTAAGTTAAATGAAATCTATGTGTATATATTGAATATACAAAAGCTAATGTATGAAGAGCTGCTGTTCTCTTATTGTGAAAAGATACATCCATATGGAAAACATCTATTGAATCATAATAATACTTGGTCATAATGTTGGTGATAAAGAAGTATTGAAGATAATTGAGGCTCTGTAAAATGCAATGAATGCTTGACAATAAATTATTAAATGGATCCTCCCAAAAACACAATGTCTGTTTTTTTTGGGGGGTGGGGGTGGAAAGTTTTCTGTTTCTAGCAAAGCTTAAAAAATGAATAGTTTATCATTACTTTCATAACTGTTCAGAAATACTATCTTTATTCTCAGTTTCTTTTCTTGAGTCACAGGTGACATTGGTTGGCAAGTTTTAGAGTGGGTTTACAGAAAGAATTGTTTGGAAACCCTGCATAAACTATATTTACCCCCCTTGAGTTAGAAACACTTGTGACAATAGTCTACTTTTAAGCTCATAAAGTCGTGTAACCAGGTTAAAGTCAGTTAATTATTGTTACCTAAGTATTGCTTCTATTTCAAGTTACTCCGTACAGTAAACATCTCTAATTTTGGCTCACGTCGTGAAGTCATCTCTACAGATTTTTGCGGATCATCTCAATCCTCTTTCCTATGTGAATATATACACTTATATTGCATAACGCCCCAACCAATCAGAGCGCAATTCGGGGCTGTTTTCCCGCCCCTCTAATATCCGCGGTATGTAATTGGTCGAGGGGCTTTTGTAACTGTTCCGGTGAACAATATCTTCGGACGACGGAGCGAACAGACAGAGAGAGGACACGGCTACCTGAACGACCGTCTGAGAGGCGACAAATCGAGAAAAATAAACAATGGTCTGACTGCTGATTAAAGGTAGGTTTTTATTTTCTCGTTTCTGGTTTGCTGTATGTATTTCGACGGCCATTAACCTCACCTTCATCGTGAAGTGGACGCTTGTACATTGGTTCCTGGTTCTACGTTCTTCAGACAGGCTGGTTCAAAAATTACGAATATCTTTGGGGGAAAAAATGTCGTCACTAATTATCACAGTTTTTACATGTCAATCGAAAAGCTTGACTATTTAAAAGTTAAACTTTTTCGCAACGAGTTGTTATGGTTTTAAATCAAATTACTGAACTAAAACGCTCGTTCAAGTTAAGTTACAATAACAATAACATAGTGTATTGTTGGGAAAACACGCTTTTTCCATATTTGAGCATCAACATGTTTTTTTTTCTGTGTCTACTCTCAGCTAGCATCTATGTGGTGCGGAGGATCCGGGCTTCCATTGCTGAGGGAGAGCGACTGGAAAAGCCCATCATCACACCATGTAGTGCCATAGGTAGGAGCGCAACAACTGCAATAAAACATGGAAAATAGGAGAAAAACCTGCATTGCAGCAATGTTTCTTTTGTTGAAACAACGTGCAAAAAGGAAACCCCACGTTTGTCAAAATGTCATGATATTTTGCATTTTTACATTGTGAAAAAAATGAGTTAATAAGACATTTATAGCTATTGGTCATGTTAAAATATGTCAAATAAGGCTTAAATAAAAAAAGATCACTAAGTCCTGAGATAAGGAGTCTTAGAAGACAAGACAAAGCTTGTCCGGGGGTTGATGGAGGAAGCTTATGCGGCTCTGGTCTCACACACGTTTTTTTGTCTTTTCTTTTCTAGCTGAAAGAAAAGCGGGACAGGAGGCGAGAGGGATAGCATCGGCTGCTGCACTAAACCCAGGAGCTGATGTGGACGGAGCGCCGAGCTCAGGGACGTCTTCAGAGACGGCCCTGCAGAAATGTGGCTCCTGACGCTAAACCTCAGGCTGGACACTGGAACTGGACCGCAGAATGTCAATGATTTACTTTTATAGGTGATTGCTTGTTTTGACTTCAGCATGAAATAGTCCTACCATCTGACGATTCAGCTATGAAACTCACAAGCATTGTTCCAGTTGGTTTGCCAGTGTCCATGCTCCCTCCAGTGATTGACTCCTAGCTCAGGAAAACACACACAATGGCCTTTTCACAGCAGACATTGTGACTCTTCACTGACAAAACTAATGAGATCACCTTATCACATGACCTGACAACATAGTTGTTGGTGTGTTTGTTACTGGTTTGTCAACATGTCTTCCTTGGGAATGGCCAGAACTGATGTACTGCAGTGTTTGAAGGCCGACTCACCAACCTCTGCACAGGGGCTGAGTCGGCCTGATGTTTCTGCTGTAACACTAATAAAACACAACTTTAAAAACTTCCTGGTGGGGATCTTTCTCAACTATTTGATGTCATGTGCTGATGAATTTGTTATTTGTGATGTAATCCAGGAAGGAAAAACAATGATGAGCTTTTATCAAGATGGTGTACATCACTAGTTTTCTTTAACATTATTCATTTTCCTCCTCTGAAGCCCGAAAGCATGCTGATTTCAGTTCAAGCATCCCCCCTATCTTCAAATACAACATCCTTTTTCTTCCAGGTGAACTGATACTGACAGTATATGTGGGAGTATTCAGTCAGCGTGTTGTCGTCGTGTCGTAAAAATACGTATGTGAAAAAAGAAGCGCCTTCGACTTGCATCTCCTTTTTTTCGCACAGTCCTCGCCTTGTGTCCTTTGTCCTGTGAGGGAATAAATAGGAACCTTTGATGCGCTACTTCTTCTGTGGTGCTTTTTTCTGCATGCACTTCCTGCTGTGGGCGGATGTTGCTGTAGAGGCTCGAGTCGCCTGTGGAGCACGGAATTTGGACTCAGGCGAGAAATGTGTGCCTTCTCCATCTCTGGGGTGCTTCTCCAGACGTTCCCAGGGAAATAGTCGTCTCTCCTGCCTGTCATTTACTGCGTGACTCCCGGCCAAGGCCTCGGGTAAGCGTTAGCTCCCTGCTGCTTGCAGCTCGCATCGTAGACGCTCTGGAGCACAGCGAGGCTAGCTGATCCGACAGCGCTCGCTGATCCGAGGCTTCACTTTGTTTATTCATTCGTGCATGAATTTCCGACTAAATATCTGCTTCTGATGTAAGCTCAGCTTCTGTACAGAGGCGCTGATTTGATGTCGCAGCAAGCAACGTTTTATTTCCTGCAGCATAAACTTGTTCGCCAGAAGAAACCTGTGCTTTCTTGGTTGTCAGCCTGGTATACTTTTGTCTGACTTGCTTCACGCAACACCATCCCTAGCGGAGCCGTTGCGTTTCAGACTCATTAGTGGCAAAGTGAACAGGTGGGCTCGATTGTTAGTCACGCATGGCGCTGAAAGTGCCATCGATAGTTCCTCTGCCATCAATCCGTGTCCCGAGGATGACCCTTCTGTCAACATCCGGGCAGGAGCTACAATTTTGGACGATTATTTGCGTTACTTAATTACTCGTTTCCTACGAAAACTACGTCGAATTGCAAACGTGTTCTTAAGCTGCTGAATTGCTTGCAGACGTGTTCCGAGACCCCGCCTCCCAGTGAACGTGCATGCTCGATGAACCCAATCAACGTAGAACTTGAACGGACAACTGCCCATTCGTGGGTCCAATTTTTTTGTTCACTATCACAACAATTCTTTAAGATTTGTCTCCTGATTCTCTGCAGTGTTCCTGCTGTGCCTTACAAAGTCCCATTGGACCATGGTGGAGCGAAGATCAGCCTTAACCATCCCCTTCATGATGAAGAAAGACAATTTGGTACATGTGAACAGCTTGTTCCTGACATCGACTCAATTCGACAAGCTTGCCGAGTCTTCCTGTGTGAATGGCACATCCCTTATGAATGTTCTTTTTTTAACCCAATGATCATTGTTACCCTGTTCTGTGGTTAACCTTGTGCAACTGATCACTGCATTGTTACCTTGTTACACTATTCATGTCATTGGAACTGAAAGTTCTGGTGCAGCTTCGTTCACAGAACGAAAGTGAATCGTACTTACGAAGATGACTCGTTTACAATTCATTTCACACTGACTGGTGCGAACTCATCCTGATGGTTCAAGTGTGAGCACCTTCAAGCAGCTGTTTCTCTTTTCTAAGCAACGCTCAGTTATCTGCTACATTGCTTAAGATCACTACAATTCGATAACTGAGAACCACTCCTGCAACATCTGTTAGAATCTTACGATATCAAACAGATGTTTTCTCCTACCTGCAGTTCTAACCCTAAAATATTACATCAGAAACAGCCAAGTTAACTCCTTAATTATGAATTTCAAAAAACCAAGTCACACTCTGCCTCTCACCCTTTTTAATCAGCTTCTTGAAAGACAAGCACTTGGCTTTAATGTCGGTGAGCTAAATGGCTTAAATGGGTTTCCTACGGCTGATCTATGTTGCATATTTGCTTATTTTTTGATGCTTGCTTCCACTTTGCATGATGACTTATCACCGTATGAATTTTAGATGGAAAACCCACTCAGAATCAACATGCCATGTCTGGCAACACAGTGTGGGAAGGTAGAGAGACAGGTACAGCAACATCATTGCTCTCTGGGTCAATCGTCTGCTGCCGACTTCTCTGTCCGGGGGTCTCCCTCACGGCTCACGGCTCTCTCTTCTTTACACAAGGTCCCCTGGACGACACTCGCGGGCTGCAAAATGAAGCAGAACTCTCTGCTCAGAAATGGATCCATGAAGTTAGACTGCGGCCGTGCTGCCATGACCTCATTGGATCTGACCACGTGAGTCACCAGCCAGCAGGTCTCATAGGTTAACCTCAAATGGCCATCGGTTACACAGAAAAACACCTGACTGGAGGAGAGGTCAGTTACTTGTTCTGACAGGTAGTGAGCAGTTCGTCAACAAGACAAAACAGCATAAGATTAATTAAAAACAAAACCTCTGACTTGTTGTGAAGTGATTCCTTATGGTGTCATTTATTTTTTAATTACTTCTTGAAAACAGTCATGTCTCGTCGCTTGTGTGGCTTTGTGTTCTCGGAAACTTTATTCTAAAATTCACTGGTGTTGACTCAAACTTGCAGGAAAACTTTCACACTTTGAGCAGTTTGTGTTCAGTTTTAAGGACCTACTTAAAGGAGCCGTCTATACCACAAGCTTTGAGGGCCGAGCTTATCTCTACTTCCCATGTGTCTTATCTCCACAAGTCACCTTCTCCCTGTTGATCAGCCGGTCCACATAAAGGCTCGTGTGCGACGACGAGAAGAGCTTCAGGTTCCTTTTGGTTGTGATGTTGCGGAAAAGACGCAGTTGGAGGAACGCCGGAGGCCAAGACTCGTCTGTTTGGTGTTTCAGGAGGAAACCGCTGCTGATCCTCACAGACGTCCTGAAGACAAAGCTGGGGAAAGCTTACATGGAGAGAATGAGAGGGGGTCCAACGGGGACCGACGGACAGGCAGCGGCGGGCCGGTGGCATACAGATCCCATGTGCAACAGGAAGCCCAAAGTTGGTCGCACCAGGAATAACAGGAGAAAGAGCGTGACACCCAAAGGCGAGCAGAGATCCTTGCCCACTTCCTTTGAAAGGTAAGACAGCAAAGAGCAACAACAATGACATAACCTCCCAACGTCCATCTGCAGCCGGTCATTGTCCCATCTACAATCAGAAAAACCTCGCTGTGAATCCTGAGTGAAATTTAGGATTTGAGCCCCGTTTCCCGAACAAGACAGAACTCCTTATTGTATCTGTAGAAGTAGTCGCAGCAGCCTGTTTTGCTACAAAAGGAGGTTCAGTGTGGTCGGTGATTTTCTTTTTTTTTTTTCAAACCTGAACATGAAAATGGCCACAAACCCAGCAGGAGGTATTCCTCATGAAGGTAATTTCATCTGTTTGTTTTCGATTAGTCTGAGAAGGAACGACTTTTTAATGGAGTCTGGCTTGGCCAGCTGTTTTCCAGACGGGGATTGTGGTGATTTTATTGGGAATAATCCCTCACAGAATGAAGTCACCAAACTCTGCTCCAAGTGTTAAGGCCCCCCGTTTGTTTTTGTGAATGCTGACCTGGTTTTTCAGTGGAACTGCAGTATGATATCCTGGCTTGTTTTACACACAGGATTAAAGGTGTCGTACATCCAAGATGAAGCTGTGTTTTGTTTTTCTTTTTTTCTCTCATGGTTGTAGCTCAAGATGTACACTTAAGAGAAGGCTGCAAAGTGCTTTTGATCAAGCGAAGAACGATGAGGAGGAGGAGGAGGTGGTGGTGACAGGAGAAGACAGTAGCGACGAGTTTGCAGAAGTTGTGGGTGAGTATATGTGGGGAAAAATGTAAAGGCACGTAATGTTCACTGGTGTGTTTTCGGTAAGCAGCATTTCAGGCCTCGTGCGTTAACCAGTATCCTCTTCACACAGACTGTGGATTGTCAGCGAGCTTGGATCAATCACAAGACACAGAAAGCTGCGATGAATTTTGTCCGGCCGACATCAACGACAAGATGTCGGAACCCGAAGATGATGTGCAGCACGTTGTGGTGCGTACCTATTACTGTACCTTCGTGCGCATGCATTAAGCTCAGATGTGTCGCCAGAGGGGACAACTTTACATGTCAGCCACTCTTTTGAATAAAGTTCAGCTTTCACTTGGTAAACAAAAGGAGTTCGTTCAACAAGTGTGTGTGGCACTTTAAGGGTGTGCACTGTGCAGGAGTGTGAAGCAGAATCTTTAAACACGCCTGTTGGAAATTTACGCCGAAGCTTTTTAGAAACCAGTCACATTGCTGGTGATAACACTGGCCTACACTGTGCTCTCAAACAGAAGAGGAAGCGAAAAGATGCGGCGCCTCATTGCAACGGGACAAGCAGCCCCAAACGCCACCGTGAGAGCGTCCTCCGCCTCACCCGGAACGACAGGCGAGACAGGGTGATGGTTCCCACAGCTGTTGGTCCAGAGGGATCTGCTGAAGACGGGGAGGTGGAGAGCGTGGACTGCGGCATTTTACAGTTCAAGGTGGGAGGAGATGACCAATCAGAGCCCGTCAGCACTGCCAGTGTGGAGGCCAGACACATTATCAGGAGCCCCAAGCGAGGCGAGGAGAACACGAGTGAGGCCACACCTTCTAGAGCCAAGCCATCAAAAGTAACGCTGGCTGAAGCCCCGCCCTCTGAACCCAGTGAGTGGAGCAACACAGGAATGATGTGACATCAGTTGTCAGGACTGAAATCTTCCTTTTTATGCAGATTTGTATTTTATATTTTTCTGTTTTTAAAAAGCAAGTCTCGATCATAACCAGTACCAGAATAGTGTTATGAGAAGTACCGGTACTTTATTGTAAAGGTTGTGTGTGTAGTGTTTGGGGCAATCATTGAGCATTTAAGTGAGCTCGAGTGAGACAATAGAGCGGTACTCACACAATGAAGTGCACAGCACTCATCTAGCAGGAAGTATGAGCATTAATGACCTCAGGTTAATCAGCTGTTCATAAACGAATTAATTTAGGATGAAGTGAAGCGTGAGTGCCGTCGACTAAGTCCGTTTCTTGCGTATGTCGTATTCCAGTCGTGCTGTCCAGTGACGATGACGAGAGCACTGATGTTC
>JASSRZ010000023.1:15583540-15605113 GCA_032164315.1 Malacoctenus gilli | reverse complement strand
GTCGACTAAGTCCGTTTCTTGCGTATGTCGTATTCCAGTCGTGCTGTCCAGTGACGATGACGAGAGCACTGATGTTCTCCGGCGCTCGCTGGTCCAAACTTGCCTGGTGATGGTGAGCGATCCAGTGATCCAGGGACTGTCGTCGCAGGAAGTTCCCACCAAAGAGCCTGAAAGTTCAGACCTGCTGGACATGGGGGTAAAAGAATAGTCAGAAATGCATTTTATCATCGAACAAACCAGCTGTTTTTACTTTGTACATCGTATGGAGACAAAGATCCCGTGCAGGTTTTGGCAGTAAGCCTGACAAATACCCAGATTAACTACACATCACAAAGGGAGTGTTAGAGACTGTAAGTGGTGAAGGTTTTACTTCACCGCAGGGTGTCTCGCACGCCACCTGCTAAGTGAATCAAACAAATGCGAGGAGTCTGCCTTTGTCTGCCTCTCTGTGCAAGTAGCCGGTATAATTATGTGCAGACAAATTGTCTGAAATAATTTGCCACGACAGGGAAATTTTTTTTTTTTTTTTTCAAATAAAGCCCTAATTAACGAAGAAACCTGCAAAACTTTACAATTAAATTTTCATAGAAATTGTGTGTAAATGCAGGAAACGAGTGGCAATAGGTGATAGTGCACTAAGCCAAACTTCAGTTTGTTTTTGGAAGAATTTAGAAAAAATGGGAGTCATAAGGTGAGTTTATTCCAGAGTATCAGAAAATGAAGTATTCGTATTTTTTTGCTTGGACATTGTTCAGTTTATGTCAGACCTATTCCTTACTACAACCACGAGATGGCGCCAAAGTAAAGAATTATTCTATTTTTCTTCATAAATTCAAAAGGCCTCATCGCAACTCAGTGTAGAAAAAGGTCATGAGTAAAACACCCAAAAGGCTTTTATTTTGACACAGATTATTCTCAGTGTTCAGGCCAATGAGTGACAAATATGATCGATTGTTGTTTACACTCTGCTGTTGTGTTCCAGCCAAAATGAACAGCAACATGTTTTGGTAGTAATACTAGGATTATACTCTGAAGCTTGTTTGTTTTCTATGTGTCTCAGTAACAATAAACTCTGCGCATGTGTGTTTGCAGGTGTTGCGTTTCATCGTGCCCGACTCGCCTCGTATAACTCCCCCCACCTCTGAGGAAGAAGACTACACCAAGCTTGATGTGGCTTTTACAGTGCTGCGCTGCGGGGGTTACCGAGGGACATCTAACGGAAACATGATGGTGACCGCCGTCAGTCATGTGGCACGTGCTTGCTGTTTCTAAGGCATTTTGTGATCATTAATTGCATCTTTCTGTGCTTTCACAGATAGCAAAAGACAAAATCTGCATCCCATTGAAAGGTGAGAAACATTTAGGCTGAACTCTCCTCACCTTTTGATCAATAATCAGGCAGTATGTGTCGTGAACGAGGGGAGGAAAATGCACCATGCCTCGGCCTGCCTGCGACCTTTGGTCTGGAGCGTATAAACTTAGGACACAAAACCAGCCCGTCTTGTCTTGTTTTGGTCGAGCTGTCTGCGCGCCATCCGGCGGCAGCTTAGTGGTCTATTTCAGTGAGCTAAATATGTTTGTGCTCTTGGATTAGTCCGTCAAGACCCCCGTGCACTTTGATCCCTGAACGTTCACCTCCCCCGCTGGAAACCAATGGTGGTTACTCTGGGAAGGTTTCACGCTAGCTCTCGGCCGCTCTGTTCAGTTTGATCTCAGATGTGCAAAAAAAACCCTCCCAGGAACATCAGTAACAAAATAACTCTTAATGAAAAAAACACCACATGACTTTCCGCCAGAAGACTCGCAGGCTTTTATTTTTGAAATGACTGTAGGACTGCTTGTGGCATTATGATGCTTCCATATCAGGATGCGCCGGGGGACTCGGGATGGGTTTCACATATTCCAAGTCAGTGCATTCACCGGCGAGGCGAGCCATCTGCATATCCAGAGACGTCTCCCAGAGTAGATATAATCTGAAACGCTCCTGTTGGGTGTCCGTCTGAATGCTAAAGCCATGTTTCAAGAGAAGATGCTGACATGATGGCCCCGGGTCCCTCTTGCGTGCATGCCCTAAACTCGTCAAACATGTACATTTCCCATCAGCTGAGTCTTGTGTGCATGCATCTCTGACTGGCCTGGTGTACGTTGCACAGCATTTTTAGTGATTTTAACGGTTTCATGCGAACGGGAACTGTTTGGAAATGAACAGGTTATTCGTCTCCGTGTGGAGCGGGACAGCAGACCAAAGCGCTTGGACAACAGCTGCTCTTTGTGGGCACTATTACCTATTATAACAGGTGTGTTTGTGTTTTGGTTGAGGTGCTGGAATCAGTGGGATTGGGAATGGAGGAGGAATGGTGTTCACTGTCTCCTGTCGTCCTCAGATGCCAGCAAGCAGCAGGAGGTGATGCTGAGCATTGACAAGAAGACGCTGAGGAGGTACAGCGTGTGGGAGCCGGACAAGCTGGAGGCCCAGGAGCTTCGCTTCAGGGATGACAAAAACCCCCATCAAGATTCGCTGCTCTTCTTTGTGTCGGAAACGACAGCAGCCGATGTACACAGAGTCCTCACTCAGCTGGACGTCACAAACACCGGTGAGCCATCGATGAACAGCTGCGACTTCAGAACTGATCTCAGCTCTTTAACTACGTTTTTTTTTTTGAAAACTATTTCGAAGGCCTTTCAAAGCGACTGGAAAATGGTGTCTCTTTTTCTGCAATTCCAAGAAAAAAAATTGGATTCTCAACTAGTTTTTTGTATCTTGTCATTTGTTTGGTGCTGGTTGTAGTTATGTGCATATTGGTCTGATTTGCCTCCACAGTGAAGGCCAGCCCGTTCATCCTTGTGACTCTGGAAGAACCGCTCAAAGGGGTCAAAGGGGCTCTGCTGCGCTCTATCCTGGACATTGAATGTCTCAACAGTATGTCACAAGAACAGGCTGAGATGGGGCCAGATTTGGACAGTAACGGTGGTCTGGAGGACTTCCTGTCTCCTGTTCTTTCCCTGGAAGAAAGCATAACTCTGATGGAAAAGATCCAACTGGACACTGACGTGCTCTCCTTGCTGGGGGTGAAAAGCACCGACCCCGAGCTGAACGTCGGGCAGGACAGCCTCCACTCCGACCAGGACGATGACTCACCCGCCTGGATCAAGCCTGGAATCCAGTTGCAGAAAAAGTCACCAGCGCTGGAATCTTTACCTGTGGGGACATCAACGGAACAAGAGGAAGCGACGCAGCTCGAGCCAAAAAAGGATCAAGCCCAGGTCGACCCCGAGCAGTCCACAGAGGTGAGTGGTTGGCAGCGTTTAGGCTCATTTCCCTGAAAGTGTGGGTGAGGAAAGAGAGATTTCTCCCTGGATTTTTATCTGTTTATTTCTAATTCCGCTAACCGATTTATCTTTTGTTTTTATCTCCTTCCACAGAAAAAGGAGGAACCCACCCCCGTGTACACACTATGTCATCGAAGAACCCAAGCCTCCTACTCAGTTTCGCTGTGTAAACCAGACTCCAAATGGATTAAATATAAACATCTGGGTCTTGCCCGCAGGCAAGTCGGCTACATTATCCCAAATGCAGCTTCTCATGCAGCCCGGAGCTTCGCTTTTTGAAACAGGATTACAACAAATGGTGAAATCTCTTTTTACACCGGGCAAAAATAATCTGGGATTCTTCCAGTCGTCTCAACCGACCGCAGAAACATTTTTTTTTTTTAGTGTTGATGCTGCGTCCTCTCTATCAGTAGGACCTGAATGTCATCCTGCGCTGCACATAGATTAACATTTTTCTGAACACAAAATGTCATCGCTGTTTGTCACCTGCCTGTCTCCGCCACCGTTCCTCTCCACCTCATACATAATTCAACAAGTTTTCACTTGCGACTTTTTCCCCCCTCTTTCTGCTCAGGTTGATCCAGTTTCCTCCTCCACCACTAAAAGGAGGGATCACTGTAACTCTGGAGGACCTGCAGTGCCTCGACAGTGGACAGTATCTCAATGATGTTATCATTGATTTTTACCTCAAGTAAGAAACCTTTTTAAGCTTTTTTTCAGGCAAACCAACTTGGAGTATTTTGAAATTGATGGTTTAGTGAGCCTCGATTGTTTGTGTCTGTTTTCCAACCAGGTACCTCATGCAGAATGCGTCGGCCTCCATGGCCGAGCGCTCACACATCTTCAGCAGCTTCTTCTACAAGCAGCTGACCAGGAGAGACAACGCCAGCGAGGGGGGCAGCAATGAGTCGTAAGAGCGTTCTGTCACGTTTTGGTGTCAAATGGATGAGTCCAGTCAAACGTGTGCCTGAGTTATTTTGTCCGTTTATGTTCAGCTGTCAGAGGCAGAGGCGGCACCAGCGGGTCAAGACGTGGACACGACATGTGGACATCTTCGAGAAGGACTTCCTCTTTGTCCCAGTCAATCAGGAGTGAGTTACACACATGGTGTGTGTGTGTGTGTGGCGTGTGCAGGATCTTCTGTTTGTGTGCATCTTTCACACATGTGTGTCTGTGCCGTTTGAAGGGCTCACTGGTATCTTGTCGTCATTTGCTTTCCTGGACTGGATGAGCCTAAATTTGAGGACTGGACCTGTCCAACAAGTACTGGTGAGACGGTGGAGGAGCAGGACCAAGAGGAGGTCCTTGCATGTAAAAGTCCAAATCAGGTTGAAGATACGTCGCCTTCGTTAAGCAGCAACAACACAACGGAAACAGGTTGGACTAAATTTTACTTGCCTCCTTATAAAAACGTTTTAGGAATTGATTCAGGTTCCATCAACACCAACTGAATTTGATCATTCGTCTCATGTTTCTGCAGAAAAACCTGAAGATGAATCCACCAAAGATTCGTTACTGGGTCCAGTTGTAAGATAACCAAAGATGATGTGTCCTCCAGATTTCTACTGTAGCTCTTCCACACATCCTCATTGTCTTTTTTCTTTTTTGTTTGTAGAATTTCACAGAACTGACCTGCCGGAAAACAACAGTTTGCAAAAGGTGAGCTAGATTTTTCTGCCACATTTGGAGCTTTTCCATGAGCACCTTCTTGGCTGTACTCGCCTTGACTGGGCTCAGTTCTTTCTTTTCCTCTGCCTACCTGACTTTCTTTAAGTTTCCGACCTGAAATGTTCTCAACCTGGATCCGGCGTGTCTTTCTCCTCTGCAGGCCGTGCATTCTCATCATGGATTCCCTCAAAGTTTCCCTCCATGAACGAGTCTTCAAACTTTTACGGGAGTGAGTACGAGTCCTCTGCTGCTCTGTCAATCTCTCTGTGCGTTTTTATGCTCTGTTGAGATGTCACTCGTATGTCCTCCAGGTACTTGCAGTCAGAGTGGGAGGTTCGCCGCGGCTCGCCGAGGGACTTCGGTCCTGATCAGATGAAAAACTCCCACTGCAAAGTTCCCCTTCAAGACAACAGCAGCGACTGCGGCCTCTACCTGCTCCAATACGTGGAATGTTTTTTGAAGGTAAATCCCAGCATGTTTGACTTTGTCTCGAGCTGCCACTCCCACAGGTAAAGCTGCGGCTGTGTATTTTCAATGCAAAAGGACTTGAGGTCTTTGTGTGAGTGAGGAGTGACCAGTGCCTCTTCTGCTCGCAGGACCCGGTGGTGCACTTTGAGCTGCCGCTGTGCCTGGAACGATGGTTCCCGCGGCAGCAGATTCGGAGAAAACGGGACAACATCAGAGACCTGATTCTTTACCTGTACAGACTTCAGAAGTCGAACAGCTCACACGTGGAGCTGCACTGCTGCTGAGAGCACCACATTCCTCGTAGCCATTTTGGAGTCGCAGCTCATACTGAGCGATGGACTTTTCAGCGTGAACTGAAAATATTTCCTTGGATTTATTTTGTTTTATGTGAAGACACGATGTTGATAAACTGTCATGTAGGAGAGAACATAAAAGCATCGGCTCATTCAGAAGACTTAACTTTGAAGGCAACATGCTAATCTTTGTAAACTTGGAATCTTTTTTTTTTTAATTTGTTTTTATGTTTGTAGCTATTTAAAAAGTTCTATTTAATTTTTTATGCAAAAATTAATGTGGTGACTGTAAAATCCAATTTTTTCATCAAATTTGAGTTATGAGCTTTGTCAGCTCTGACATTTCACACATTGTACGTTTTTTTTGGGGCATTTTTTCGTTAATACCTCCCCAGCTTTGCTCGGCTTTACACGGTTTAGGTCATTCATCATTGCAACCACGTCCTCCATCAACATGCACGTGGTTATTACAGTTGAACAACTCACGACTCGCGTGCTGTTCAATGTAAGAGACAAGGAAAAGATACGATCACCTGATGGAAGTTCTCCAAAACCGTGTAGAGTTGAGCCAGTAGAAACTGAGTTGGCACGAATGGAGTACCATCATGACATGGTTCCAGATTGTCTGACCAAAGTAGTTCCTATGTGTTTCCATCTTTGGTGCCCCTTACGGTCAACAATATACAAGGGTTGATGAACTTTTTTTAGTTTGAAGGATTTCATTGAAGTTTGTTCCTCGGTCATCACGTTGCTTTAACATTTCACTTTCTCCATGCGGGAGACAACTTCTTCCCCCGTGTTTTTCTCTTTGTTTATACTTCTCAATCCCTCCTAAACCAAACGCATTACTGCGGCACTGCAGCGTTACCTGATGACAACTTAACTTGCAGATATTGGCAGATTTATACCGAATTTCTGTTTAACTATCAGTGCTGCCTGCTGTGTTCTGTCATCGGGATGACAACTATCCCAAATCGGCATCTGGAAACTGTTTCCAAACCAGCTCATTGCTTTCTGCTTTGCCACAACTTAACTGGAGATCCTTGGAAAGTCCACTCCAGCTGTTGTATAAATTTGTCATATCGTGAAACACAGTATACAAAAGAAAAAGCGAAGTACAAAACCTGTGAGTTTTTGTTCTCTGTTCAAAACACTGTTGGCTTTGGGGGGGTTTTGGGCTTCTTTTCATGCCACACCTTGTAGTTGTATCGGCAGACATCTTTTAAATACCAAAAAATTGAGGGCTTTGCATTCATTAGCATGTTTCCGTTAAAGCAAGAGCTGCCCATATACGACGCCACTGTTGCCTGAATTCTTCTTCTCAGAGATCCTGATAGTCTTGTAGCTTTTTCTCATCGTTCAAACGTTTCTCTTAACACTGACGTCCAAGATGCAATGTTTACGCTTTGGATTTTTTTCAGACATTGTATTTGCTGAATGTACAGAAAACTGAGTGAAAACCGGTTTAATTGTGTATTAAAATCTTTAGAGCAATATACCTCAGTTTGTTTCCTCTTGCTTTGTATTCAGCACATTTAGCAAGTCTGTTTGTAGTGATTCTGGTGTATTGTTGGCGTTAACTTTTCAGAAAACCAGCGAGTGAGTTTTTGCCAACTCTTCAGTAAAATTACATGAAATGACATCAAACTGGCAATTTGCAAGTGTGGGACTTGTACCTTAACCTGGCAGACCACATGCCTTACATCCATGATATGGTTCATGACTGTAACTCCATCTGGATCCGCTCCTTGGAAAGACATTTGCAAAGAGGCAGCCAATGTAAAACTGCTTGCCAGGTGATTGGATCAACTACCTGTCTCACATGGCCTACCAGTCCTACTGGTGGCGCTATGAAGAGGAGCCAGTTGTAGTTGTACTGCGCACAAAAACAGTTGCGAAACAGAAAGCGTTGTGTCAACAGGATGCTGGTAGTGAGCGTATTCAGTTGGTCCTCCTCCACTGTCTGCACTTTTGATCCTTCTACCTTGTAGAGCCACGTGTTCACCATATATATTACATTCTGGATATCAAACGCTCTCCACACTCTTGAGCAGTGTTTTCATAGCAGCAAGGTCTGGTGCGTCCTCTTGTGCATGAAAGCATCCGTTCAGGAAGAAACCTGCCAGCTGGTGGATTTAGGCCAACTTGACTTGATGATTTCCAGTTAAAGGATTAAGTGCTCACTCAGTTCAGCATTCTTTGACAAATGACTGCAACTGTTCACTCATTTGACTTGGATGTCTTCTAATTAATTGCTTTCATGTTCCTAACTCTGGACACTGCCCCCTGAACTGACTGTTAGCTTTCATGTTAGCCTGCGTCGCTCCACAGTACATCTGTCAGCCTTCAGTTCACATTACCAAGCCCTATTAGGAGCAATCTGCTGATGTCTAATTACTTATTACACACTAATTTGTCCAGCTTCGTCTCTTAACTCATGCTAATGAGCCCCTACCTCTGTCCCGATTGACAGCTTGCAGTTGTGTCGGGCAGAGAAAAGATTGATGATTCTGAATCTGGTCAAAGTCTTGGCACTGCAAGTCGCCTTAATGACGACTCTTTGTACACACCGTCTTCATTAGAGGAGGGGACATAACTTATAGTAACAACTTAGAACTGGCCTGCAAATGGCAGCCATACTGTCAGACAAAACGCGAATAGTGCTGTTGGAAATCCTTTTGCGAGCATAAATACATAGGTCCTGTCTTGATAGAGGTGAGTGGACAGTTATTCCAAAGTTCTGCTCTTGGTTTTTCAGTTGAGAACAAAGATAAATCATTTCAAGCTTCAATTAACTCCGAACAAAAAAAATCTGCTGGCAAACATGAACCTCGCTGCCTTATTGATGTGGTTGCTTTGCTGACAGTGAACCATAGTTTTCTCGTTTTTCTCTTTCTTCGTCTCATGTGTATAATGCAGCTACTTACAGATAATTAGAGGCAGATTTTCCTTTTGAAAGCAGGATAAACCCTGCAGGAAGAGTCTGAGGTCAAAGGTTGACTCCTTAGCTCTTGACTCTCACTGCGATCTCTAAATGCGGAGAGAGAGGATTTCAGTACCTTTTTTATGATGAGTGCGTAGACGGTTAGCTGCACTCCTACGCTCTCTTTTGAGTGAAAAGCTATTTTTGCAAATACTATTCTTCCTAAATTTGCAACTCTTAGATTGACAGTATTTCTTTAAGTTTGTCTGATTTGAATTACGATTATTTTGGGCTCTTTAGTCATGCTGTGTGCCTGATTGGGAGGGTGCCAGGCAGGAGGGTCAATACTTCACTTAAAGGATAAGAATTCCAATTCTTGTACCAAAAGGCACGAGTTTTTAATCCGTCTACATTCAGGCCTTTTGCTGCACGATGCCGACTGTGTGTGGCCTTTCTTGCCTTCTATTGAGCCATGTTTCCTCCAAACTGAGTGCCCTCCCTTCCCCTTGTTACTCCAGTAACTTCTTGGCGAGCTCTTCTAAAAGGCTTAGAGTAAACAGGATTAGAGAGCATTAAAAAATCCCCCTCTCTCTCCAAGAGCCATCTGCCTTTCTACCTGATCCTGGAGCTCTCCTCTCAACACCATGGAACACACCTCTTGTCAGCCACGGAGGAGAGCAGGAGACCCGGGTGCGAGTGCTGTCAACAAATGATTTCTGATCGGGGATCTGCTGTTTTCCGTTTGTGTCAGAGGAATTCTGCATTATGCAAACTTGTAGGAAGTTGCTCACTCTGCTGTTGCATGACTTAAAAGGGAATACATATCTGCTTGATCCTTTTCCGAGCCCACGGATTTAATCACAATCACGGATTTAACATGAGCATGGTATCTTGGAGATGTCTTTGCTTCACCGTTTTCTTTAGTTTTATGGCCATATTCTTGGACATCAGGACAGGTATGTATCAGTAACCTCGCGCTCTTTTCGATCACCTAAATCGGGCGTTTACTTCAAGCTGTTTCTGTCGTTGCACCACAGATGCAACAGTGGAAGGTTCTTCGATGGGACACCCAGATTTGCCTTACACTCAGGAACCCGTGGGGCTCCCTCACATCATTCAGGTGTCCGAGGTGAAGGCGTCGGAGCCTCGCGGAGGCCACGCAGTCGTCTCCCGACCAAAAAGGAACATCCTTTTCCCGAGTGGAGTCAAACTGTGTGCACAGGAGACCGCCCAACAAGTGGTTGCGAACCATCTCAGCTACTTCAACCTCAGAGGTGAGACGAGACAAGGACAACTGTTGACCAGTGGTTTCCAAATGTAGGGCCCGGGACCCTCTTAGGGGAACGTCAAAAAGCATCAAAGCTTTGCCTTCTCTGACCATAGGAAGAGAATTTTCCACCCTCAAGAACACTCCTGAGAAACTGTCTGTTTCTCTTATTTTGAAGGCTCTTGCTTTTGCTGGAATGTTTTGGCAAATCAGATAATTCAAGAGTTCATTCACAGCTTTCTCTCATACATTGGAGAACACATGTGAATGGATTTAGGAAGAGTTTCAGCGTCAAGAACTCGCATAGAGGGTAAAAGTGATTAGAAATCTATAAAGCACCTTCTATCCCCTCAGACTGTTTACCAAGTTTGCAGTGCCGTTATTGTGTAGAGGGAAGGTTGTTAACCGCTGTGGCATTTTACAGCAGCATACCGCGGTGTCAAGTCAGTCGACATATGCGTGGACACTACTAGCAATTAGGCCTCTCGGGGATTTGCATTTAAACAGACTGTGGTCTACTTATACAGGGTCTGTTTACACCGAGTTGGAGGGATTCTGTCTTGCTTTAGTGGTAACTATGTCAACACAATATATCTTAACCTAAATGCTTGAACAGAGACTAAATAAATCCAATGTTGCTGGTAATTTTGCTTTTTATTTGACCACATTTTGACACACACTTGGAGTCCTTCTTGCCAGTGCCTGAAATGATTCAGGCATTCTATTGACTTACTTTGGAGACTTAAAGACACTTTTGGGTTCATTCAGAAGCAATTTTCACTGTGACCTGAATGTCTCCAAGGTTTTTGACTAGTTTTAGGTCCCCAAAGGAGATTTTTTTGTACACAAATTACCAATAAAACTTTACTTACCAAGGTACCCTTCTTCAAAGCAAATTTATGGCCCTCTAAGGCACTTCATACCTATTTTAGTGCTTGTAGGAGAGCAAAAGCTGCTTTTTTTCACAGATTACAGCACTGGTTACTCGTAAAGAGCCAAAAATCCTCCTCGAGCCAACAATAAAACATGGCGTATTGTTGTAGAACAAACTAATAAATTGTAGCTGGATGCGTAACAGTTAAAGGGTTGGTATTGTCCGAATTGTTGGAGATGATTGCAGTCCAGTCACAAGGTTTCACCTCTGTCGAGTGTATCGCCGTGTCTTTGGACTCTGATGATCCCAGTTGTGTGCAAGCTCCTTACAAAGCAGCTGGCACTGGAACGCAAGAATGTGACCTGTCATGTACAGTTACTCAAGGTCCCGTAGTAGAGAAATCTACACGTGAAATCTATTAACTATTAAAAACAAAAGACGAATTGACATTTCTGCTGAAGTTACAAAATAAAAAAGGGATTCCTGACAATCAGCGATGGTCCACGTTTGCTCGTGATGCAGCAGAGTTGAGGTTTGTTATGTAAGCTCGATTTGGATGAGGAGGTGTCCACGGGTGTCTCAGGCAGGCTTCGCAGACAGTGTTGATTAGAGAACAAGATTTGAGCATATGTCTGTGAGCTGACTCTGGACCAGCGCCCAGTCGGCTGACTCATGAATAAAGAGTTGCGTCGGACGTGGAATCGGACGCAGGTTTGGGCCTCAGCTTGTGCCTCAGACGTTCTCGTTTGTTGGTCCCAAATCTGACTTTGTTTGAGTGGGTCGAAGACCGACCTGTATCTCAGCAAATTGATTTATACGGTAGTGGTAAAAACTGCAAAGAGAGTTAAAAAAAAACTCCATCTACATGCATGCAAATGGATCGAGTCATTTTGTGATACAGTCATTTCGGGTTTAAACTGGAGTGGATGGCGTCTTCCTCTGGTCTCCCCAGTGTGCCAGGAGACCATATGGGAGGCTTTCAAGATCTTCTGGGACCGCCTCCCGGAGCAAGACGAGTACCAAAGCTGGATGACCCGGTGCCAGGAAGGCGTCGTGGCATCACAAGATATTGGCAGCTTCTTCAGCCAATCAGAGGAGCATCAGTCTCTGGTTAAAAAGGTGAGTGGATTACGCATGATTAAATATCATTAGAGGCTGGAACTGACACTCCCGCGGCTCATCACATTGTTTTTGCCATTTTCCAGAGAATGTCGCTGTCGGGCTTGAAAAGGTAAAAGAAACTCTCCACTCTCGTTTTCTGTGACGCTCCAGTGATACATTCATTGTCTCATCGCCGAGTCTGTGTTCTGTCATTGTGTCATTTTTCCCTCCATCTGTAGTGAGCCCACCAGGTCCTGGCAACATATGTGCAGGTAAGGTGCTTCAACCTTACCTGTTCATATTCCCACTCAGCAGTAACATGACGTCAGACCCGGCATGTTTTTTTGTTTTGGGATGTCCGTGTCACTTTGCGTTCATGTGTTTCAGACTTGGATAGCTAGCTGAATTTTGCTGTTTGTCTGTGATCCCTCTCACCTTTGTCCTCACTCCCTCACTCACTCTCTCCCTCACTCATTCAATCGTTCGGTCACTCAGTCAATTATTCAGTCACACACTATACCGCTCATTAAAGGTTGTGGCGGGCCGATCCCAGAGGACTTTTTAGGTGAATGCAGGTTACACACGGTACAGGTCACCAATCCATCGCAGGACAGACACAGAAACAGACACACGCACAGACACAGACACATGCACACGCATGCACGCACACACACGGATGCACTCATACACGCACACACGCACGCATGCACGCATGCACACATACTCATTCACAATGTACAATTGGATGGACTGTGGGAGGAAACCAACACATACAGTTCGACTTAACACACACACACAAACTACACACAGAGAGGCCCCACCAGAGTCCAACAGGCGCATCATGAGGAAAAACAACAAAACATCACGCTGCCAGATCATTTAAATTTTCGTTAAATCGTGCCTCTTTCCTAAACTAATTACTTTATTTTTCCGATTATTTTTAGCATCCAGCAAAGACCAAAACCAACAATAAACGAGTGTCTCCTGATGTTACACATCTGTGTCAGCATTCCCGAAATCCAGTAAAGCTTTTCTGACATCGATTCACAAATCGCTAATGATGTGTTTCAGTGATCGGTGATTCAGAAGTTCCAGAATTCAAACCTGTTCAAAGAACTGTTTCATCAATATCCAACAGCACCACAATGGAAGTAATCGTTGAGACATAAAAACAATACCTGCACGTCTAAACGCATCATGGAATGTGTTTTCTATAATCGAGTCATCTGTCAGCACATTCCAAATGTGATTTATTAGACACTCTTGGAGCCTAATAGATTTGTGTAATCAGATGACATTTTACTTGTTAAAAACACCTCCAAGATCTGTCATCATATCTTAAAGAGAGAGAAGTGTATGGTGTCTCTGCAAAATGTCACACACACTCACAATGGGAAACATGTTTCACATGATGTAATACTTTTGAGACAGAGAATAAACAGTGTCTGCTTTGAATTTTGCTTAACACAAACTTGTTGAGGAGAAAGCAACATTGTTGGTGTTGATCTTTCTGGATAAATTCTGTGGAAAACCATCCTTTAACCCGTAGTTGTCTCTGTACCCACAGAGGGCCACACCTGGTTCAACCTGTGTCCAGTGCCTCATTTATTCCAGCATTGGGAATGATAACTCTCTCCTGTTTTTACCAGTACTCCAACGCCGGACACGCCGGAGGCCGTGGAAGCTCCAGAGCTCGGTCAGTGTCATTCCCGATCGTGTCGTGTGAGGATTAGAAGAGTCAGACTGCATGATAAAGCGGCTAAATCTCTAGCGTGTACTCTATCACAGGAATTAGTCACTACAGCGACACTTTGCCGGTCATATGATTATCAAGCATGCATGAACTCTGTGTTCAACAGTGTGCATGTTTTTGTGTAAGTTTGGCTTTTGGCCACGTTCAGCTGCAGGTTTAGAGGGAACTTAGGGTCAGCCAGGTCTAAGCTATACGGCTATCAACAACCGTCGCTCCTGCCAACGGTTTAAGCTCACATCCACTCGAATTAAACCATCAATCCCTGTTTTTTTTTTTTTCTCACACATGAACTCAACCACCCAGAAGCTGAAGGTGAAAAGGAGGAAGATCCAGAATTCATTGCACCACAAGAGGAGCGAGAGAGTCAAGTGAGCGCGCGCACACACCTGCATGCGCCTACACAGTTGATCATTGTCCATGTTTCGTCCAATAATCGTGTCACTCTGTGTCTCTCTCTCGGCACAGCTGGAAAACGACATTGCCGTGCAGCCTCCCACCCCTGCAGTCCTGGAGCAAGTGGTGGAGATGAGCATCCTCCTGACTGGCGAGCTGTACAGCGACGACCTCGGCGATCCCGCCAGCCTCAAGTACCAAACGCTGAGCCGGCAGCTTGTTGAAAAGGTTTGTGTGATCCAACAGTAACTCCTCCGAGTCCCAGTGGCTGCAGCCTGAATCTGGGAGCTTCACCGAGCAAGACGAAACCACCCGCAGTTATTTCTTTTTTTTTCCAATTTTATGTTATTTTTCTTTTACATCTGACTTTTACCACAAAAAGTATTAAAAATAATGTAAGCATGATGGATAGGAAAGGTGGTTAAATGCAGCCGAGCAAAGTTCCACCAAGCTTTGGGAGACTTGAGGTGACGTCGTTCGCAGATGGACGAGCAGGTTTCAAGGGTTAAAGTCTCTGATTGATGCATTTGTGTGCACTTTTACAGCCGCAGTAGTTAAACCCACTGTCTGAGGAGCGGGCTCAGAACATGCACACTGTGCTATATATCACCCCAGTAGGTTAAGAAAAATTACTCCGTGCTGTAAATAAAGCTTTATAGTCCCTCTTGGGAATCGATAAACCTTTGCACATGCATGTGTTTGCCCAAGTTGCAGTAGTTTTACAGGAACATGGAAAAGTCTGTAAACATATCTCAAAGCTTTTTCCATTGTCGTCAGCTCAATACAAACACTTATAACTTGTAAACAACAACATGCACAACAGTTTGTGTGTTTTCCAGTGTGTATGTGCAGAAGTACCAGATTGTTGACCTGCTTTTTGTATTTTTTTATTTATTTAGTTTTTATCTTGGGGGAGATTTTCTCGTCACATCAGATCTGCACACACCTTTTACATATGCTGTCCCAAAATCTTGCGTGACTTCAGAAGATTAGAGTGGAAGCGGTGGAGTGAAGGGGAAGACAGAGTCTCAGGGCTCAGAGACGGTAAAGAAGGGAACGTGAGGAGGACAGGTCGGCGCTCTCAGGACCCTCGCCTTTTCTTTTTTTTACTCTCGGAAAGATTAAATGAAGTAGGTCAGTGGGTCTGCAAAACAGCGTATACGTTGCTCTTTAAGCTCCGTGTGGAGAAGCGAATCCTCACGTACCAATAAAAAGAGTTTCCTGCCTCGGGAGAATAATGACCTGCGCATCGGAACGAAAGACCTTTCGACTGCTCCATACTAAATTCGTGTTTCGTGGGCAATAAATTTCATTCATCTGGACAGGAAAGTTCACAGTAACCCCTCCAAATATGTAAGATGTAACCATGGCTTTTGTCCAGAGGCTGATTATCTTTGTCGTTGCAGATTGAAGATGCTCTGGAGGGGCTCCCTGGATTTAGGAGCGTGTCTGTGATCGAGTTCAGGTCAGTCTCGCTCCTCGTATTTTGCAAGCCAGCTGACCGCAAGCACCTCATTTCGCCGCACTGACACCATTTCAGCTGTGGGCAAAGCTTGAACAGCGTTTCCTTGTTTCCAACAGACCGCAGAAGGATGCCCAAGGGTGAGTCATCAGTGCACACTATGGTATTGTGGTGCCACGCCCTTGAATTGTTCTCCCTGCCCTTCTCCCGCTCCTCCCTTTAAGCCCAGAGATCGCTGTTTGTTAACAAGGAGGTGTGTGTGTGCGTGCGTGCGTGCGTGCGTGCGTGCGTGCGTGCGTGCGTGTGCGCGCATGTGCGTGTGTGTATGTGCCTCACCTTCATGTCACTCTGTGTTTACCCGGTGAGTGCGGGCACGTGTTGAGGTGTGTCACTAGTTGCCTGTGTTAATGGTCTTACTGTGGTCACTCACCTGTTAAGTGGGATCAGGATGGGTCCTACCCAGCGAGCAGGTGCGCCTTTATAGAGGCGATTATCTCAGCTTTATGACCTCACTGATCAGCCTCTGGAGGAGCGAGGAAGAGGAGGGCAGGCTGGTGGGGAGGTGTGTCAAGTGTCAGCAAGTGAAGAAGGCAGAAAAAGGAGGAATTTAAAAAGGGACCAGTTCAAAAACTCTCACAGTTGCATCTGTTCAGTTTCAAAATGTAGACGAGGTGTTTACAGTACCTTCGAAGGCGCCCTTGTTTGTAGGGTGCCAGAGATCACGAACGCTGCTGTAGTACTGGGTCCTCCTTCTGGCCTGGGCCTCGAGCCTGTTGGCCGGCAGCTCTTTTGGATAGACGATAAGTGTTATCGTGGTGAGTAGACGTAGTTTGTAGTTTTTATTTGATATTCAAAGAAAGAAGCACGTATTACTGCGGCGCTGTTTCTGAGAAAGCAGCTGCAGTCGACGCACCGTAAAATCAAAAACATAAATAACAAAACATATAACTCACGTTACAAGTTCTAACAAAAGCATACATTTATATGCATTCGGTGTATTGTGAGACATATTTTTCTCTTGCTGGCAGAGCTCCTTCTGGCTGTCTGTGAAACTAAATGGTGGGGAGGGATTTAAAAAAAAAAGTGTCTCTCCGTCTAAATGGGGCCTACTGTGGCTCCGCACGTGCTCAGTCCGTCGCCAGAAAACCCAGCAAACTAGGTCAGAGTGGAGGGCTCCCAGCAGTTAAATGAGGGCTGATAGATGGCTTTTTCCACTGCCTGGAATCTCTTGTGAAGTGAGGTTTTTCTCGTTTATTATGATGATATGGATCGGCGTGATGACTCGGCTGTTTTCGCCCTTCAAAGCCGCGCTCCTTCGCCGCAAGCGGGAATAAGTCACCTGAGTCATCTGTCGTCTGTACGCACGCTACAGTGTTCAGGCTTGATGTTAAATCGAACTAAAGGCAGAGCAGTTTTCACCCGCTCCCCCCGTCTTGATTTTTTTTTATTGTACATGAGTGTTCTAGATTAGTGCAAAAAAGAGCTCTCTGGGTTCCTGATGTTTTGACTGGGACATTTCCTCACCAAGTTCTGGCCATATAAATGAATGAGAAACTCTTCTCCCTCCATCCCTAATTAAGTACTTAGGCGCCCCTAAGCAAAGCTGACTCATTTATTGCAGCTGCTCGCTGGCCAATTAGAGGAATTAGGGCTCATAAGGACTTTTGAAGAGAGAGAGATTAAAGCTGGCTGGTAGTTTCAGGAAAGATGCAAAGACATGTAAATATATTCAACAGTCTCAGCGAAATGGGAAGTTGGAACGGTTTCAATTAGCCAACCCACAAATGAATCAAACTTACATTAAATGCAATTTTTTTTTAATTTTTCAAATAAATATTTGATCTTTATTTAAATTCTGATTCCTTTTTTATCATGTTAATTTAAAGTTTTATTTGTATGGTTTTTTTTTTGTTTTTTTTTTACTCCATTTCTCATGTAAAGCACACTGAGCTGCTCCTGCATAGGACATTCTATAAGTATTTTTCAAAATTTTTTAATCTTTTTCAATTTTCTTAAACTGTGAGTGATTTTGTTTCTTTTGACCTCCGTGCATTTCCTAAAGGGAAAAAAAGGCACAATAGAAACCAGTGATGCAGCACAGCTGTGAACAAACAATACAGAAATCCCACAAGGCTTGATGCAGGAACACCGACATGTTTGTGTCTCCAGGGCGGACGGCGTGTTGGTGGACTACACAGTCACGGTGGCGGTGGACGGAGCAGGAGTGAGCTCCGAGCAGCTGGACTACCTGACCTTGCAGTCGAACCGCGTCGAGAGCTCGTACCGCGGGATCAGCGAGCTCCCCACGGTGGTCCACGCCATGAGCGAGGTCAAAAACCTCTTCACCGAGGCCCATCACGACGAGGAGCTGGAGAGCGGTGAGACGATGGCCAGTCCTCCTGAAGAGATTCCCCGCCAGTGTAACGGGACACTCGCAGGCTTCCATTACAGCTATTTATTTAATTTGCATGGCAGTGAAGTCATTGGCAATGCGCTGGCAGAGGTGGCGCGTGCAGCGCATGGCAAACCTCCATGTGTCATATCAAATAGAGGCGCAGTAAACCCTGCATCGATATTACAACATACGGTACACCACTTGAGAAAACATTCCAGGGTTTTAATAGTTTCATCTGTTTCTTATTTGACTGCTCTTTTTGTCACAGACGACAGAAATTATATTTTTAAGAAGTCTCAAAAGTGGGACATTTTTAATGGACAAATCACCGAGTCATCAGTTATAGGAACTGCATATTTATTCAGTTACAGTTAAGTCCTTGTCATTAAATGGTCTGCAAAAGGGAACTCAGCAAAAAACAAAAACAAGACTCGTTTGAAATCCGAAGCCTCTGGTTTTTGTTCTTTAGTCTTCACTCAAACCCTTCATTTTGGCGGACACTGTGGATCCTCCAGTCAAATCTGCTGAACATACTTCACTGGACTGAATTCCTTTAACGCTGTCACGTTGGTGAGGGGCACTTAAAAAAAGGAAAAGCAGATGAAATGGAGATATTTGCAGCAGTTTTATGGGTCGCACATAATCCAATTAGGCGGCACAGATATGATTAACTTCGCTTTATTTGTTTCTAAGCATGTTGTCCCTTTTTACATTACAATTCAGTTGCTATTTTACTAAACTCCTGTTTTCCTGAAAGAAGTCCACTCGGTCCGAATATGTAATATCAAGGCTTTTAGTGAATTGTGTAAAATACAGGAGGAAGTGTCAGTCAAGGAGTGAAGCGACCACGTGCAGTGTGATTTACGATATCTGCAAGTGTTTTCTCAAAGTTGCGCCTGCACTCACCGCATTTGAAAACAACTAAACCAGCTTGGCCTTTACTGGACATGCTGCTGTTATTGTGGTCAGAGGCACTTCCGCACCTGGAATGTTTTCCTTTTTCCATACTTTATAATTTGATGCCGACTTCTGCTTCAGTCTGCTGGAAATCCTCCTGATTGGCTGCGATGTCTCTCGCATGATTCACCTGCAAAACGCTCACAAAATGACAGCGCAGTCTGTTTGTTTGTGTTTTTCGAGCTATTAGTGGCGTCGACCCAGGCCATCATTTTTCAGGTTCGGCATCTTCCACTCTTTGCAGAGTTCCCTGAGCGAGGTGATAATCTCTATACCATGTCGTCCGTCTCCTGTGAGATTTCTCTTTGCTCGTGGTTGAAAGAATGCGTGTCATCAGTTTACTGCGAGCTCCTCTGGAGAAGGATGCCCTCTGATGCTCACATTAGTTATAGGCTGTGACACTCCAAATGATGGCTAAACACTCTCATATGGCTGACATGTGTGGGTGGGGAACTTAAAGACACAGCTCGGCTTTGTTTTTCTGCTTTGCCGGTGATGCAGTAATAGGCTTGGCCCACAGCGCCTGTTATTCACTCCAGATTTTAGCGCTGATTTGTACATATTTACCCCTGAAGGTAACACTGTCAGAATTGCAGGCCATCAGCGCGGAAGCACTTACAGTTAAAAACATCTCGCAGACTCTGGCAGCGTGAAATATTTGGGCTATTTGGCACATTTGCCTTTTGTGTGTCACTCCGTGTTAATATTTGTTTCTCCTCTGGTTCCACAGTGTCTGCGACTCCTGAGCCTGTCAAGGCTGCAGACGGAGCCTCGGTGAGTAACACGTTCACAATCATGGCAACGATCTCCCTCCGAGCGATCCGGTTGATGGGGGCTCCGCATTTTTGCGGAACAGCTTTTGTTTCGGGCTGCAGCGTAACTGATGCAGCGATAGCCTGGAACTGGCTCGGGATGTTATCCAGACTACCCCAGTGCAGGTAGGGGATGAGCTCACCAGCGAGGATGAAGCGGAGCTTTGAGGATTAGTTTGGCTCTTGCTATAATAATCCACCGCTATTCTGGGGCAAAGACTACAGCGCCGCGCGGGCCGGAGACTGAACATATGAGCGCGCTCAGACGAGTAATACCAGCTCGAGTCAGTCCGTCTTTATTTGTGCTGTCTCGCGGTGGAGTGATGATCTTCATAGTTTGGGCTCCACTGAGTGTGCCTGCTGGTTCACTTTACACCGCAGCTTGCTTAGTGATTAATTCGACTCATTATGGGAGTTAGAGGGAGGTTGGCAAATTTCTCCTCTCTAATTGATTTACAGTAAAGGCAGGAACAGCGAGCTACTGTGCCACCGAAGCACTTTGTTGCCTGGCACATTTTAGATTCAGCTGCTGTTTCTTTCAACAAGCTAAGAATAAAAACAATTAAAACACGCACATGAGCTCATCTGGTGACTGTAATTTGTGCATAGGTGCGCACATGTGTGTTTTGTGTTGCGTATTTCCCTGGTGACCGACTGGCGACCACCCTGCCATCATCCACTGTCAGCTGGGAATAGGGTTGGAAAAGGGTTATAGAAGATGGACGAATAGGTTTACCATGGAGATATCGGACCAGTGTGCTGCAGAGGAATTTGAAAGCAGCAGTTGAAGCCAAAAATGTGGTTAGTCTGCACAAATCCATTATTACAACGCTGGCAGTCCATAAAAACTCCTCATTTCTAGCCCTCTTAGTTTTATTTTGAGCCCTCAGTGGCTGATTAAACCACCAACCTGGGTAGCTCAAGGTCACAGGTCAGAGGAAAATTGCTCAATGGCACTTGGCAGACACTCAGCTGTCCCCGAGTATCTGGTCTACAGACTGCAGTTGGATATTGAGCAGAACGATAGCTCAGTTTGGAAATGTGAGCCAGCTGCCATTTTTCCTCATCTCCTATTTAGGATTGTAATTTTGCATCAAGCCTCCATGTATCAAGTGAGTGAAAACCTTCTGTGTGTCTGTCTTGTAGGTCATTTCTGATGGTGAGCTTCCAGAGGTCTTGACTGCTGAGGAGGACGGTGAAGACGCCGTCCTGTCCGAACCCTCAGAAACCAACACGGTGGCAACGACAGAGAATGATGTGATTGTTCTGGAGGAAAGTGAAGTTGTACCTCCTGATCTTGAACTGACCAACAGTGCAACTGAAGCAGTCGGTAGGCCTTCGCTGCTCCCTTTGCTCCAAAGTTTATCTTCTCAAAAAATAAAAGTCAAGGTACACTTAATATTCAAGTTACTGTCATTGATCAAATCCCTTCTTTTCAGGCATTGAAGAGGAAGATTTACTGTTAGAGGACACTGTTCAGACCTCCACTGCAGAGACGCTGCCACCTGAAGAACTCCCAGCTGAGCTTCCCTCCCTTGAGCTGCCAGGGGGCACAACACTGCCTGAGCCGCCGGTGGAAATCGAGGCCTCTGGCTCAGGCACGGAAGATCTGGAAGGTCTGCTTGAGCCATCTACAACCTCGAAGGAAGAAGAGGAAGAAGTTGCTTCTGATGAAGATGCTGGCGAAGATACAGTGTTTACAGAAGAAACCGTGTCTGAAGTTCAAGAAATCGAAGTTGCGGCTGTAGAAGTCGAACCGACTGCTGAACCGCTGGATGATCTGTTGGAGATCTCTTTTAATGACGTTGTTGAGGAGTTCGAGATCTCGACAATTACAACTGAAACTATAGAAGATGAAGGCCAACCGGCACAAGTCC
>JASSRZ010000023.1:15554023-15571723 GCA_032164315.1 Malacoctenus gilli | reverse complement strand
CCCCCTCCAGGAGGGTCCGACGTCTGCACGCAGGTGTGCAGGACCGCGCCGCATCCCTGACCACTAAGACCCCTCGGACCACCGCCCACCGGTCCTCCTCCAAACACCTCCGGGAGGCGCGTCGCAGGTGAGCTCCCCTCAGGAGCCGCCGCCGCCGCAGCTTCCTGCTCTCAGATCACTGCTAACAAGCCCTGCATTGTCTCTCGCACACACACACACGCACACACACACACTCGCAGAGGAAGCAGCAGGTCACACGCGGCCGCAGCTTCAGTCGTGCCGATAAATCACCAGGCTGAGGCGCGAGCCGTCCGACGCGGCGGCCAAACGAATACCCAGAGAGTAATAGATTACACCGATCGTCATTCCCAGTATTTGTACCGTCCGCCCACACACACACACACACACACACACACACACACACACACACACACACACACACTCGATCTCCCACTGACACACTGCTGCAAAGTGAGCTGAAAAACTGTATCAAGTATGAGTGAGTATTACCGGCGAAAGTACACGAAAATACGACTCAAATTACAGCAGCGTGACCTCTTTCAAAGTAGTTTTCCTTCTGCGCGAGTAGAATTACATACTTGAGGAAAATCCTCACAAAAGTACAAGTACATACAGAGAACCACCTTCTTGCGGTCGTGTGAGTATTTGTCAGTTTGATTAGTAAATACAATGACATACTTGAGAGTACTCATGAAGGTACAAGTCGGATAAATACTTCAGTAAATGGTGCTTAAAGCAGTATCTTCAGGAAAAGTACTTGGAATTGAGACCGAGTTGAGCAGTAGTTGTACAACTTCCCAGTACTCGGTAATTACACGGCAATGTAATCTGATTACAGTCTCTCTGAGCTTTGCGTACGTTCACCGTAACACCGAGGAAGGCCATGTGGTAAAAAAGTAGCCGGTACTGTGAGTACTTTTACAACTTGGCAGTCACCTTTGGTGGTAACGGAGTAGTGGGATTACGTGAGGTGGGATCGCGGCGACGCGGTGGAGTGCCGGCGGCGTTGGCGGCGGCGGCAGCGACGGCGTCGGCGTGGCTCACCTGAGTTCTCGTCCACCTCCCTCTCGTCGGTGCACACCCCCTGGCCGTGCATGAGCGAGTGCAGCGGCCTGTCCACGCCGCGCGGCGGGTAGCAGCGCAGGCCGGTGCCGCAGCGGGGCGAGTAGACGCCACAGTGCGCCCCCTTGGGCAGCGCGCAGGTGGGGCAGCAGCCGCAGCCGGGCTCGCGCACCGTCTCCTCGCAGCCGTCCGGCAGCCGGCAGCTGGCCAGGCGCTCCTCCGAGCACACGGGGCAGCGGATGGCCTGGTCCGAGCAGCACAGCGCCGCCAGCGACAGGGCGCCCAACGCCCACAGCAGGCCCCGGCGGGACGCCGCCGCCGCCGCCGTTGCCGCCACTCCGCCTCCTCCTCCTCCTCCTCCGCCACTCATGGCAGCCCCCCGGGCACCTGCACGCGATCCTCCGCCCTGCCGAACGCTCCCCCTCCCCGTCGCTTCCCTTCCTTGAGGCAGGCGCTCGCTGGAGAGGGAGACGCTTTGTGCCGGAGACGCCGCCTCCGCCGCCGCCGCCGCTGCCGCGATACGTTCGGCCGGTTAGTGTTTCAATCGCGGGGGACACAATGCCTCCGCTGTGCCGCGCTGGCTTTCTCTTCCCCCCCCCCTCGTCCGATTCAATTTCACAGCGCAGGAACGCGAGCCGGCTCCCGGTCCTTCCCCCCCCCGGAAATCCTCCGGCGCCTTCAGGTGGTCCAGGACCTGGTCTACAAGTGTCGGCAGCCGGTCCTGGGAAGCCAGCGGCTGCTTCCTGCTGCTGCTGCTGCGTGCAGGGCAAAGCTCCTGAGAACGGCTCGATACGAGCGCCTCTCCTTGGACTTTATACCGGAGCGAGGACGGAGGACACGCCTCTTTCTACAGTGAGAGAGGAGCTGAAAGGCAGAGAAAAGCTCTCTCTCGCTCTCTCTCGCTCTCTCACTCTCTCACTCTCTCTCTCACTCCCCCCCCCCCTCTCTCTCTCTCTCACTCACCGTATTTTTTTTAGCGTGAGCATTGTTCCAGAAGTTCGAATTATAATTTGGTGTGTGGTTGGTGAGGTCAGTGGGTGTGTAGGTGGCCAGAGATGGCGTCATGCGATCTTTAATATTAGCAAAAGTCACAATCACCGTGGCGATCGAGCAGCAGGGTGTGTTTGCTTTAAGTCTCATTGTTTTAACTCTGAATGATGAATGAAAAGTGGCAGGGAGCAGCGTGCGGCTTCGCACTGGCTCAGTTTGGCCTAAATACCAGCGCGAAGTCCGTGTCACCTCAGCACGCGGCAACACGAGTGAGGAATGGAAAACTCCAAGTAAGGTGGGACGTCATTACCGCACAATGTTAAAAAAAAAAAAAAAATGCAGGAGGGGAAAATTTGCATAGAGGAGTGGCAAAAAAAAAACTACAAAGACCTAATGATGAGGGACGTTGTTGACCAGATAGACTGGTGTCGCCAATGTGGGAATTCAAGCTGTATTCAAGCCATCATGGCTGGAGGGTTTTGAGAAAACAAGGATGGATCTGAAGGGTTGCCAACAAATGTTGTCTTTGAATTAAAATCAGCCAAAAGTCCAGAACTTTAGGTCACGATAGACAGAACCTTTCCAGTAGACCACTGGGGACACACTCGGGACACGATGGAGGGACTATCTGGCCTGGTTGGCCATGATGACGAGGCCGTCCCACTATCCGGTCATGGATGAGTGGTGGAAACTGGATGGATGGTGCTTAGTTAAAAAGAACAATAAAAAACAGCAACTGTTAATTGATTGGTTAAACTCGTGCCCTACAAAGAAAAACTGGAAAATCACCAGTTCAGAGGTTCTCTGAGAGTGATCAAAGATAAGATGTAGCTGTTTGAACACAGTATGAAGTTGATTACAGTCAGTGAATACATGGTTTGAGAACAAATCTCATCTCCCATTGCTTCCTTCCCCGACGTGTCGTGTAATTACGATGATCAGACTTCGGAGGGTCTGTTTGATATCTCAATGAGTCTGCGGCTCGTTCCCGCATGTCTGAGCAGACTCTCGTTAAGTGTCTTATAAAAGTCGGCTGATTTATGGGCCGATAGATGACAGAGTGAGTGAGAAGTGCAAACCCTGACCCTCACCAGCTGGCTGTGAAACACCGAGCAGACACTTAAGCGTTTATCTCTTGTACCAGGGCGCCATGAAAGTGCTCGGTGAAGCTGTGTGCCGCGGGCAGGCTGGTACCTCCGAATGTGACCTGACTTTTATCCCCACAGCTGCTTTCGGAATCTTCTTTTGTTCGAGATCATGTCGGACTGTAATGTCTGGAGGCAGATCATCTTTTACAAATAAGATACTGCAAAAAAAGTGAAGCCACATGGAAGGATTTTATAGGAGCCATCTTTGACTTTCCTATGACTTTTATGATCATTTAGTGTTCCCTTTAATCATTTTCCCTCACTTTTTCTCCTCTTTCTTCTTGTTCTTCTTGTTCTTCTTCTGCTCCTCACACCGGAGCCTCCTCTCATCCTTTCTTTCCATATCTTATCGCTGTGCCTCATGTGAAAGCTTTAATGCTTCCAGTATGTTTTTCTGTGGGTGTGTGTCTGAGGGATGGAGGAGGAGAGCGAATCGGGTCGAGGAAGGAGAAGAAGAAGAAAAGGCACGTGGCTGGATGGCTGCTCTCCCCTCGGCCCACGTGCTTAACCAGCAGTGTAATGCATGTAACGGGTGATGGAGAGTTCACAGGCTGATACGAGTGTGCAAGTCATCATCAGCCCCCCCCCCCCCTAAACAAAGTCCTACTGGCCTGATAGTTATCACCCCAGGCCTTAATCGACCCCTGACACAACACCCAGGCAGAGCCCCTTATTACTCCAACCACCATATTTTTTTTCAGCACCAACTGGTTTGATGTTTTTGTGTTTCTGCCTCCTCACTGTTTTTATTGGTCTGTTCATAATGTCTGACATTATCACCCTATAACAGGAAAAGCAGAGCAGTTATTCCCTTGAGAATTTGCTTTTTTCATTCTTTTTGGAAAGGATCGGATTTTACTATAGTGGTCTGTGCACGCCATAGTTGAGCTATATTCTCAACTCGACTGATTAGTCGAGTTAGACTTATCATTTTGTCTGATTTTACCTTTTTTACAAGCTACGGCTTGCTCCACGTCCATAGGTGGCGCTGTGGTCTTCATGATACAGAGTGTATTGAAGCAGGACTACAAAATGAAAGCGCTGGGGATTGCTGCGTTAAATACTGAACTGCAGGCAGGTCATCTTCTTCCTCTTCTGGGCAAAAGTTGGCATGAGTACAAGTAAAACATCAAACCGCCGAATCAAATTGGAGTTGTGGTGGTTGGATACATGCAAGAATAGCCTGATCACCATTTGCAACATTGAGGGGTCTTAGTCCAGCTTTGGATCATCCAGTTTGCCTCATTTTTGAAAATGTTCAAATACATTAGTAGCACACTAAATCCGTGGTTAGTTTACAGCTCATAAAGTTGAATCTTCATGTGTTTTCGCAGTTGCAGGGAACAGTAAAAGTGGCTCATGGTCCCTTGCCCTACACCTTAATGTGAGAGGAAGCAGCTTGAGAAATGTTTTGAGGTCTGCTCTTTCAGTAAAAAATAAACTGTTTTACTCATATTGGCTTTTTGGGCCATTAATTTTAATTTAATTCATACTGACCCAGAATCGTCGGCTCCGAATGAGCTTCAGGCAGTTGCCAGTTAAGTCGAGCATTTGGACTTCCCACTGTGCCTCGTATATTTCATGGCAGTATCGAAGTATCCAAGGCTGATAGGTTAACATCTACAGTTATGGACCTCAGGAGATAAATACAGCATAATGGGGTGTTGATTTCTTTCTGTTTTCTCCTGTTGCATCTCGTAATTTTTCTGCCTGCTTCTGCATCTCATCCGAATTTTTTTTCTTCTTCTCGCCATAATTTCCATCTTTTGGCAATTAAAAGTGACACATTGCGCCTTGTTATGGTGAAACTCTCCTCTCCGGCTCGGCGGCGGTGGCTGCCAAAGGGCTTCTCTCTCTCTCTGTCACCCTGAGACCTGCTGGTTTGTGAGGTCACCTCTGTGAGAGTGATTTATACCACGCAGATGTTTGGGGATGAACGGCTATCCTGTTGGGAAGTGCTGTGCGTGTCTGTGCGATGAGTGTAATGCAATAGCTGTGATGCAGAGGTGTCCAGAGTCAGCTGAGGGAAACACTGCAGGGCCTGGAACCAGCTTTTCTACTCCTCTGTTATTTCCTGAGATTCTGAGGCAGTTCTTCAAGTATCTTAGAAGTCCCGTAAATGCCACAGCCAGATTTTTTTTTTTTGTCCCTGTCAAATGAACCCAACGCACTGCAAGTGATGATAAAACAGTGTAAATGCACAAAACACTTGAGCAGTTTTTCAGTCGTCACATCTGATCCCACCTTGGTCTGCTCGGTGGTGTAGTGGTTCGTGCTCTCACCTCAGAGGGTCCCAGGTTCATTCTGGGGTTCAAGCCTTTCCACATGGAGTTTATGTGGGTTTTTTTTCTGTGACTACGCTGCTTTCTATCGATTTCCTGTCCACAGCGCAAAGCCGTGCAGATGAGGTCAACCGGTGACTTTCAGTCTTTGGGTGTGACTGGGTGTCTCCGTCTGACCTGTGATGAAGCGGTCACCCATCCAGGACGCTTGCTGGCGTATTCCTTTACACCTGCAGAAAACATCACAGCTTGAGTTTGCAACACGTGAGCTTCAAGCTCAAAAAGCACTTGTTGTCATCCATCTCTAATCACAGCGAGATCAAGTCCAGGCTTTTTGGGAAAAACTTCAACCAGCTGGCTATTTTTCAACAAGTATCAGTTTGGGTGCTTGGCTTTGATTATCTTTGTGTTTTGGTGATTGTTGTTGTGTTGCACAAACACACTAGATGTGCAGTCATGGATTAGGACAGTTGGTGCATGTAAACCAGTTTGCAGTGATGAAGCATTTGTCCCAGCTGAGAAAGAAAATGCATAACAAATGCTTTTTTCCCCCGTCTCTTTTCCAATTACGTTCCTTTTCGATCATATTGGCGCGCTGGAGCGTGACATTATTTACAACCTCTGTGGAAATGCTCAATAAGGAGTGAGAAAAACATGACCTCAGCTCTCTTGTTGCAGATCCTCTGTCACAGAAGACCTCAGATCACATGGAGGGGACGAGTCAGGGAAACCTCTCCCGATCCGCCATCACACCCGCTTCAGAGGTAGGCAAGTTTGCTTTTTTCCTCAAAGTGTTTCTGTAACCACTGAGCTCACAGTCTGATGTCATTCAAGCATTCAATGGCCTCACTGTTACAATACTATTTGCACTCTCTTATGATAAATGGGCAGGCAGTTGGAAAAAAAAGAAAAACTGAATGTAGCCTCTGAAAAGAAGCACTTTTTGGGGGTGGTCGGTCACACTGTGTCAACACTGTGAGAAAGAAGAAACAACAGAGGAAATTGAGGAAAGATGGACTCGTGCAGAGGCACAAAATAGGAAAATATCATACAAAATTATATCCTCACATTAAACTTCTGATAAAGTGCCTATCAGGACAATAACAGCAACACCTCCAGTCAAGGCTGAGCTGGTTCCCACCTCCATTTCAAACAGAAACTTTCACCATGAAAATATTTTCAAGCATAGTAAATCACGACACTTGTGTTAAATGAGTCTATAAGCATAAACTCCTTCCAGTATTTCATGCACTGTTTTTTAGCTGCAACAGAAGTCTGGCAAGTAGACCAGCTTCTACTGGTACTGGTGCAGAACATAAAGTTATTGTGTTCTTTTACAAAGTACTCCATGTGTCTCAACTGAAATGTTCTGTATCTAAAGGTGCAGGAGCTGAAAGTTTAGGTGTCCCCCTTCGTCTACAGCAAATCCTCACTCACTAATAAAAAAACCGACTAATTCGTTGTCATTGGCTGCAGTCTGCAGTTTCCATTTTTTACCCCACATATGTCTCGTGCATGCATGACTGATGACCCGCTGCTGTGAGCATCAAGGACACATGTGGATGAAAAACATGCAGCGTGGAAAGGGAAATCAGTCTGAGGCCGTGTGCAGGTGTAGAAACTAAAAGCCCTCAGAGGAGCTCCTGCTCATGTAGGAGAGCTGAAGCCCAGCGTCTGGTTTGAGTCTGAACACGGCAGACAGTAGCAGAATCTCCCGACGTCATTTTTATCTGCAGCCGAACTAAACCCAAACAGATTATGCTCTGTATGTTCGCAGCCACAACTTGATTTTATCCCAACTTATTCAACGCCTTAATGCTCCCTCACAGACTTAATAATAGCCTTATGAAAAGTCTGCCAGCCTCGCATTGGTTTTTTTTTTGGTTTTTTTTAATCTCATTTTGTCTACGTTTTAAAATCTTTTACAGGGTTCTGTTCTCGGTTTGGGTCATTTCGAGCACAACAAATCCCCAAAACATGCAAACAGACATATGGAACTGCAGCCCTGGGACCACAAGTATTTATGACTGGCATTAACTTGTGGGTGATAATGATGGTTTGCCTTGTTTTATATTGGTCAGAGACCACCTATGGTGGTAGCAGAGATCCCAGAGGGGAGTCCTGAGGCTTTGCCTTATCTGAGGTTTTCAAAGGAAGACTTTCATCTGTCACAGAAAGCAAAAAGTTTCCTTAAGATTTAAAACAGAACTGGGAAACTTCAGTTCTTTTCTTTAGCAGGATCATCCTTTTGTGTTTGGTTAGCTTGTGTGTCCATCACTCTTTGGCTTCACCTTAGCGTTTTGGTACATCAGACAAGCGCTCCAAATAAAGTTGGTCTATTACGCTAGAACTCAAATATAACTACACAACAAACCAGATGATTTAGAAGGATTTCCTGACTCGAAGGTAACCTCGGGATTCTGCTCGTTTATCTGTGGTTTGAAAATGAACTGCCGAGCACAAATCTGCAAAACATAATCTGTCACTGAGAAAAAATATGGTCTGTTTCCTCGCTGCTGCCAGCAGCATTTTCTCGAGGAAAAATTAACCTGGCGGCAAAAAGTGAAGACAAACCAGAACCAAATGAAAATGTCAGGGAGAAGGATAACGTGAGTTTGGTGCAGAGGCCACCTGCAGCTGTATTACTGGGCACCACTGCCGCTTTGGCTCAAAGCGGACTCACTTTAATAATGACGGTGATTGATTGGCTATCTTTGCTAAACCTGCGTTTGAAATTAACAGACGAGTACAGCTGCCTGAAGGAAGAACATCAATTTAAAACCTCTGACATGAAATGAAATATGGAGAGCATTCAGTCGGGACGATGAAACAAAATCATTCATGTGGATGGCCAAAATGGGCACAAAGGGGCATCAAACCACTTTGTCTGGGAGGTTCGAAGCTTTATCTCAAAAGAAAATCGTCCCTCTGTGGACTGCAGTGCCACAGAAGGTCCATATCGAGGGTGAGACGGGTTGAACGGTGTTGTGTAACAGATAAAGACACAGTTCAGTTGTCTCTCGGCCCTGTCGTGCCTTCTTCTCTCTCTGCGGGGACACTCTGCTCTCAGAACAGCTGTAAACCCAGAAGGACCGTCTGGAAAACGATCAGAGACCACATGAAAACGGCCAGCGCAGGTCCCTGCAGCCACGCCATTTAACTGACTCCTCTCTACCCGGCGCTTTTGATTTGTACTCTGCCGAAGTGAAAACCATCTTGAAGCCTTGCGCTGTAAAATTTTACATCTCTTATTTTATGTTCAGGAAAGAAACCAACCTTATTATCTGAGCGCATCTGAGTTTAAGTTATATCCAGATAAAGTCACTGTCTGCATTTTACGTCTTCCTGTTAGTGATTTATGGATTCATTCTGCTGAAATGATACATCTGTTTTTATATATTCTCTTATAATAAATTTATTCTCCATAAATATGTACACAAAAAGGTGCAAGACCGATAAATGTTGTGTGTGTCAATACGTACAAGTTTGCACTTTCAAATTAAGAGGCTTTGGGGAAAAAAGAAGAGAAGCTGTTAATGAATAATTTTTGATGTGTGGTCATTTCTTGAAAGCTCTCTTTTATTGTGAAACAAGCTTTTCTGGGTCCAACTGAATTCTCCCCATTGGTGAGAGGCAATAGGCTCAAGGTGTGAGTTCCTATATGAACAGGAAACTGTGATTGGAACTCAACCAAAATCAATGGGCTCTGTCCTCTCATCAGTACAAATGTGTTAGTGAAATATTGAAAGAATCAATTCAGAGTTGCAGTCTGTCGAACCTTCACCAGATAATGTCCTTGCAGGCAGCGGACTGTCTGCGATTGGTTTGGGTCTTGCCAGGTGCCGACAGGTCAGCAGAAGTGGTGGCATCAGTCCAGGGATACATCTCTGCTCGAAAGCTGCATGAGCGACTGCTCTGTCTGGGGTTTTTCTCGTGTTTCTAATAGGATTTAGGGGAAAACACAACTTTGCACTACTACCACTAAAGTGGGATCTCTTGCGATGATGGGATCGTTCTTCCACCATCAAAACGATTTGGTACCAAAGACATTTTTCCTTTGTTTGCTTCAGCTTAATATTGTTTTTATTACTTATTCAAAAGACTAGTCTGAGGCTTTTGGAGTTGTTTTGAAACTAAGATATCAAAATCTGCCTACCGAAGTTGACACTTTGCGGTTTTCGGAGGGGATTATGTGTCAGGCTATTTCTCGGCTGGGTGCTGCGACTTCCTGGCTTGTCAGATAACCAGCGGAGAGGCCAAAACATAACACACAACCAAACATAATCCCCGTACAAACCGCACGCTGGCGAGGTCGTGCTGGTGAAAACCCACAAGTGTGTTAATGAGCATTGGATGTTCTAGAAGGTGGATATTGTTACCTGTTATTATGGGGAAAACAGCCACATCAAATCTGTGTCTCGTCCTCATTTTAACCAACACTCTGCTGCCTATAACAGCACACTCGAAAACAAACCCTAAACTCCATTCAGCCATTTTTGGAGGGCTCTCTTTGTCGTTTTATCGATTTCAGAGTGAGACGATTAAGATTCTTGGAGTTTTGGGTGCACAGAACTTCACGAAGCGTTTGTTCCCCCGCTCGGTTTAAAATAGATCAGCCGGCTCTTCATTCTGTTCAGGAAGCAGCACGCCTCCGGGCCAACTGCTGAGCTTTGCGATGCCGATATTTTTTGGTTTCCCGCCAAAGTAAGAGTTGTTTGTGACAGACATATGGAAACCAGATGGTCCCGTGCCCAAACGAAATTTCCAAGGCTTCGACGTGAGTGTGTGGAATCAGGAGAGTGTAGCTTGCGCACCAACCTGTCAGCTGTAACACAAACAAGCCAGCCTGGGATGATGTATCATGGATGATGTAACTTGATACACTTTTGTGTAACGTAGTCGCCTTCGTGTCCTGGTCGTCCCACCCTGACTTGATTGTTTTGGTTTTTTTCCTCAGTTGTTTGTTGACATTGTGGCGAAAACTACCCGCACACATCCATAGACTTTGAAATGTGAGAGTGAGGCACGTATGTGCATCAGTGTCTGCGTTGCCGTGCATGGTGGTTTCGGTGGATTAAAAGTACGTTATAAAAAACCAAATGAGGGAGACGAGCCGGTTTGGGTGGCATTTAGCAGCAGGGCCGTTTTTCTTCCCCGTCTGTCCACTGTTAGCCTGCTGCTCACCTGCACACAATTAGACCTGGAAATCAACCATGCTGGGCCTCTATCACACATGTTGAAAGGCTTGAGGCACAGATGTACTTGTTAAACTTAAGATGCAGGATTTAGAAAGATCCCTCTTCCAACTTGCAAGTAGCTCGCTCGTTTTATTTGTCTACATTTTAAAGCTACACGGCTTTATATGCTCTCCACACTGCTATTCTTAACCAAACCCTTTGATATTTTCCACACACGTTGGTGCTGGTTAGAGGATGAAGCCAATCGATTTTGGTTGAGTTTTGGTCAAGTTGTGTCTCCGATGTCTGGAGTTGATAGGGAAGGATCATGACACGGGGAGTGATCTCCAACTAGAGAGTCTACAAGTCCTTTACAGGGGAGCGAGCATTCACAGAGGGGCGATCGAGGCTTTGAGGTATTGAATTCATTACATTTATTGAAAACTCCTCTGAAAACCAAGAGTTTTCAGGGGGACCAGATGCACCTATTGAGATACTGCTTGAGATTTACTGAAGTTAGTCACGCATCCAACTCAAATGGATAACATTTAAATTTGAAAGAATATTATGATATTTAAGAGTGAGACTAATCAGTTCCAGGTTTGTGTTGCTCATCCGGACACATACTGGAAGCTCGCCGTTCCATTGCTGCTAATTCTCTCAAAAGTCAGTCTACTTGGTTGCAGAGGGATTGGTTTGTTTTGGATCAAAGTCGAACAGCAGAGTAAAAGACTCCTGCAGCCTGACGAGTAGGATCCATTGGAAAGAGTTAAAAATCAGAACGGGGGTTGAGGGTTTAACCCCAACTGTCTGGCAAACGCTCCAGCAGGTACCACCTGAGGCTGCCTGTTTCTAATCCCCTTTTCAGTGACTGGAAAGTATTTTAATGGGAAGCACAGGGACCGATCATGATATGTAAAAGAAAAAAAAAAAGAAGAGAAAAAAAGAGTTAAGGAGTCAGTTGTTCCTCTTCCCCGAGTTCGTTTAGATGCTGGCCCGTTTCTGTCAGTAGTCTTCAGCAATTTTTCAAGGGATCGCAGTTTATTACAGCAGTGGCACGTTTTCTTCCTGCAGTCAAGAAAAGGAGTCCACAGAAACAGAGAAACACACTGTCTGGTACTTCTTGGTGTGACATGCCAGCCACGATACCCCTCTTGGTAATGAATTGTGGTATTATGCAATAATTGCTTCTGGTAAATTGCTGAATAATGTGCTCATTTGTATCCAATTAGACGCAATCATGCATTAGCATGGTTGTTACAGACCTGGCCTCGCCTGCTGCCACGGAGAATATCTCCCACATGCTGCACATGATGTCAGATTTGTCTTAAGTTCACTGCAGCTCACTCGACTTCCTTTTACTGTCGGAGCTCTTCTGGTTGGAGTTCATTCACATTTATCCTGTTTGCAGCTGTGCACGTTTTTATAATGAGGTTCCTGCCAGAAACCTCTGATGGTTTTTGCTTGTGATCATTACTCCTTGACTATTATTCATTAGAAAGGTTCTGATTGCGTCTTTGGACGCCGTCTGGGTCGACAAAAAAGAAACACCTGAAGATGAATATGAATGATTGCAAAAATACACGAACCCCTTTGAATTCATTCTCAGAGCAGCTGTTTTGAGTTGAACTGGAAGAACTGTTTGGCCTTTACCTTTTCCTGCCACTTCTATAGCGTGGAGTCACAAGACTCACCACCCAGCCTGCTCAGACAGCAACTTTTAATGTGGAGTGAGCAGAGAGTAGTGGGCGAGGGCCAGGGAGGTGGATTCTCGGATGGACTCATCAAAGACAAATGTGGGCATGTTAAACCAGATAAATGACAAATAAGACTAAGAATCCATTTAAACAACAAAACACACATAGTTTTGCCTTTGAGAAACTATTCTATTTCAGATATGACGTCGAACTTTCACCTCCTTCACCCTCTTGCCTCCTTGTATGAACTTCCACCTCGTTTACTTGGTCTTATTTCCATTCAAATCACATTGGCAGTTAGAGGATACCATAAATCCAGCCTTGTGGCCGGAACCCGAGCGGAGAGGTTTTCTGGACAACGTAAATATGTTTTTATAGTCCAACCTACATTCACAGCTTTGGTGTTAGTGTTTGCATCAATCTTGACGGAACTTTCCAACAAACTGTGGTGTGAATACAGTAATAAATTCATATCATAACATGTATAGCCTCCCAGCTTTTGGGATCCGTGCAAGTTGGGTTTTTTTTTTCGTTTCTGGAAGTCAGGAGAATATATTGAAGAAAACCTCTCAGTGTGCCTTGGAAAATGGAAAGTGCAATTATTGGTCACCAGTATGCTGATCCACGGGTGCATTCCTGTCATTTTTGTTTGCACTGGCCCAGCTCTTATTAATAACTTTACCATAGCTTTTTGCTGGGTAGCTAATAACCTCAAAGAGCTCATATTTACTATCAATCCACTGTTTTGCCTGCATTTTTACAAACCTTTTGACACATTGAAATGAAATGCCCCATTAAATTTTATCTACCTAAACAGGTCCAACAGTAAAGAAGTGGAATTTCCATCATGGGATCCACTTGGGGGTCATTAAAGTATCCATCTGTGGGCTCATACACTCGTTTCAAGTCCATGTAAAAGTTTGTTGGTGCCCGATGTTGGAGCTGCTGGGAGGCCTCTAATGCTCCTCTAACTTCTAATTAGACGCTAAACATTTTCCAAATAGAAATGCTTACAGTCTGTGTTTTTTTGGATAAAAGTATAATTTGTGATCCTTCCCTGCAGAGCATAAAACTCTCTCTGCTTGTGAGTCCATGTGAATGAGAGTGGAGTGTTTTTGTCATCAGAGGAGATTGAAAACATAGTAAACAACCGCAGTCGACTGGCTCTCGAGCCTCTCTGGCAGTCTCAGGATATCCCTCTCGGCCGCCGCCGCTGCTCCGAGCGACAGATTGTGCTTCACGGGCTCATCGTCAACTGTCTTTTATTCACTTCACATGCTGCTCCTGAGGACACGCAGAGCGTTTCACTTAGGACGAGATGCGGCGGTGTCTTTGCTGATTGGCTCCATCACATCCAGACCTCAGTCTGCTTTCAGTCTGTTTTGGAGTGTCTGAGGGTGATGGCGGACGAATTTCGCTTCCCTCTTCCATTCTGATAAATCAGTGTAAAATAGCCTGCTCCTTATCTTTATCGATCAGTGCATGGTTTCATTCAGAACAATGTTTTCATGGTTACATGGTAACCTGTGGTAATGTCATGTTGTTTTGGAGCGCGTGTGGCAGCAGCTATTGGCGAGAGACTTTCAGTTTCTGTGTGTCTTATTCTTCGGTGTCTCAATATTGCAGTGATGCATTCAGGGATTTCCCTGAAACTTGCCACAAAGTGATTCATTTGACTCCAAGGCTGTTTCATCAGAATTGAGCATTCACAGGCCAAAGTCTGCGTGACCTCATCACACTTTAGTGACAAACACCTCTGAACTGTTTTTCGACGAAGCTTTACTCCAAAGTGAATTTGTAATAGATGAAACCGATTCCAGTGTAACAAAGGGCAATTTTCTCCATGTTTGGCACTTTAAAAGTACAATAAGCATTAATGACCACAGGCCCCCCAAGTATACCACGACCCAAACATGAGTGTCAGCACCAATATGTCAGGGCGATGCTGTTTGTAACATCTCGTGTTCATCGTTAAAAGCTATAACAATGAAAAAGAACGGCATCATCTTTCACAATGTCTCCCCATAAAATGAGTGTAAAGCGCCCCAAAAGCAGCGTGTGAATTGTTTGCAGCAGTATTGCAAAACTACTTTGGAAGAGAGGTAATCTGGGATTGCACAATGGAATGCTGGTCATTACTGTGGCCTCACAGCAACACAGTTTGGGCCCAAACCTCAGACTTCTCGACGTGTTGTTTGGGCCGTTCCAGGTAGTCTGGCAACCTCCCACAATCCCAAGCATGCACACTCCAGCCTTTACCTGGAATCTCCAATTGTGTCTTGAGTTGTGAAGTTGCTTGTTTTGTGTTGCTTTAAATTTGGTGAAATTCTCAATGTATGAAATCGGGAATTTTCTCTTTTATCCACGCAGCCCAAAGTCGCTCCTTCAAGCTTACAGTTGTGGACCCGTCTGAAATCTGGGATGTTTTTGCAGGTGGAAAATTTGCAAAATAGCTGAGGGCTTAACTACAATGTGCCCTCTCTTCATTGCTTCGGTTATTTTCAGTAAATGTATCCGTTCCCTATGAGCTCTGCCACATGCACACCATCTCACCAAGGACATGTTGAGTAAACTGTTGTTGGAAAATGGATATCTGAAAGTTAACGAGGGATTTTCATATCGGGGTCTCTCTTCCAATTTTTTGGCACCACGTAAGCAAATAAGCTTTAGTTTGGAGCTAACTCAATTTTTCTCTGTTAACTATTGTTTTCTGTGGCTTAAACAAGCCTATTTGTTCTGTCTATTCCTTCTTTATTTCCCTTAATCTTTCACCCGGCGAATAAATTACAAGCACAGCCCTGCCAGCACCCGACACAGTAACCCAGCTCCGCCAGCCACCCATCGTTTGACATGAAGACAAATAGATGAAACCCTACCGAGACACCTGTTGAGAGTTATACGTATCTCCTGTGAGGTGGAACAAGGACTGCTGTGTATCCATTCAGTGCCTCTTACTTCATCATCTGTCACACATTGATTTACTCTGGGTTGAATCCAGCTAAATTCGTCACTGGAAGAGCCCGTTTTTTTGGGGGGGGGGGCTTCGACTCCGCAGTCCAGATGGTTTAACAGATAGATGCGGGGATAGAAAAATGGAAAGCAAGAGCAATTATTTTTTATAGAAAGTGTCAGAGTGGCGATTTTTCTGGCTTTACAGTAAACTGCGGCGCTTGTGTCTTGTGTTCAGTTCTAGTAAGAAGTTTTGATGACGAGATGAGGAGCCGGCGAACATTTTCCACTGCCCGGTGCAATTGCGTTTCATTCTGTTTCACCTACCCGAGCTGAGTAGCACTTAAATACGCAGAAATCTCTCCTGTCCTCCTCCATTCTGTCTTCCAGAGCCTGTCTTAGTTTGATCCCGAGGTTTATTTTTCTTAATCACCCAGAGGAACAAAGACTGAGCCCAGACCAAGTAAGGCTTTCGTACAATCATATCACCAAGCCAGGAAAACAAACTCGCTTCAGTCAGAGGTTACGTCTCCATTTCTTTCTGTCGGCCTTGTTGCCGAGACTCTTTCTAATAATTTATTTCCCTGCAGCCAAGTGACAGGCCTTACATATATTTCACCGCGTCTCTAATCTAGCTCAGCGTGGGGCAACGTGAAACCCAGATCGAAGTAAAACATCAGAAAGTACATTTTGCCGTCAGGTGTTTCCTGGCTGAGCGACTCAGGGAAACGACATTACGCACACTTAGTGGAATTTATCCGGGTGGTTTCACAAAAGTCTTTCAGCCTAATCTTTAATATTAGGTCAGTTTAACTTGGCTCTTTTGTTCGTCTTAGTGGATCTCAACCTTGGATGAGAAATATGTGTAAAAAAACACTCCAGTTGCCCCGGTCAAGGTTAGTGTGGTCGAACATAGTGTTACAATAGCCAGCGTTTTTCCTTTTATTTCGAAAAATAGTGCATTTGCATTTCAGTCGAGCAAGAATTCAAATCAAAGTCATTGTTTTTGCAACACGATTTCCAACCAAACAATAGCAACAGATGAATTCAGCCATTTGTTTGATTATTAGTTGGAGGTTTTTTTTCAGAAATGGTCCCTTGAAAGGGAATTGTTTGCAGCGCAAAATGCTTGTTTATGTTCACAAAAATGTAAACACTGGAGTTGGGAAAATGGAGCGTGCAGACGTGTGTTGTGTACAAACACATCGGAGCGGTTTATCTGTTGGCTTCTGGTGGTGTCCTGTGTTTGCTCCACGCCGCGCGCTCTGACCTACTCTGGGACTCCGAGTCTGCCCGCTCGCAGGCAGCCAACGTTCCACCATAAAACATTATTTCATCATGTGTCTTAACTTACAGACTAAATGTGACGCTGGGATTTTTAGCTCGAGAAAAGGAGGCGGAGGTGAACGTTTTCCAATGTGTGGAGGCCTGGAAATGATTTTAGCATGACGTGCATCTGCTTTGTGATTTTAGTCATGAGCGTGTTACGTAAAGTATCACTGTTTTAACTGTTGTCAAGGATGCACCTTTTCTCTGTGTTTGACTGGTCTGTGGTTTGGATTTGGATGCTTAATGGAGCAGTGGAATCATGGAGAGTGTCAATACTGTGATATATGATGGCTCCCCGGTTCATAACACCTCGCTGACCTCCAGTTGTTTTTGTTTTTCATCTGAGTGCATACCTCTGCTCTGATTTACACTGTTAAACAGTTTGGCCAGTTACGAGAATAAATTGCGACTCTGGCAGATAAGCTCCTTTTATTTTTTCCCTCCTCCATTATTTATCATTGTTTTTGGGGGGTTTTGGATACGAAAACAAATTGTAAGTCAGACCCTTAACAGCTTGTGGTGAATTTGTATGAGGTGCATAGAAACAAAAACCGAAAGCGACGCAAACACTGTGCAGTGTTTTTAGAACTGAGCGAAGTGAACATAAGGCTAAAAACATAGCATTTGAAATAGAAAAGATAAAATAGATAGCAGCCACGACAAACTCATGGTAAAAGTGAAAGATCGGTGGCTTCCAAACTACGGCCCAGGGCCCAGCACCCGGCTCATTTTGAATTGGCCCAAAGTGGATTCCGATCATTTAATGGGACGTCGCCACACACAGACTTCACAGCACTGTGTGACTGAGTTTCAAAACTGGGCGGAGGCTTTTTTCCCCAACGAAATCTAATAAACATTTCTGCTGACATAAAACAAGAAGGGAAAGTCAAGAAAAATTGGAGTTTGAAAAAAAAAAAAAGAACAAGCAGTTTTTGCGACGCAGCCAGCACGATATGAATCGATTGAATCAAACTGAGTGAATCCATGAAACTGTGCCACCAAAGGCTGCTTAACTTATTTTGATATTGGAATTTAAAATGTGATC
>JASSRZ010000023.1:15502312-15553923 GCA_032164315.1 Malacoctenus gilli | reverse complement strand
ATTTCTTATCCAAATCAGAAAAACAATTCCGTTGTATGTTTCTTCCTTTATTCACAAGTCATGTGACCTGAACATGAAGTTGAAGTATTGATCGTAGCGTTTGTTGAGGAAGGAACTTGTGCATTTGTTTTGAAAGAGGATGAATGTGTTTGCAATTTGGACTGTTAGGAATGAAGCGACGGCTCAGTAGTGGTGCAGAGAAAAAGTGTAAAAAGTGGCGCTCTGTCGATGCCAACATGTGTGTGTTTTTGTAATTCTGTAGCGGAGCCAGATTCTTCCTTTAAATCTGTGGATTTGTCTTGTATCCTATCTGCTGTCAGCTCTAAGCTGCAGGCCTGATCCTCCCATGTAATGTGGTTATTTATCTTTCAGATGGAGGATCCATCTTGACAAGCGCACTCCCGCACATCAAGTGTGTGCACGCTCGCCGCGCCTGTGCCTGGGCGTGCGCGTGTGCGTGCACAAGCGGAGGCACACAAAACGAGAACCACATTGAGCTTTTGGTCGCCCTCTTCTGCTCTCTGAGGCAATTTTAGAGAGGATGAGTTATACTCCTCTGTCCTCTCGTCCCCCTGAATCCTTTCGGCTTCATCATTCACATCACGGCCGTCCCCCCGCGGTTTTCCAGAAAAGAGATCTGCTGATTGCCACATGGCAGTTGGCGGCAACACCCGAGTGTCTGTCAAAAGTCGTCACAGTGTGGCTGCGGGTCCCGTTTTCACAGTTCTGGCCTGTGGTGTGAATGTGAACATTTTGAACATACCGATCAAAAAGCGCTCTGATCTGTAGGTTTTTCGACTTTCCAAAAATCCTCAGCAGATGTGGGAAGATGCACATATGCTCCTCACCTGTTCCCCCGTGTTGGTGGGAGAATGCGCGATTGTAACATTGAGTAGGTGCGGAGCAACAAGTGCGGCAACTGTTACTGTAATCAGCAGTGAGGTCACGCTCAGGCTCCCCGAGACCGGCAGATTTATGACTTAATGTTGTTATCAGCAACACAGCAGAGCGATGTGCGCGCCGGATAACATGTTTTGATCCGCACATTAAAAAGTGAAATGGGTTTTGGCGAGAAAGATCGTGCTGTGATCTGCACACTTTATGTCCAGAATGGCCCCTCCAGTCGTCTCCCACCCAAAGAAGTCCGTCATTCCGCTGCTCATCAGTTACCAGGTCGTAGACGGGAGTCTCAGCAGAGACGCCCAGACTTCCCTCACCCCGTCACTTCCTCCAGGACAGCCAAGGACATAGTCTCACCAGGGAGGAACGCGGCAGAAAAGCATACAACGTATGAAAAGGGTCATATTTGGAAAAGTTCGGTTGGTGGTACAACTGATGAGAATGCGTACAAAAAAAAGCCACATTCGTGGGGACTGATGACGACGTGGCAAGAACGTGATTTTTTTGTTTAGTGCATGCACGTCATTTCATCTTTTCTGTCTTTTAACCACTCTTGCAACGTCCACACAGCGATGGTGCAGTGGCGTGATGGGTTCTGACACATGGTTTCTGTTCTCGGCCTGACGGGCCGTCAGAACGTTAAAGAGTTAAAATGTGATGAATTTTTGACCCCCGACCCTCAGTGTCTCCTGAGGGTTGGAGGTTAAAAGAATCATCACAACATGGTCAAAACATCTCTTTCTCACCACTTTATCAAAGCAATCGTTATTCAGTTGTCACATTTGTCACTTTGAGCGGCCAGAAAGGGGTCATTTTTGAGGAATCGGTGACAAAATAAATCATTGACTTAAGATGCACCATTATTTTGCAGTTAAAGGCTGAATAGCTGCAGAGTGCAGACTCCTGAGTTGATGCATCGATGTAACTGTATGAGACTGACCTCTTCGAAGCTGCTTGAATATTTGAAACATTATTCGCTACATCATTTATTCCACTTTGTTACAGAATACAGCGGCGTGTTTATCTGGCACTAAAACCAGACTCACTCCACTGCCACGCCTCCTGACAGGCACATATCAAATTTATAAACCTGAAGCGAGGTCAGAAGTTGGAGGAGTTCATTAATTGCATCAGCGCAGAGGTTATAATATAGAGGGAGGGGCGGGGGGCGATCGGGTGATGACAGAAATGTCGGCTTTCTGCAGCGCTGCCGGTGGAGATGGAGGATCGCGGACGCGTGTCTTTTCAACGTCTGCGGCATTTTCATCCCTGAACCGTTCTGACCTGGTATGGAAGTCTGTAACTTAATAAGCCATCCAGTTCATGGCATCGGCGGGTCGGAAAAAGTGAGTGGAAAAAAAAAGTCCTTGTCTTTTTCCATTCTCGAAATCACAACCAGCCCAAGTGAGGAAGCTCGCACACGCTGGGCTGAGCTGTGAAAGACCTTCTGCTCCTGGCTGCTGCTGCAAACATTTTCCAATCGCCTGCACCTACTGGAAGCAAGAAGGACCTTTCATCTCTGAAATTCAACATGTCAGTTTCCATTGTTGTATTATAACCTGGGAAAAATACTTCCCAATACTATACCTAAGTATTATCTACTCAAACATATTCAAAGAAATCAGACAAACTTACCATTTTTTCCCCATAAACTACTTGAAAATCTGTCACTCTGCTTCAGTCACTGAAAAAGTTGAGTAACTGCTTCGTTGTCTTGAACGCTGCACATTTCTGCTTCACTCAGGCACAGAGACTTGCAGTAAGATTTGGTTAACAGTGCAGTTTGAGTTACAGTGGAATAAAATAGCAGCAACTTTACGACTCGGACTGCAGTCTCCTCTAAAAAAGGTGACTTTGACATTTAAAGATGATACTGCAGTTTAATCATTCACTAATGTATGGCTTCGGGGTCCTTTGTTCGGGTTGTTGAGGCCCACAATGAGTGCTTTTCCTCTGGGTGAAGTAGATCCCTATTTTTGCGCTGGTATCGTCCGAAGAGTCGATTAAATCTCTGTATAGAAAGCAGAACACACAAGAACTCAACTCTCTTGCCTCTTTCATGCCCATTCCTGACACAGTTTTCCTGCTGCGTGGCGCATGTTGGCAGGCCTGGATGATGATGTGTTGAAAAGCCATGAAATGACAGAAAAAGGGACGACAAATCGGTGATGACAAAAGCAGAAGGGCGGCAGCCTGCCTGATGCTGTGCCGTCTTTCACTAAGAAGGACGGGAGAAGAGAAGATCCGGGAAAAGTTAACACAGTTGGAGAGAAGAAGGAAATAAAAGATGCCAGTGCAAGAAAGACAAATGGCACAATGGTGAATGGCAAATCACTGAATCCCACAAAGCCTGCAGCTCATTGGGGAGGATTATTTCCAAGCTTGGTAGAAAGTGTGGAGAGAAAGTGTTGATTTGACGAGTTAAATCAGTGTAACAACAAATTTGCAAGCAAAGTTGGCAGTAAACTTTAACTTTCTTTCTCAGAGAGAAAGAGAGAGAAGCTCCTGCTGCATGGTGATGAAGTGTTTCACTCTGCTGCCCCAAAAATACCAGACCCTGGTTCGATTGCCAGCTTTGGGGAACCTCAGCTTACGCTACACAAACAGGCCTTCAGGGTTTGATCCTCCAATTCAAAAGTTTGGGGTTTAATCCCCCATTCATCCATCCAACCATCCATCCATCCATCCTTCCTTCCATCCATCAATGTGTCAACAGATTCTTGAACGGACAAGGAACCCTCAGGTTTTCCCTGTTGGCGCCTTGCTGTCAACCTTCAGCGTGTGAATGCGTCTGAGTCTCGATCACCTCTGGAAAAGTGAAAACATAATGGGTACGTCGTTCATCTCTTTGTCTTTATGATGTTTGGACCCCGCGAATAAATAGCTCCCATCAGTGAACGCAGTTCAGTCGTACTGGTTACACCCTGGATTTTTCCAAACTTTCCTTGCCGTGTGCTGTCCAACTGGTCATCTGCGTTTAACGGGATCTGGCACAACGGAGGCCGGAGTTCCACTGCAAAAATCTGTTCGGGGACTTCCTCGGCAGACGCACACACCTCCTCTGGCAAGGCTACATCACATCCGGTCTCGTGTAGTGACATGTGGGATACAGTCGACTGCATGAGAGGGTGGAGATGTTAAAATAACCACTCATACTCACACATGTTCAAGCAGACATCTGTGAGCCTTCGACGCACACTCGCACACACACAAACACACGCTGCTCGTCCTTGAGGCCCAGTTCTGGCCAAGCATCTTGGCTGACCATGATTAAAACTGGCTCGAGGAAACACACACATTCGCACACACACGCAAAAACTGAAGTGAACTGGCTGCACGTTGGGATATTTATTAGGAGTTCAAAGAAAGACCACAATGCGAAGTCATCACAGTATACATGCGTGACGCACCAAAATATGCCTGACTGATCATCAATAACAAAATCACAGAGTAGAATTTAGACCCTGGCAAACAGCATATTTATGGATTGGTTAATGTGAAATGTTTCCGTGGAAAAAACGAGGCGTTCTTTGTGTATTTATAACTTTCTGGATGATGTCTCAGTTAACGACAAAGCAATTAAACCTTTGAAGTCTACAAAGCATGACTGTGTTTATGTAATATTATGTGGACTTCTTTCTGGAAGGACACTCTGCTGCTTTGAAGTGGACTTTTATGCTCATGTAGAAGCTTCTGAAGGAACTATACCAGTGGTCTCAGACCTCGGGGCTGGGACTCCCCTCTCACACGGGGTGAGACGTTGCCAGGTCTGAGGGTGTCAAGTTTGGGATTACACAAGGAAGCGTTGGTAAAACATTCGTAAACCTTGACAACTGCTTTTAAAAGGAAAGATCTTGCTTTTGCATGTTGACGAGAGTGTCTGTTTCTAACAGTATTTGGCTTCACTGTAATCCCCAGATGCAGTGTAACCAGCTGATCCAAGCTGACCCTGATAAGGGAACCTTTAGTTGGGTGGCACACACATGGCCTGCATGCACAAGGATTGCAAAATCTTTGTAAAAAAAATAAAAAGCTTTACATGTTACAGTTTTAAAATATAGCCCCTGAATTTGGTACCGCTTTTCTGGAGTCACCACCAACTCCTCATATGCACATCTGTAGACTTTGGATGGCAACTGGAGGTCCCTAAAAAGCCCACCAAAAAACAGGAGAACATGTGAACTGTACACAGAGAGGGCGCAATGAAGCACCAACACACCAACTTGTCACTGAGACGACCAACCACTGCAGCATCATGCATGTCTTTGCAAGCAAAATGAGTTTGACTGTGTTTGACAGTAAACTTGCCATAAGTCTTAATGCAACTTTGTGTGCAAAAAAACATGAAAACATTGTCAGTGTGAGAGAAATGGAGAAAAAGAAAGATGTATTGAAAACCTCCAAAACAGAGAAAAAGGCTGAACAGGAAAACTGTGAGTTGGGTGAGAAGTTTGGAGGGTTTTTCCTCTTTCCAGAGGGGGAGGGTTGGGGGGAGGAGGGGGGGCATTTGGGAAAAGTGAGTAAAGTGGGTGTGTCCTGTCTGACCCCTCCTTCCATTATAGAGGTATAGATGGTGCAGGAGCAGCCTGCCGCATGCAGAGGTCCCCTCCAGTGTGCTGCACTAGTCCTGAGATCCACTGGCTCAGAGAAGTAGTCCAGCCACCTCAGAAAACACCCACGGCTCCTGCAGCTGCAGCTCCAGTCCTCCACACGACCTGCCGAGCACAGACTCCCTGCGACTCACTCCAGCTCAGAGATCTCCAAAGTCGACGCACCTGAGGCTCAGAGACTGCAGGGATGATGACGAAGATGCAGCAGCAGCAGCGGCGGCACTCACACAGCTTTCTGGTCCTCCTCCTTGTGGTCCTCATCGCTGGGATAGTTCTGTCTGGTCCCTCCTCCCCGCGCAGGAGCAGAGGTTGGTGGTACCTGATGTTGTGTTGTTGCACTGCAGAAACACGTCCCGTGTGCTTGTGGCATTCTGCAGCATTTTGTTATCATGTCACTCTGTCGGTGTCCCGGCACAGTTTGAGGTCCGTGCATCTGTTAAACGTCTTTCCCTCTCGATTTGACTGATGATTTCTTGATGTGCCGTCTGTCAGATGCATGCTGGGAGAGACTTGGAAAGATAATATGTCATAGTGACGAAGATAGACGCTTGTTTTAAGAGAGAAATAAAAAGAGTAATGACAATGTAATGATGCATAAGCATTTATTCACTCTCCACTATCTAAGAACTTTTGATGAGAAGCGTATAATCTGTCACTGTGTAGCTCCATACAGATTCAGGAATCTCCAAATACAATCACAGAGTGAAACATGAACAAATTGTTTCTGAAATGTGTGCAAAACATCAAGACAAAAAGAAAAATACATGTTGGAGTCCAGCAGCTTCCTTTTCTCTTTTTCTGTTGTCTGCAGTCGCACTGTCATTGTGGGCTGCCATCCTAATTGCCACTTTGGCTTTCATTCAGCGACACTTCTGCTTTTTGTCTCCACGATGAAGCAAGCTCATCCAACTCTGCAAGCTCTGCAAACTCTCCTGAAGCGCTGCCCCTTTGCTGTGGTGCACATAAACAAAAGTGATCCCAAGTGAGGCTGAATGGCGTTAAGTCATCCTCCTCTTTTAGATTGGGTCCAATTTTTTTTTTCCTGTTCTTTATAGGCAACCAAAGACTCTCGTTTCCTATGTAGCCGGATAGTAAATATTTAAACTTTGTGGTAAGCCGTTGGAAATGGTTGAAAGTCTTTGAGTTTTTCCTCCACATAAAAGGTTGTTCATGAAATTGTTTTTTTTTTGAGCAGAGAATTGTTGAAGTGTCTGTGTTGAATTAAAAGCTACAGTTTGTTGGCCTCCCCCCAAACAAAGCAGCTTTACAAATTAGCGAAGGGATTTGAAAGAATTCAGTTGGTGGACTTTTGAGTGTCTTTTGGTTCTGTTGAATGTTCGAAGTTTCCTTTGAGCAGTGGATCTGTGCAGTGGGGTGTGGGACCCCCTTGGGGGGCACGACAGACCACGGTAGGAGGGCACACGATTTCACCTGGTTTGTCGAAGTCGACATGAGTTGCACCCTTCAACGAAAACCAGAAGATGATATTCTCCAGACTCCAGAGCAGAATTTGAAGTGTTGTTGCTTTTATTTTGAAGGCCACTATCGCTGTATGTTGAATCAAATGTGTTCTCTGTCAGTGTTTGGCTTCGCTGTTTTGGTTCGGTAAATCAAAGCTTTTTTTTGGGACAATCTGTCACCTGTCAGGCCTTCAAATGCCCCTGATTAGAAACTTTGTGAGCACTGTGTTTACAGTGCCTGTGGTATCGCCACATTCCCAAATGAGGTGAGCAGATGCAGTGAAATAGGTCAGTTACTGCTCACAGGTTTTAATGAACATGTTTCCAAGTCGGTGGGGTCGAAGGTGAAACTTGTAGACAGCTTGATGAGGAGGCTTTCCTGGAAACGAGCCCACCGGATGATCTGAAGAGTACAAATGTTGTTTTATTACTTTCAAGATGTTTTTTCTTCTCCCCTCCATTGTTTCTTTTGTTTCTGACATGTTACAACTCTCATGACCTGATTTCTTTCCACCAAGCAGCTTTTGCTCAGGAAACACCGATACTTTATCGACCATCATATGCTCTCATATCAACAAGGTTATAGAGAGGATGCAAATGAGGGCGATCGATAGCTGTGATTTCTTTACAGGTGTGAGTCTATTTTGGGATTGTGGGTCTCTGTGGTCGTCCTGTGGTGCCTCTCTTGTGGTGTTAACTGGCATTGCCTCCAGCAGCCTGCAACCTTCACTTAGAGAAACAGTATAAAAGATGAAAGGAAGGATGCATGCAATGAAGTGTCTGGTTGGGGCTTTTGAGGCCTAATGCATGCTCACACACGTGCACGTTGTGCAGCCCCGCTCGCTGCTGTGAGTTAAACTCGCGTGCCCTTTGAAAGTATCAATAGCAGTAAAAAGTGATTTGAGGTGAGTGGGCTGCAGCTGGTACGAGGTGGTAGGCGCAATGGAAGCGGCTGCTTCCAGTGTGTAGCCCCGCTGGCTGAGAGTTGGCTCCTCCGCAGCTCTCAGTGTGCAGCTTTGGCATCAACATGAAAGGAAGTATGGATGTTTTTTGCTTCGGGAGAAGATTTAAACGTCTACATCTCTCTCGGGACGGGGATGAAGCATGTTCTGCTGAAGTGTGAGGTGTTGGGTGTAAGAAGATCCACAGGACTCGTTTCCATTTTTATTTTCAGGCTTTTGTATGGAAGTGTGTGTTTTCTTACAGTGTTTGGCTTCACTGCAGTGATTTAGAAAATCAGAGATCAAAGAGTGGGTCCACAGCCCGTCTTTTAGGCAGCTTGGAGCGTTTTTAGGAAAAAAGGGCTGCGATCCACCGCGCTGACGGGTAATATATGATCATCAATGTATGCTGGAGCAAACATGGCCTGAAGGGGAATAGAGCAGGTGAAAGCAGAAGAGCCCAGAGGACAAGAAAAAAAAAAAGTACTGGAGAAAGTTAAAGTAGGATTGTGTTGATGGAAAGATGGCTGATGACACATGTAGGACAGCAGAGATAGAGTGAAAGGAGGTGAAGGACGCGATGGAGCTGCGCCGCAGGGAAAAGAGAAAACAGCTGTTGCATGGTCGGATCTGTCAGGGGGGGATATATGGTGTGAGAGAGGAGCAACCTGCATGGGAGCTGCCAAGGCGGGTTAAAGTGTGAGAGCGCAGTCCCAGGCACAACTGTCTGCTGCTGAACCACAAGGTGAGACCCCTGCCTCCTCCTCTCCCCCAGGGATGGGATCGTTCCAGAGATGGAAGGGATCAAATAGGCCCCTGCTGGATCACAGAAAATATTCATCGGGCTGAGTTAATCCCATCCAGAGCTAATATAGGTCAGTTCAGCTGTCGTCTACTTGCTAGCTAAGTTATTTCGGACCATCTGTGACTGGCTTGATGCCCGGTGAGATTTTCACACCTCTTTGTCTTGAGTGAAAGTGACTCGGGCCTCGTCAATACAGACACAAGTTATTAAGTAGTCCTTTATGTCATTTATTGTATTGGCAAGTCTTCTGCCTGAGCCGAAGCGTCCAGAGTCAAACGAACCCAAGTGGATGAATCTGCAAACGCACATCTCGCGGCTCCCTGTCGTTGCTGCTCAAACAGTGAAGTCATGGCTTCTCTTCTCCCTCAACCTGCACAACCCGCTTCATGTCTTCTTCCTCTGTTCCTTATTGTTTGTTCCACTTAGTCTGAAGGTTGCTTGCAATGAAGCCCAACTGTAGTTTGGGAGAGCTGTTTACGGCTGCCTCCTCAACACCACTCTCCCGGACCGAAATCACCACGTACCAACTGGGTTTGCTGCCATTTCCAATTACTGTCTCTCTGACTGGTGCAGAACTTTGTGAGGTTTTTTTACTTCTTTGCTTAAGCCTCATGCACACTAAGTTTTGCCATAATGCAAAGGAGGCCAGATCGAAGGTCTCACCAGGATTCGTCATCAACTGTGGAGGACGGACCAAAATCATGCAGCATACACTGGACCTATATAAAGCTCCAAAATCTGTCTCCACGGTGGGCAAAGCCAAGTCCTTCTGTCGCTTTGCTTTCAGAGCAGAAACCTGAGGAGACCAACATACTGCACACCAGAGCTGCATAAAATCTACCTCAGACTCACTACTCTGCATGCAAAAAAAGGGAATAGTGTTTCTGTGCATTTACCATCAGTGATGCATGTGTGGAGTTGGCGGTCACAGCACAGGATACAGTATGACGGTTCGTTTTTTGTTTTTTTTTACCAACAGGCTTTTTTGGTCCTGGGGATTTACCGCGTTTAGCGCTCAGCTGTGACTTCCAGCTGCTCTGACTCAAGACAAACTAACATGAGTGTAATATTTTGTGTCATTTCAATCCCTCAAATCTTCCACATTAAATGAACAAAGAGGGGAAAGGTCATTTTCCATTGCATGTTTCAAAAACAAAACAAGCCTTGTAGTCAAGCTCCGACTTTTTGCAGCCTTCGCTACAAGTATTTATAGTTCTCTTCGTTCGCACATTCGCATCAGTATAAAAAGCACAATGATGACCTCAGTATTTATTCAGAGAGCGTTTGTTCCAATGCAGACCTTCACATTAAAAGAGCGAGCGAGCGAGCGAGCGCCCAGAGATGGAAATCTGCGTGCCGGAACGTCAGACGGTCAATCCAGACTTGTTTAAGTAAAAGCTGCATGTTATGTCCACGTGCATGATTTAGTTTTTATTCCTCAAATACCAAACGCTTTAAAACATCGTAACGCACTGCAGCTGAGCGGGAGGATCGCGTGTTGTAATGACAACCCCATTAACCTACTGCCTCTCCCCGCAGATGGATCGTCACTGCTGATGATCCAAGATTGCCGCTTCGCAGAGCCAAGATGAACTTTTTGTTTTTTCAGGCCAGCGGCATTATGTTCTTGAGATATTAGTCCAAATCAAGATGACTTCAGTGGTAAAATGTTTATTGAATGGTGTCGCATTGTTCATTGTATCATCTGACGAGTTCATTGGCCGGCTCCCAGGGTTATGATTAATGGGTTTTGCACATTGTTTTCTGTGACGATGTCGCGCTCTCCAGGGGAGACAGAGTCTAATATACTTTATCTCCTCAGTTTCTGAACATACTTCCGAAATTTTGCAGCTTTTCCTGAAACAGACAGATGAAATATATTAAAGATTTATGATTGTGTAGCACAGTGGCTCAGTCTTTCTTTTATATCTTTTTTAATTGGGTGAACACACGTCAAAAAATCATGACTTAGGTGATAAATGCGTTTCAGCACAGTGTGGTTGACTCGTGTGTAGTTATCGCTCCTTTTCTCTCGCGTTCATTGATCTACTTCTAAGTCAAAATGATCAATATACCAACTACCGTGTGCGTCATTGTTTTTTCTCATTCATTTTACCAACATGAAGAGACACAAGATCATTTTGTGGGTCAGTAAGTTTCACCTTGATATTTGGATGCCAATATTTTCCCCAAAAGTTAAGGGGTCCACCGAATCTTTGAGCTGAATTCTTCCAAACTAGAAAGTTACAGCGTCCCGGTTGTATTTAATTTGTCAGTATCTGTTAGCGCTAGCTCTTCCAGATGTTTCTGTATGATAGATTGGTTATTAGCGTGGATTAATGTTGGGACAATGAGCCCTCGGCAGACGTGTAACAGCCCACCCCCCCCCCCCCCCGCTCTCATACATAACAAAACCCAGAAATCAGAAAAGACTGAAAATAAACGACGCCACAGCGCGAGTCTCTGTGTGGTCGTTTCGCTGACATTACTCCCGCTCGCTCATCCATCCACGGTTATTACATGGTATGTTGAAGATTCAATCATACTTAAGTTACATATCTTTCGATGAGGTCGTGAATGATCTCATGTGTCTGACACCGGCAGAGTTGCCCTGGGATCTTCACTTCAAACCATCCATCATTGTTTCCGACATATTTCACCAACACAAAGACGTGCAACATCATTTTGTGGGTTCGTAAGTTTTTCCTTGATAGCTGGCTGTCAGCGGTTTGATCGATTATCAGCTCTTCCGCGACCGGAGCTTTTTATTCATTTCACTCTGGAAACACTGATAAGCCTCCGACTGTTGTGTGGGCCAAGAGGTCCAGAGTTGGACCGTTTCTCGCTGGGGAGAGCCAGTGTTTGCTTGTACTCAGGTTTAAAACGCCATGCCAGAAGTTTCCTAATGTTTTATGCGCTCTGAGCTCTCCATCATGTCCATCTTGAATGTGCCTTAATGGAAATATCGCTGAGTAAAATCCAAACAAATGCAGCCTTGATAGGAAACACATAGCTGGAAAAAACATAAAGATATTTTTCATATGCAGGGCTTCCCCCTCTTTCGATGTCAGCGTCTGCTTTGGCGTCAGGCTGCTGCTGGCAGGTCTCCTCGTGCTAAGTTCCACTTTTTTCTTCTCGCTCTGTAACATGAGCCAAGGACACGAGCTGTGGAGAGCGCAGCTCGAGTCGTTAATCTGTGTGGAAAGTTGATTGTTTTAAAGCCTGTTGACTCCAAGTTAAGAAGGTTTTGGTTCCTGTAAACACATTTGTGACCTAAACCTTCATCAAACGCAGCGTGAGGAGTTGCTGTGGATTTAATTGACAATAACTTCCTCCTCTGTGTGAATCAGTGAAATAAAGCCCGTCTGAAAGGACAAGAGAAACAGACCCCAGGCCCCAACTACAAATCAGGATAAACACTCAGAGAGCATCTCCTCTTTATTGGGCTTCAAAGAACACGACAAAGCTGGTTAAAAACTCGATAACAAGCAATAGTTTCTCCACTCTCTGCCTGTATAAAGGGCGGGTTTGCTGCAATCAATCAATCATGTTTTTTTTTGTGATTTTCCACCTTGAGAGGAAAGACCTCTTTTTGAAGTAAGTGAGGTCCTTTCACTGTAAGTGAACCTGCTTGTGTGGCTGCCCACTGCTCAGAATGTGAGTGGTTGAGGTAAACTATGAATATGATGAACGAATAAGTCTCCAAAGTGGCTCAGTAAAGTGTAACTTTTCCTTACATAATGCGACTTCTTCTGGCCTGTGGTGTCCGTACGTTGTGTCGGCGACGGTCTCAGTTCGAATCTCTGTGCTTCATCTTTAATCAATCTTAAGTAGGTCAGTAAGAGAAAACGTTACAGCTTTGTTGAATATGTATTTTGTGTTTTATGAGTTTTTTCGCCTTGCAGAGAGCCAAGTCGCTCACCAGCCAAGACTTTAGAGCAGGAAAAACGATCTGATATGTAACTTGTCTTGGTTCTTTTGGTTTATTACGGCCCACCCTCTGGTGCCTGGCCTCATCTGACATCTGTCCCCAGGCTCGGCTGATTGGGACCGAGTCCTGCAGAACTGATGTCAATATGTGTCGGTCGGTGTGGGGGAGAGAGAGAGAGAGAAATCATTCCCTGTGTGCATCGTGTAGTTTTTTTCTTGTATGTCACATTACTTTCTTGTTGAGTGTCATTGCACCTCTGTTGACCTCATGTTTTAATAGACAGAGTTCACAGATTTGGACTAACAGAGACAATTAAAAAACACTTCACAGATCTAGTGATCTATGACACACTTATTATGTTTGTAATTGGCAGATCATCAACAATTGCAAACGATCCCAGATGAATGCTCTTCTCAGAAGAACACAGAACGCTTCCCGGACTTGTATATGCTCAATAAAATGACAGCTATTCATCTATACTTCAGTGCAGCTCAAACCAGCAGCAGGTCTACTTTGACTGGAGACCAGAAGTATTGAATCTGGAACGCTTTTTCTCATTAAACAGAAAACATTTGCTCAACCAAGTGAGCTGTTTCTTCCTTTTATTTCTGTTTTTGTGGAACAAGACTCCAATAAAACAATTGAAGGTGATACATTCTGTTCGACGTTGTATTCCTACGATGCTCATTTTTTTTCTCTGTTTCCTCAATCAGCGGGATTATAACTCTAATTGTGAGGATACATGGATTAACTGTGTTCTCTTCGGTCTTCCCAGTGAGACGTCAGAACATGAAAGTCCGCATCAGCGCCACAGAAGACACGATCGTGATGAAGTTCCTGCGTCCCAACCCTGAAACAAAGCTGGAGGGTTACATCCTGGGCTACGGCAGCAGCATGTTCTCCAAGCAGTTTATTCCCCTTCCTGAGGACGGGCGGCCATACGTGTCTGAGATGGGTAGGAACAGTTTTACAGCCGAAAACCAGCCGGTCCATTTGAGTTTCATCCAAGTCCGTTTTAATTGCAGTGTTAGCAGGAACTCACAGGCCACAAAGGTTTAGTCTTTTGTTTTGGTGTTTGTTCTTCAGATGCGGAGCCAAAGTACCTCATTGCTGTCCAGCCCATCCCAACCAATGAAGTGAAGAAGCACTGCACAGGTTCGTGAACAAACGTGAGCTCCTAGATGTTGTGAGTCAGGGGACACTCGTGAGCCTGAACTGTGAGATAAATGTAAAATTCAGCAAGATATGTTTTCTAATTCTCTCAGGTAAAGTACAACTGGAGAAGCCGTTGCATGTGGTCATTGGCTCAGTGACCCCCACCTCAGTTCTCCTGTCCTGGGGGACACTGCTGAAAACTCCATACGAAGGCAACATAATGGACGAATGTTTGGAGGACGGGTGAGTTCACACACTGACATGAGGCCATAGTGCTGAAAATGAACCCTGAAAGGCAGAGAAGGAAGATATGCAAGTGTTTTACTTGTATACGTTGTTATTGATTCATGTGGCGTTCAGGTTAGCTGTTAGTCATCGTGTTTTGTCTCCTCCCTTCTGCCCGGCTGGCATCCAGGCACTACACCGTGCGTTATCGTGAGAGGAGCAGGAAGTGGAACTATCAGACCTGTCCAACCAGTGACACCGTCATCGACAACTTGAAGCCAAACACTGTATACGAATTCGGGGTCCAGCCCACCTCCAAGGACACCACAGGGGCGTGGAGCCGGCCCGTCTTCCACAACATCAGTGTACCAGTCGTGGAGGGTACGTCTTGAGGCTGCTTTGGTAGCTAAAATCTAAATCAGGGTGTCGAAGTCCGGTTAGTTCCGGGGGCACATACAACCCTCACTGATTTTCCAAACAATGAATTACAAGTAGAATACATTGTGTATTTTATGCAAATCGAGTTTGCAGTTACACAGTTTTTCCGATGCACAATTTTATCAATACTTGACCTTTATTTGACTCCACTCTACTTTATTTTGATCTACGTGGGTGGTGTTATGATGGACAGCCACTTAGAACCCACATCAGGGATACAAAGTGACATCATTAGAACTACTGTGGGTACTGAAAAAGTATCTGGTGCTATCTCCTCATAGAAAACATAAAAAAAGGAAATTGATTATGTTTGAGTTGAGCTGAGCTTGAACGATTCTATCTAATCCAAAGATAAATTTTGGGATGTTTGAGAAAAGTTTTCAATTATTTTCTTTGCTTTCCTTTTTTCCTACTTAACTGATTTTTTCCCCCTCTGTTTACAGAAAAGCTTGTGAGAAAAATCTTTAAACGTCCCATCACCCCTGTGGTACGTTTCCTTTTTCATTAGCAGTTGATATACAGCCAAAGATTTGTCATTTTTCATGTCTCCTTGTGAATAGAAGTGTTGTAATATCTTCACACAACATATATGGGATTGTCATAGATCTTGGACCCAGAGTAGAGGGTTGCCTCAAGAATAGAGCAAATTAATCGATGAGCTAGTTGGTACAATCCCACCCAAACTAATGCCAATCGGTCCATAACTTTCTGGTTGAAACAGACAGAAAATTGGATGAGTGACACTTTGGTTTTTATCATCAAAGTTTGATCTTGCAGTGGGCTGCCACAGTGCAGTGCCAAAGGAACTTTATTGGGTCAAATTTCTTTGCTTGACAGCCCACAGTGGTTGTGCCAAGCAGTGGCCAGCACTCTCCCACCTCAACCGCTTCCTCGTCACAGTGACTCAAGCACTGACCTTCCAGCTCCAAGTTCCGTTAACAAACCACTGGGCCACCATTGTACTGTGACAGACACAGTGCACAGGTACATCACGGAGGAAACCAGTCATATTTTGGAGAACTGAGTGCGCATTTGGAGGCCTGTCGTACACTTTAGTGAGCTTATGCTGTTCTCAGAGTTGTTTGCCTCATTAAGTTTCCATGCAGCTGCTGAATGGAAATGGTATCAGTGCAGCCAGGAACAGCTGAGCCAAAGCGAGCCGTCTGGAACCAGCTAACTTCTGGAGCGGAATGAAATGGAGAGCGGGATAAATAGGAGATGGGTTGGATGGATAAGAGAGGAAACAGCTCTGAAATGAGTTGAGCGAAGGAAAGGTGGCACTGGGCTTTTTGTTTGATGGGCGGCGCCGTCTCGTGCCCGTAAAAACATTACAGCTGTGAGCGTTTAGCCGCAGGACTTGCACTTCCACAGGGAAACTTTGAATCACCGACCCCAAGAACCTAGGCGTTATGCAACACGGGGGAAAAGGCAGTGAAGGTTACGGACTCTAATTACCTCTATCTTCCCTCTGTCTGCTAACAGAAGCCGTTAACGCCGGGCCCGCACTCCTTCCCCTTCTCTCCTCAGCACGGTAAGGCCTGTGGGTGCAACGCTGCTCTTCTCACCCATTGAACTCTATTTATTACAGAAACAGAAGTTTTATGATGTTCCATAATTCAGGACTGCTCAGCAAAGTCTGTGTCGGCCCTTTTTCACTGACCCCTGCTTTAAGACTCAGTCTGGGAGGAATTTTAACGGGAGATCTGATTTTATATTTGCACCGCAGACAAAACCTCATCATATCTCCCCCCCCCTTTCTTATATCCAATTTTTGTCTAGCTGGTTTATTGCTGGAATCAAACACAATAGAGCTGTTTATTGGTTGTGTGTTCATGATGCCAGGCTTAGCACAAAATAATACACTCAACAGATCAAGATTTGCTATATTCTTCCTGCTTGTAACCCAAAAAAACAGAGATCTCGAGGCCCCACTTTCATGGTCTGTATTCATGCAGACAATGAAGGTCAAGCAATCGTTTGCCCTTCAGCTCTGCAGGAAGTTTCTGTCCTCCCTGAGCTCTTGGGACACCTGCATTAGCATTCGACAGGTGTACCGCTATTTTTTCTCCTGTGGTACTTGCATTTTTTCCCTAGGTGTGACGGTCAAAGCATCTACAGTTTCATATCCTTGACTTGGATTTTTTTCTGTCCCTGTTAGTTCTCCATAACAGGACCCGGGGCAGACAGCCCCTCCCCAGGAACATGGTCCCACAGACCACTCTTGGTAATGACATTTCCGACCTAAAACTGAGTTCGGAGGTCAGAAAGAGCACTGGACTTTACAACCCCAATGACAAAATGGACATACAGTGGTGTCCATTTTTGCTCTTTTTTCAGGTTTTCCACACTGTCCATTTTTTTCTTCGTAATTATTGGGGTTGTACATCTGATTATCTCCTCTGACTTTTCAATCACTTTCCTCCTGGGAGCCTTCACCTATTGTTTGACTCTATTTGCACTATCTTACCTATTCATTCTCCTTTTACAGGTCTTACAGTAATCACTTTTCTCTCAGGTCTGCTAACTTACACTATATTTCTCAGCTCCAACCACAACTACTAGACAGGAATCTCTGTCCACCCCCGGGCCCACTCTGCCTCCTGTGGTCAAGAAACAACCAATCGGTAAACAGTAAAATATGGTTCATTTTTTTCAAAAATAGCATCATGGCTCTTAATGCAGCTATGTGTATTGGATTGGGAAATTAAAAGGCTGATGCTTTACAGTGCCCTTTTTGTAGTTGCATGCATGGCATGATCTCAGGGAGTTCGGTAGCACCTGATGGTCCCTCAGATTGGACTGTGATGCAGGTAAGGTGCATGGCAAAGACAAGCAAGCTTCATTAAACTCTTGTCGATGGCCTGAAAATTTTGCTGTGGTTATTAATCCACATCACGTTAATGGCAGGCAAAGGCATGCATTGAAAAGGAACTGGAGGAACCAGCCGTCCAAAAGCAGTATCAAAGATCATTTGTGAACACTGGGAGACTTCAAACAGCGGAAATAACCACCATTGGTCTCTTTTTCTTATTTATGTACTATTGTGATTTGTTCCAGGATTTGTAGTATGATTTCCTTCGACCATATTTGTTGGTTTGAAACGTGGCTGTTGCAGGCAATGCGATGTAATCAATCGTGTCGAAGTATGCATGACTAAACTGCATGAAATGGGACATTTCTCTCCAACAGGAACTTCAGTGAGATCTCTTTTCAACCCTTTTCTCTCTTTTTTTATTACACTGGCTTTTCCCACACAAAATATTTTTAAGCGTTTAGATGGCTACAAATGTCCCTAACGCACCAGTTTGGTGAATTGCTGTATTTAAACTTCAGAACTGAAGTATTAAGTACCTCCATTGAGAAGTCTGGACTTTTTGACTGTTTCCATTTAATTTATTGAAAAATTTTACTCTTGTGCTGTCTTCCTTCTCTTTTTCTGAATCCCCTCTTGTTTTCTCTGAGGTAAACATCTGATCAGACCGAACCAGCAAGTTCCTCAAGAATCCCACAGCAAGCGATTAATCAGCAGCTATTAAACCCTCATGTGTCGTAGCCTCTTAAAGGCACAGCCAATGGATTTGGATGGTTATCACTCACAGGCATCCTGAGCGCAGCTCCTGATCTGTCTGTAGTAACACGGTTGTTACGATGCAAATAACTCCATATGGTCAGCCTGCCTTTGAAATCGCACCTATTTCATCAAACCGATGCCAGGTAGATGGTATTGCGTAACCAGTGCAGCAGTTTCTGTTCTGTGAATACTTTTGCTTTCTTAGCTTTTTCTAGATTATGAATGAAATATTTTGCCTTGAATATTTTGAAAATGAAACTGATTTTTACTGTAAAGTATAATGGCCTCATGGCCATGCTTTGTCCTTTTTGTGCAACACAGGAGAAGGACCCCTCTCCAAATCTGTCTCGCTTCCTCCCTCAGAGGCCCCATTAGCTCCTAAGCAGCATCCCCCACTCCCCAAGACAGTCACAATGGCAACCAAACCTGTATTGCAGAAACCCCAAGAAAAACAAGAAGGACCTCCACAACAAAAGCCCCAGTCCCAACCCAACCTCCAACCACAACATCCTATTTCAACACCGCAACCTCAATCAATGCCTCAGTCGAATGCTCGACCGACAAACCAACCAGCCCTAATGACCCAATCACAAGCCCAAACAACAACCTCCCCCAAACCTCAAACCTATCCACTCACTGAAACAACACCTGCCAAACCTCAGACCCAATCTCTCCCCCAAATAACAACCCCATACAAACATCACACAGAATCAAATCTCCAAACAACAGACTCGTACAAACATCAGACCAGACCAAGAACACAGACAACAACATCATTTGGACTTCAGCTCCATGAACTACCACAAACAACAACCGCACCCAAACCTCAGTTCCGTGAACGCCTTCAAACAACAACCCCAGTGAAACTCCAACTCCATGAATTCCCCCAACCAACAGTACCCCCTAAGCCTCATGTCCAGTCTACACGCCACGCACCAACACAACCTGTACCTCAAACTCAACGACAACTCCGAACAACAGCACTGCCCAACTTTCACACCCACCCCCAGTCACAGTTTCACCCCAAAACCAACCAATCAACCAATCTAAAACCAGCTCAAACAGATCCTCAACCAAAGACTCCACAGCTTGAAATAAGCACCAGCCAGCAGTCGAAAGCCCAACCAACACCAAAACCAGGGAGAAATATTGCTGAACCTAAGCTTTCCTTGCAACCCAAGCCCAAAAAGCAGGCCAAACCACAGCTCCCTCCGAAATCCAAAAAGGAGCCAAAGTCTAAAGCACCACCTCAACTGAAAAAGCAGCCAAAGCCTCAGACACCACAGAAACCAAAGAAGCAGCTAAAACCTCAATCAAAACCTCAACTTACTGACCAACAACAGATTAGGTCCCAACCCAGATCACTGCCTCCATCAAAGGCTCAGACCAAATCTGAACCTTCAGTTGAATCCCAACCTGAACCTGAGCTTCAGTTTCAACCTCAAACCAGGACCACCTCCGATCCCACCAAGGTTACACCAAGGCAGTCGGCCCCTACGGGTAAAGACCCTTTCTTTTTCAAGAAGAGTAGGCTATCTTTCCAAAGTTAAAGCAATACATATGAGTCAATCAATTAACCGGGATAAATAGTGAGTTTTCTTTCATGCAGCTCCTAGTCCACCAGAAGAGGGCAAGCCTCTACCCAGACCTGCCCTGGCTACAGAGAAGGCTGGTAGTCATGGTAAATGCCATGAGAAGTGTGTCCCATCACCATCTCTGCTTTTTTGTCATCAGACCAAGTGAAACACATCCGTGTCGCCAACCATTGGATGATGTCACTGCTTCCCCATCCTTGTCTCCATTCTGCCACCCAACACAATCCCACCCTACCATTGTCCCCGTCTCCATGTGTGCCTCCATTTTGCAGCCCAGCACACTCACTTCACCACCTGACCAACTCACCATTAGAGCTGTCTGACCAGCTTTTAGTCTCATTCATGGCTCTCTCCCACTCTCTTTCTCTCTCCCTATCTTGATCACTTCATCCATTGTCCGCTCGTCTACATCCTGTTGAACTGGTGTCCTCCGTCATTTGCTCCATTCAGGTAAAGTTCACCTCGGACCTGGACATGCCACTAACTTTCAGCTGCCTTTTTCGCTCATCTAGGTACTGGTGTCCTCCGACCATCCATTGCCGAAGCCCCTCGTTCTCCTCTTAGCTCACCAGTTTCTACTGCTGGAAGAAACTCCACCCTGTCTCGCAACCGGGTCCCTCCTTCCTCTACTAATCACGGTGTCAGACCATTCTCTCCATCCAAGCCAGCCACCTCCTCCCACAGCTCCAGCACGCCAGGCGGTAAAGGAGTCCTTACTTTCCCTCTGCCTATTCCTTTTTGTTCCCCTCGCAGCTACCTCAGGCCATCCTCTCATGTTGGCTTTCTCTCACGCTCATCTGCAACTATTGATAAAACAGCAAACGAGCTCACGGTGTTTGAATTCACTCGACGGCCTGCGCTGAATGCATTTCCTCTTTTTTCTCGCTGTCTTCGACTTCACCTCCTCTTTTGGTACATGTGCTCTCCAAACTCTGCCACATGTGCTTGGTGTGTATTTCACACCTTTACCACAAGCAGCAGTGGCGTCTCTGGGGTCAGGGTCGTTAACATGATTTACGTTCGCTCTTGTTGGCCAGGTGGGAAGTCTGGCCGCAGCGATGGCCAGGATGCACCACATTTTACATCAGCCATGCCAAGTTCAACACTGTGCAAACAGTGCAAGCTCCAGCCTCTCTTTTTCTTCCCTTTGTATCTTTTTCTCTCTCTCTCTCCTGTCTCTTTAAAACACAAACACCCGCAACCTCCGCAAAGAGTTCAGAAGAAAAAAGTTTAGGAGAGAATGTATGTTGTAGAGTCGCTGCAGCACATCTGGAAAACCACGTTGCACACACAATCGTGTCTTCACTGATACAGGTTGACGAAGTCAGTAAGGGAGACAGTCGTTTGTTCGTCTGGCATTTTTTGGTGGCCGTGTGTTTCTCAAGTTTCATTTATAACGGACCTTTCTCTCCCTCCAGCAGCCAGTGGGGCGCATCATAAGGGCAATGCTCTTCCTAAACCTGTGGTCTGGTCCAAAGACAAACCTGGTAAACACAAACCAAAGATAACCAGCTTTCAGTGTTCCTCCCCCACTAACCTAAGAGGCACTGTTGCGTTTGGTCATACTGGTCTGTGCTTTCGTCACGATCCTCTCCATGCTCTTTATTTGTTGTCTGTCGGTGTGACAATTGTGTCTGGTCAATATCTGTGTGGTCTGATGTGTGCAGCCTCAGTGGCTTAAACTTGACTGAGACTGAAGCCAAATGCAAGTATAATTTTGGCACCCCCCCCCTTCTCTGCATTATATTTAGTCTACAGAACATATGGAGCTTGAATCAGATGGTTCAAATTGTTTCAAAAACAGTTTACTGCGCCGGTTGAAAGGTGAATGTGGTTTTGCGATTCCCCCCACCCTTTTTTCGGGCACTCATATTGTTTCCATTCTGCCAGGCCGGCCCAGTTAATTAGAGTAATTGAATCCATCTCGAGAAGAAACGCAAACCACGTCTGGACCACATGCATTAATGGAGACGCTCCGCTCGCTCCTTGTTGCTCGGAGTTGTGAAGAGAGGTTGTGCTTCAGTCCCATGTCACAGCTGGTGTGTGTTATTTCTGGAAACTTGGACAGTTTCAGAGGTCTTCAAGGAGTCGCAAGGCTCCCTGGAAGCAACTCTACAGAGCTGAACAATGGCTTCTTTTTTTTTGACCCATCACCCTGCACATCCATGCACATGAGCCACACAACGCTCCCTGTGACTCCACTTATAAAAAGAATGACACCATTTGCTCGCCATTGACTTTACTCCGTTTGTAGATGATCAACAACCCACCGAATATCACCTGCTTCCCTTTAATGTTTTGGTAAATCCAAGAAGGAAGATGGGGGTCCATCAGCTTCTCCTGGAGGCAATTTGTAGGGCTCAAGGGAGAATGGTGTGGGGAGCCTCTGATGTAGACAAAGCTGGTATTGAGTGTTCTGTTCATGAGGAATAATAGCAGCATATTCACAATAGTTTTATGGAGCTCAGTTTCACATTGGCATTTCAGCTTGAACTTCTTTCAAAGCCGTGCTTATATGTGGGATGCAGGTGTCTGTCCACGAATTCCATCCATGAAATCTAAGCACGTGTTGCGAAAAGCAACAACCCCGGTGATGTGAGACAGCAGTATGTATTTCAGTGGGAATATTTTTCTCGGCTGACCGTAAATCTCCGTGTTTTGGTTGCATATATTTTCACATTCTCGCCCTCAGGATGAAGTTATCTGACAGAAACCAGTGCTCACACCACCGTGGCTGTTTTAAATCACGGAGCGGAGGCTCAGGCGCTTGGCACATGAGACGCGAGGCCGGCTCTTTGAGGGGGTTTATTGGGAGACAGCAAACCATGCACACCTGCTGTGGAAACCATCAGCCCCTCTCATCCAATTTTGTACTTTGCAGAGATGTTGTGGACATTATTGACACTTCATCTCCTCGCATTACGTCTCGATTGCGCTGTTCCCATTCGACCCTGACATCATGGTTCAGAGCCGTAGGCCCTTCATACCGCACATATTTGCATCAACTGACCTGCATTGTAATTATGCATCACCTCTACATGTACACATGTGTTTGCTATTAGCTGACTGTGAGTCACAGGGACTCCTTGATCGCATTCTCAGCGTTAATCAGCGAGGCTTGTTGGCAGATGTTGTTTCGGTTTGTCTTGATATCATCAGGTCTTTTTCCTTGGCTGTAAATGCCAGAGATCACTGATTTATACCAACCAGGGGGAGGTCAGCTCCACAGAAAAGGGAACAAGTCCAAGAGAAATATGCTCTGGCCTCAACACATAGACAATTACTGTATCTTGTCAGCAGAACAACTAATAATGAATCTTCAAGATAAGAAATGACAAACGGACAAATTGCAGCGGATGTTTTGGAAAGGGATCCTGTTTCTCAGGCTGGGTTATCTCTAAACAACTCCAAAAGGAAAACATGTAAAGGAAATCTCGTGTGTCAGGAAACACGGATTCCTTAGCTCATCAAAGAAATCTTGAATTTTGATGATTGTCGCTTGCTTCACAACACTTAATCATATTAGAGCTGTCACAGGAGAAAGGAGTGATCCTGCTTACATGAGCACAAATGTAGAAAAAAATCTAAATTTGATGCATGAACACACACCTCAGATGTGCAATAATCCGAAACCTGCGGCAAAAATGATTCAGTCTGTTGTCAGAGTGTTTCTTGGTGATGTATCACATGGTGATGTATTAGCTGTGTTATCGTGAAAGAGGACTGCAAAATAAGCTTCATGTTTTCCTGCACTCAGCTCAGTTCATGGTCCCTATTGACCATAACATCACTTTTTTATTTTGTGAATATCATCATGGTAACAGCCTCAGTGTTTGTCTCACTGGAATGTTTTTATAGCCATGCTTTGTATTGACATGGTCAGTTCACTCAAAGAAATTCATTCCTCGTGTTAATTCAGGCGCCGTTTGGTGGTCAGTTGGTGTTTTTCATTGTAAATTCTGGGTTGAATTCATTCTGCGGAATATTTTGCTGGACCAAAGACATTGGATCATTTTTCGTGTTGGCAGGCAGCAGATCTCAAACACGTTTTTTGAAACTGCTGCTAGGGTTTCTTTGCATTTTCAACGTTACTTTGTCGACCCTGTGATTCAAACTGTGGTGTTTGTTTAGCATCAGTGTTCACGTGACAGTTTTTTTTCTCAAGAGTTGAGTTGTTCAGTTTCACTTTGAGGAACATGCAATCTGCCTGGCTGCTTTATTGTCGCTTGTGTTCTGCTTGTTTGGTTTTTTTGTACACTTTTGCACCCTCAACATGATCCTCTTTTTCTTTCATCGTTGCACTACATTAATCAACATGTCTCGTTTGCAGTGTTGTCTCCTCCTCCAGCACCGACCGCCTCTCACTGCGCTGTCCGTCCTGACTTTTAATCTGAAACGGACTCTTCTTTTTCCCCATGATCCCAGCTGTTCTCCGGCCTTTGATTCCTGGCAACAAGAGACCCAACCTGGTGGGGAAACCAAGTGAACTTGGTGAGGGCAACAGTGTTGGTTTATACACAACATGACAATGTTTGATCTTTTCTGCTGTCTGCAGCTTAGAACTCCCTCTCAACTGCCTTAAAGTGCTCACTAATTCAAAGGTTTTTGCAGGTTTATGCAAGTTTGAGGTGAACATTGACGCAAAGAAGAGAAGAAAATCTATAATATATCTAAATCAGGGTCTATAAATAATCCACAGGAACAGAGAAATGTGTAGTTTCTCCCAGAGCTGCATGAAAAATGTAACATCATTTTTTTGACCACAGAAACTTAGCCTTAGTGTCAGCTTTTTGAACAAGTGGTCTCTGACAACTGTTGTGCAATTGTTCAGACAAAATTGTGAGAGTATTTGATGCGGAATAGTGAACATTTCATTCATTTTTTGCTTCCCACTTTTTCCTGAAGAGTGTCGAGAATGTTGTTCTTGGTCCTGTTCACCTCGAGAACCTCTCAGTTAGCAACAAACTTCGCTCTGAAATGAAGTTTTAGTTTCACGCTTGGCCACTTTTTTTCCTCCGTAGCATTCTTTGTCCAAACTACACAAAGAGTTAGACACTGTAATACAACACAAGACTCGCGTATGACTTTTGTCATGACTGAGTGGAAATTGTTTCCGTTTCAGGAAGCATCATGCTCACCGTTTCCAGCCTTTGTAAAAGTTTGCATTCATCACACATGAGCAGAAATTATATTAATCTTTTCAACTAATCCTCCACAAAAATACAGAGTGCAGATTTTTTCTTAAAATTTGGAGCTTTCCTTTCCAACTTTGAAAAAACTGTGAGCACAAAGGATGCCGCCTTTGCTTAACAAGCATTCCTGCTCTTTCTTCTTTGCCTAAAATCTTGTATTTTTACATGCTGTTTTGTTTTCTGAACGATGCTCGCTATCCTCGGTTTGAACAGCCCCGCAAGCATTAAATCGTCTTTGTTTATTAGTCCCACATGCATCCGTCTTTTATGCAAGTGTAGTTCCGATTCCACATTTTTTCCACAGGGTCCACTCGGCCCCAGCCGCGCTGCGTTTATGTCCCGCACGGATTGGGAGCCGCACCTTCATCCGTCTTCTGCGGATGAAAAAAGGCTCTCATCACGCTCAGATTAACTTGATTGATTGTACAATGTTTACTAATGCACAAAACAGATCAACCTCTCAGCTGCTACAGAAACTTTTCTCTGGACACACAGTCAGAATATTTGTTTGTATGCGCGATTGTATGCGAGTGTGTGTGTGTTTGGGCATCCTTGGTCTCGGCAGATGTAGTCTGGCAGGTCTTTATCCCCTTTAAAGAGCACAAGAGATATTACTCATCAAGCGATCTCTGATCTCTCAGCAGCCAGGAAAGGCCACTGAGTTGCTCGGCGAGGATGGCCAGAGCAGATGGATCGCAACTGTGTATGACTGTGAGTCAGATGATGGGGGAGAAGCACTGATCTCTCCTCCTCTTCTTCCTCTTCTTCCTCCCCCCCCCTCCCGCTCTATGTCCTCAGATAAACCCATGGATTTGAAACAAGGAGACAAGGAGTCCATCTTGAAGCCATTCCCTCTGGTCACGGCCAAACCAAAGCAGGAGCGCCGGCAGCAGACGACCACCTCCGCCCCATCAGTCAACAGTAAACACAACTTTGTACACTTCACAAAAGGAGCGCGGTGACTTATTGCACCACCTGGGTTCATGTGAGGATGCTAAAGTGACTGGAGACTAGAAATGCTTTTCCATTCGTTGCATGCAGTCTGTGATAGAAAGCAGGGTGTGTTGGTGATGCAGCCTGCAGGTGTTTTTGGTCTGCCGATAAAGACAGAAGGACTTAGGAGAGAGTTGGGCCAAAGCAGGTGCTGGGCTGACTGGCCAGTGACCCGGGCCAGGGCTGTAAAAGTGAAGACGGAGAGAGCTGCCAGGGACTGCTGGCACACTTAGACTAACACCAATGCCGCTCTATCGTTTCCTTCGCAGCCACTCGCTTTGACATATACGAGAACTCGTCCATATTCAGGCCTCTGCCTGCATCAGACGTGGACTTTATGGGAAAGAAGCGCTTTGTGGGTAAGACTTCATCACTGATGTGTTACATCTCTTCTCTACTTTCAGTTGCATTTCATTTCATCTAGTTGATTTAGCCTCTTAATTTTGTGGCCCCAAGTTTGTGGTATAAAAAGATCAAAAAAACCTTTCTATTTTGTGCAATTGCCTCAAAAGAGTTAAAAAGCCCCGAATCATTGCTGAGGTTCAGATCCTTTTAAAGTCACTGCATGATTGCTTTACAAAAGATTTACAAGTGTTTGTTGTCATCAGCTCCACATGTGATCTACAAGACGGATAAGAAGCCAGAGGAGCCGTGCTCCATCACCTCCTCGCTCACTTACTTTCCTGACGAAGAAGGCAGTGATCAGAACGTGACGGGTCCACCCCGTGTGCCGCCATCCAACCTCACCGTGGTCACCGTGGAGGGATGTCCGTCCTTCGTCATTCTGGACTGGGAGAAGTCTGACAATGAGACCAGAGGTCCGACAGACAAACACTGTTTGAAACTGCGGTTTATTGACTCACATGTTGTAAAAAGTCTTTCTCCGCTGTGGTGAGACGTTTGCTGATTGACATGTGGCTGTTTATGTTTTGAAAATGGACATTGTGTTGAACAGTGTTTGGCTTTCGTGTCATATTTTCCCTTTTCTCTTAGAGTATGAAGTTGTATCAACCACCCAAGGACCGAACGGGCAGCAGGTGTCTGTACTGACGACTAACCAGACCCACACGGCCGTGGAGAATCTCAAACCAGAGAGCAGGTAAAAAGCAGCAGCAGCAGCTCATCATCTTCCAGCTGATCTTTGCTTTGTGCTGTTTATTATCCTGGGACATGTGGAAGAGAAAGCTGTTCATTGTTTCCTTTACAGATAACTGTGTGGTCATTTAGGAGTCGAGAATCAGTGAGAATTCCCGAATAAAATTTCTTGAAATGAGACCAACTGAACTTCAAGCAGGCTGGAAAATAGTCATTCAAGACATGATGATATTTTCAACTTCTTGAAATAAGAAGATAATTCATAGTACAATTCAGATTTTTGCACTGTGAGAAAAATCTACGAGTTTGAGTGTGCAGTGAACATTGTCTGCTGATCGGATCTTAACTTTTTTAAAGTTGAATCCAACTCTTTTCACGGCCGGAAAAGAGAGAAAAGTTTGGTTTTCGAGCATTTTTATAAAGTGCAACAGTAGAGTGAGACTCTGGGTGGAGCTGGTCACAAGGCTTTTTTTTTTAATTGGATTTCGGCATCTGGAGTTTCAAAGCTCAACCAGAACCCTCCCCTGGGCTGGATTTGTGAGCATTGCCATTGCCAGCACATCTGAACGCAGCACGTGGAATAACCATCAGCTCTTTGTGTGTTTGTGTGAACCCATTCTTAGCTGTCAAAGCCATGAAAATATTATGCATCCCAACTCTGAAGAAGAGGAAGAAAAAGGGAACAAAAAAACTTCGAATGAACTTCTTATACCCGCATGTCTGCATGTGCCTGAAGAGCTCGTTTTTATTTGTTTCCAGTTATGAATTCAAAGTGACGCCAAAGAACGAGCTGGGAAGCGGACCCTCCACTGAGCCCGTGTCTTTCAGCACAGAATCAGGCAAGTCATGCCCTCCTCCACTCCTTCAAAACACCGTTTTTGCACGTCCAGAAATAGATTTATTCATTGCATGTAAATGCTACTGCACACGTTCCATATCAGGAGGTGATTAGCTGCTTTGCGCCGCAGAAGGTGGGCTATATTGGACAATTGCTGGTCTAATCATTTCAACATGGCTCTGAGGTCTGACTGAATAAGACTTGAGGGCCTCGTCAGCTCGCCAGATGTCCTGCGGGGCTCGTTCTGAACAAACACACCTGGCTATGCGAGCACGCTGAACGAGGCCTGAGTTGCACCAATCAGGAAGCAGCTGAAGAGCGTCTCATCGCTGATCAGCTGTTAACTCGAAATGACAACAACCAAGAGGGCTGCTTGACTCGCTCGATTGGCCCGCTGCCCTCGTGCAATCAAAGCTCAGGCCTTCTGGGGGCTGAGCAGCACGAACACGCTGCCAGACAGGCTCTAATACAAGTCTGGGGTTTGTCTAGCACGATCCCTGAAGATACCTCACTGGTGCGTGTTAATTCTGAGTCGTTGTGATGACATTGTTCATTTGTAACTTTCCCCTCGTGTTTGCAGCGGATCCACGAGTGAGCGAATACGTCTCAGGTGAATACGCCCCCCCCCCCCCACGACTTTTTCAAAACATTTCCGCGTGCGAGCGTAAGTCCTGCACGTGTGCAATACAAATGCCACACTGACGCTTTTCTTCTGATTGTTTTTATTCTCCCCATCAGGCAAAGATGCCATCTGGACTCAGTTCCCGTTCAAAGCCGACGCTTACTCCGAATGCAACGGGAAGCAGTATGTGAAGAGAACTTGGTACCGGAAGTTTGTGGGCATCCAGCTGTGCAACTCCCTGAGATACAAGATCTACCTGAGTGACTCGCTCAACGGTATGAACACACTCGAGCAAGCGAGTAGCCACAGCATAAGAAATCGTAATCATGCCATGAGAACGCCTCTGTCTGATTACTTTAATTAAAATTATGATCAGATTGGAGAATTCAAGAGAGCAATTTCCAATGATTTTCTTGGTCCGCACAAACTCGTACGTGAATTTGATCACTCGAATCATTGTTCGTGTAAATGGGACAATTTGATCTCTCAATCTCAGGGATTAGATTGACAATGACAGTGACCACGTAAAGCAAACAGCTAATCCTTCAGGGACGATGAACGATTTCGGAATCACTTGTGAAAATATTATCTCAAGGATATTTGGCAGGCGAGTCTCCATAAGCTCTGTTGACTTTGTCAGAAAGCCCTTCAGGATTAATATGGCTTGAATCCGACCTCCACCCAGAGTGAGACATCCATCTATCGGTTTGTTTCAGGACTACAAAAATGGTTGGCAATTACACATCATTACAGCGAATGTTGATGTAGTCAAAGACAGAGCAGCACTACAGGCAGCATCTACATAACATAGAGCCATAACAGTTGTAACAAATTATTGCTACAGGACATTAGCATCATAAGCACATTAGCATCAGAAATTAATTAAGGGTGGACCACATGTTGTGGCAATTGTTCGAGCAGAAACAGATCCAGTGGATCTGGCGAGTAAATATGAAACTGCACCTCAATAAACAGGCTCAAGATGAAACTCCCAACAACATGTGCACAAACACTGAGGTTGGGGGGGAGGCTGTCCAGGAAATGCCAAAGTTTTATAAATGCATCGTAATCGCCAGTACATGTTGAAAGAGAGGTTTCATCCATGCACCACTGACAAAGGATCTTGAAGTGATTTGTCCAAAGTTTTCAGGTCAATGCAGTAAAATCACAATCGAGCATCTTGAAATACCCAAAACGCCACACACGCTTTAAGCACTCAAACTCTGTCTGCAGGAAAGTTTTACAACATCGGAGACCAGACGGGCCACGGAGAAGACCACTGTCAGTTTGTTGACTCCTTCCTGGATGGTCGGACCGGAACCCAGATGTTTGCGGACCAACTACAAAGCAGACCAGGTGGACGACGACTGGCCGATCGAGTGGTTTGTCGCAGTTTTGTCGAGCCACAAACTCATCTCTCGTCTGTTTCCGCATCAGGGTACTTCAGGGCGATGAGGCAGGAACCGGTTAACTTCGGAGAGATCGGAGGAAAGTCGCACGTGACTTACGTGGGCTGGTACGAGTGCGGCACACCCATACCTGGCAAGTGGTAAGACCCCTCGCGGCTCTCCAGGACAAGGAGGACGAAGATCTAGAGCAGGCCTTGAAGGGAAGTGGGCCTCTCCTTTCCGTTACCATGGACACTGTAGATGGCTCTGTCTGTTTGAACTCACCCTCACTCTCCCGAGTGGGAACCTTTACTGGACTATTCGGTGCCGCAAAACTTTCTCGAGTGCATTTGTAAACTACGTCATTTCTCTATTTATCAATAATGTCACGTCGGAAGGAAGAGTGCAGGAGTGAACCAAATCTTTGAATATACGGTAATCACAGAGAAAATGTTGGGAAGCTGGCTCCCAAAGTGTAATAACTTGTATGATAATATTTATCAAAGGATTGTTATTGAGTTTTCTGTGTGTGCTCAGGCTTTCTACATGACCACATACAAACAATGTTCCAAACACTTGCGTGTCCGTGAGCACACGAATTGGTCATGTGAATGCAAAGAAAAGTGCCGATGATGCTTTCAGTGGACCCGCGGACGATAAAACACACACAGACATGCAGAATTGACCTTCTGTTGGCCCTAAGGGATTTGAAGCAGATGCAGTTTGCACAGTGCTAAACTTTTGTTCATATATGTATATGGTGTGAAATACAGCAGATTTACCAGGGATGATATAGTTTGATGCATTTCAGGTGCAAAAAAAAACCCCAACCAGAAAAAATGGCTTTTGCTAAAACTTTTGTATTGTAAGAAAGCCGAAGCTTGTGCCCAGCTTTTGTATGGGGCCACTTAGAAACCAAAGATTTTTTTTTTGTATTTTTTAATGCCAATGCAGCTGTGTCCTGTATTTTAAGAAAAGAATAAAAGTATATATGAAAAATAACAAGAAACTTGAGTTTTATTGTGAATGAAGGATGCATGAGATCTGAGTTCTATGCACGTTTGAGGCCTTCTTTTCCTGCAGCATTTCAGTGGTTTTGTGTGGACAAACATGCTTCTTGATATGAACAGGTTCTTTTGACAAACATTAAAAAAAACAAACGGTCTTTGTGTGGACAACACAAAACAGTGACACATTTGAAACTTTGCCCCTAATCAAATGGTTGTTAATAAATAAAACACCGTCTTTCACCATTGCCCTTGTTGTTTCCCTGCCGTTTCTCATGTGTCCCACAAAATTAAAGTACTTGTAGATGAAGAAGTCAAAATTTAATCTTAAAATCTCAATATCAATGAGAACTGTGGAATAAAACAGTTATCTGTGCTGGAAAAAAAAGTCCTCCCACGTCTCCCTTGAAGTGCAAACTCCTCCTCTGAGGTTTTGTGTTTTGCAACATGTCTTGATAAAGTGCTGTGTTTACAGAAAACAACAAAAACACATTTTTGTCTTGTGGAAAAAGCCTCAATGCTTTCAGTGTTCCAAACTTCACATGAAAAACACGAGCTGGCTCAACCTCTGGTCCAATCTTCATTAAAAACATAATTCAGAGTTTGACATGAGCCCAGATTAACACTGCCCTATGGGTGCTTCCGGGGATTGATGGCGGACCAACGACCACATCAAGGAGTGATTTCAATTTGGCACCGCAGAGGTGGAGAGCAACGTTACACACACACACACACACACACACTTCTCTAAATTATCTTTAATAACTCCGTGAGCTCGATTCCTCTCACTCAGTGAGACAGTTTTGACACGAGAAGACGAACCGCACACTCCCATGCCACATGTTCCAGCCAACCACAACCCACAGGCAGGAAAACAAAACAGAAATACCAGCATGACCACAGTTTTCCAGATCTGGGTGGAGGAGAAGAGGAAGAGACAAGCCAAACTGAGCGGAGACATGAACTCACACACCGCAGAGAGAGTGTTGAAGCAACGGCAGAACGGCTGCCAAAAGCAACACAATATTAACACAAAGACGAAAACGGACTTCGACGGGGTCGCAATCATTTATTAGGTTCAAGAAAAAAAATGTTACAGTTTATACATAAACAACTAATCTCACTTGGAGGTGGAATTGATTTGATATATTAGTAAAAACCAGTGATAAGAGATAGAGAAAGGAATAGCGAGCTTTTCTGGAGGTGGTAAGAAGCTAAACAAAAGAAGCCTTCTTCATGTCAGAGAGATGGAGACCTCCCACAAGCCGTCACTTAGCTAGTGTTCCCAACATGGGGTAGTTTCATTTGACTCATCATTAATACCAACACGGTGGTGAATTTGATCAAATAAAGACAACAAACAACTAAAAAGGACAAGGGGGGAGGGAGGGGGGGCTTTTCATTCCGTCTCATGAGAATCAGAGTGAACCCAGGACAGACACGTTTGCAGCAAACGCTGAGCGGACGCTGACCTCACGCGCAAAGTTGAAGCGGTACCACAAACAGGACGACAAACAGTTTGTGCGACAGCCTGTTTTGGTCTCCCGTGTGTGCGTGTGCGTGTGTGCAGAAAGACTGGTTACATTTGTACAGTGACAGAAACGAGAGGGCAAACTGTGAGGGTGGCAGGGGGGAAATAAACACAGCCAGCGGGACAAACAGCAGGGCCAGAACAGAGTGATGTGTTGGAGAGACAGAGTACAAACACTAACCATCAGACTGGAGGAAGGGATAGGTTTGCTTGTTTCATATTTGGATTTGATATTTGTATATGAGGGGGGGAGGGTGCAGATCAGATAACCTGTTTCCTGCACCCACTCCAAACAGTTGGAGCCACTCACAGGATGGGTGGGGGGAGAGGTGGGGGTTTCAGCATCACCCGCTATCCTCTTTTACCGGTATCCAGGGCCTGGCTGAGTGTAACCCTGACCGTAAGGAGGGCGGTTGCGGGCGTAGGGATTAGCAGCTCCAGGTGGAGGGGTGACAGTGTTGCCAGGAGGTGGGGTGTAACCTGGGCGGGGCTGGTACCCCTGGCCAGGCTGGGAGGTGGGTGGCAGGCTGTAGTTAGCGGGCTGAGAGGCCTGGGGGGTGTAGTTTTGGGCAGGGAAGGCTCCTGGTGGGTACTGCTGGGCGCCCTGAGATGGATGGGGTGGCGGCTGCTGCTGCTGCCCGCCCTGGAAGCCTGGAGCCGGAGCCTGACCAGGTGCTGGGGCCTGGGAGGAGGGAGGGGCGTAGCTCTGGAACTGCTGCTGCTGCTGCTGCTGTTGTGGTGGCTGTGGGGGGCCAGGCTGAGGGGCTCCAGGCTGCGGGCTGTAACCAGCTGAAAGAGGAGGGAGTCTTTGTAATTCGCACCGCTAATTAAGTGCTTAACAACGTGTTGGCACTCTGCTTTGGTTTGTTACTCACCAGGGTACTGCATGCCATACTGCTGCTGTGGTGGAGCACCTGGTTGCTGAGGCGGATATCCACCTGGAGCCTGGTACTGCTGGTAGACCTGACCTGGAAAGCAGAAAAAAAACCCCAAAACATCCAGTAAACATGAAGTTTAATCGCAGTATCAACAGCTTTTACAGTGAGATGAAAATCACAATGATGACAAGACAAAGTGTCATCGTTTAACTTGGATTCCTCCTTCACTTGGGATCAGACCAAGAACTTTGATTCATTTCAGTAACTCTTAAAGTCGCCAGAATACACGGGTCCTTAACATAACCATGGTATCTTCATCAGGCCTCACTCGCGCCCTCCAGCAATAGATGCATTTGCACCCTGTAAAGATCTTTAAACTCTCCAGATTGCACCTGATTCGCCTAATACCCACGTGAGAAGGAGTGTAAATGGGTCGCGTGCATTCTCTTGCAAACACCTGGGCAGAGGAGCACGTAACTGCTTTAATGAGAACATCTGTGAGCACTCTGATAGAACCAGTTGTTAATCCCTCACTGTAATGGCTGAATGGTTCATTACAGTACGTTCTGGCTGGGAGCTAAATAGCGGCACGCAGGTGTCTGAGCAGACGTAAACACACTCATTGCAGACAAAACTGAACGTTCGCGCAGCACAACAAGATGTTGTGTGCAGCAGGAGTAGACATGTTTCAGTGTGCAGACGCCGACTTCCTGCAGCACTTTCTTTGCCAGTGACATCACTCGTCAGCATTGAGTACATGCACGTAAGTAGGACAGTCCAGCATCATGTCAACAAGAAACCAGTCACTCTGTTACAGCTTTTGTTACACTCAGCCTGTGTTCACTGAAATATCTTGCTCGACAAGTGATGCCATTACACATGTTTTCATGTTTCATAAACACTGAAACATTTTTTTCCTTGTTATTCTGAATTGCCCATCAGGTTTTCCATCGGATGCCTGAGTGGTCAGCAAACATGCAGAAAGTTGGCAAACCAGACTTTTTCCCCAACAAGGCTAAAAATCAGCCCTTCAAATCTTGAGCTTGGCATTTAAATAAGGTGACGACACGTGAAAAGCACAAACAGAGGAGGCATAAAGGTGGAGGGCTTCTCAGGGGTGCTTTGGTAACAACTGCTGCTGAATTTTCCACCGTTTAGAGGTTCGTGTTCACGTTCAGAAACGACTGAACCTGCGTCCAAACTATGTGCTCCCTTTAAAAGTCAGCGAACTCAAAAGTAGCTCTTACTGCAAGTGGTGGAAAAGAGCTTTCTTATTAACCCTTTGAATGAAAAGGTCCATTTTTCCAAAGGCCAAGACAGCAACGAAAACAGTGCAGTAATTATACCAGTAACTGCAAAATAGGATGTAACTTACGAGTTTTTGGGTATTCTCCCACTACAGCAGAAGGAGAGCAGGAGGTTTCAAGAAAACTGTGACATCATCGCGCGATGTCTGTCCAACGCACTAAACTCATCAAAAACTCATTTTTGTAAAGCTAATAGCACCTGAAGCAGAACTTTGATTTTGACTAAACTAAGGTGCTCTCCTAGAACTTGTAATCCTTGATTATGCTACTTTCTTTTTTCTTCATGTCTCTTTTTTCATGATGAATTTGAGCACCACCAAGAGGCCTTATCTTATGTCCTACGGGACTGTAAGGGGATCAAAAACAAGAATCAACATCTACTTGAACAAAAAATACAGAACACATTTGCAGTATCACCTGAAGCACACATATAGTACGAACCCATTTCGGTGCTGATTTACAGTGGTCTGCAAGACACTTGACAACTAAATACTTGGAGACGGAGAAGCGCCTCGGTTGCAAGTGATATGGTGACCATCTGTTATCAGCACCTTTAACACAAACACCACGGTCTTCACTGTGCGGAGAGGCATGTGTGTGAAATTGGCATCTCCTTCTATCCTGCTGGTCTGTAATCCATCACCGGCGTTATGTAAGAGGGATGGAAGGATGCGTGGCCGTCAGACACCTCTCCGGCCCTGGATGGCCTTCAGCAGAGGTGGAGAGAAACCGAGTATAAACAGTTTCCTATGACATTCAGAGTTCACAGATATCCAACAATGATAGTTTTTTGCTAAGGTGTTTTGATATATGTGATACAAATATACGCACTTGTGATGCCACACAGTAGCTTTTTGTTAAAGTGCATTCACAACAAAACTTTACATGTTGATTTTCAGTTACTTTTTGAGATTGAGTGATTAGATTTTAACTTTAGTTTGACTTGCAAAATCCCCTTGAATTCAAAGTTTTTAAGGAAGCTGAAATTGAAAAAAATTTGTGACGTTAATACTGAAAAAAAATTGTAGATTTTAATAATCAGTGCCTCATTTTTGGCCCCAACACGAGAGCACATGAGTATTGGGGGCAGTGGGGGCCAAGCGATAGAGAAGCGAATTTGAAGAGGTTGAGTTGGGGAAGCTGAGCCATCGTTCACCTACAACACTGTGAGGTCTTCAGCAGCATTGAAGACAGAAAGGAAATCTCCCAAGAGTACAAGTTGGCAACTCCAAGTCTGAAAGGCCTGGAGAAAAGAACGTGACATCTGAAAAAGGAGGTTCGCTACCAATTACTTCTCATACAAATGATCATGTTGCTTTACTCAAAAGGTTTGTCCTTTAACCTAAACAGGATTTATGGCAGAGATTGAAGAGAAAATCCACCTGAAATAAATTTGTAACCCTGCTGTGTGATTATCGCTGGCATGTGAAGAGAACCACAGAGCAAGAAAGATGCAGCAGAATGCCGATACAGCAACTTGAAACCATTACCAGCCAACAAAAAAAAAAAAGGCACAAAAAAACATGCCCTTTGGATTGAGGCAGGAAGCACAGACAGGCACCAGTTTATGCACACATGCAGATGGTGGACTGATTATTAAAACTCATGTGTGATCACATGAATGCGACTTACAAAAGCCTTGAAAAACCAGTGAAACATCAGGTCAGCAGGTTATTCACCAAGTCCAGAGGAGGGAAACAACGGGGAGCTTTATGCTACGCTGGCTGTGATGTTAACCGCGAGGTGTTACTGGCTAAACCAGTGACCTGCAAAAGGGACTAAACTCCTAACGAGCCCCATGGATCAGTTTTGCCACTCTAACCAGGCCAAACCACACAACGCCAGTAAATACAAAGAAAACACACAAAACGTGTGCTGATCCTTCGTGTTGCAGGTGTGGCAGCTCAAAGAGAGAGTTACAGCTCTCACAGGGAGCAACGTGATGCTCAGCTCGGGTGGCCTCCACGCAGAGCTGTGCCAGACCACAAGTTCAACTCAATCCAACAAACTTGCAACAACACGGTAAGAAAGGCTTCACCTCTGCAGCTGCACCTGCTGGAGGGTTTCTGCACAACAACAACAGACGAGCCAGAAAACGTTCAGGCACTTTGATACAATAAACAGGTGAGACTGGCAGACAAAATCCCGACTGAGCTGGTTTCTGGAGGAGTAATGAGCTGAAAAATTACAATTTTTTCCACGTTCTGCCTGAACTTACATTTGTTCAGGGTTGTAAAAGCTCTTGATTCCAATCGAACATGTTGGAACATGGAAAAACAGCAATGAGGGGAATTAATTATCAATTTTATAAGTACTATTTGTTTATACTCTGTTCAAAAATAGACGGCGGTTCTCTGAATGAAAGTCACCAAAAAAGGAAATGTGCTCACAGCATGTCGGCAGTTTAAGTGGAGACAGAAAACCTGGTCTGTAATATCTCAAAAAGTCTCAAACTGCATCCTGTGAATGTACGTTCAAGTTGAAGTGAAGGCTGGAGTAAACCACTGAGACCCAGAAATCTAGTGGAAGCCATCTGATTTAGATTATGGGGATGATGCATTCAGATCAATGCAGTAACACAAGAGTGGGTTTGTGAAAAAAACAACATACAAAAGGCTAAAGAAATCTTTACTGAGAAACAATCTTTTTTCCTCACACAAGTCTTAAAAAAAACTCGATAACTCGATAAGTATGATTTCAGACCACATCTTACTTACTTGAGAGATTTCATACTGTTTATTTCACAATGAATTCCTACTTTTTGGTACCTATACTGAAGACTTTTTTTCTTATTTCTTTGTAGCTCACCATGCTTTCATTTGACTGGTTTGCGGACCCTGGTATATTCAACATCAGTCGTGTGTGCTTGTGTCTTACCATCCATGCCAGCTGGGGGTGGCTGCTGTACTCCTGGATATGGAGCCTGGGGCTGGGGGGGCACGCCTGGCTGAGGTGCTGCAGATGAGGAGGAAGCAATGCTGTCAGGAGTTCCTGAGCGCTCCTCTGGTGCACCAGCTGGGGGCGCTAATGGAACCAAGCAGACACAGGCAGCCATTCAGAAAAGGCACACAATTAATAATCAGCTGTATACTGACGACGATCGATCATTATTGTGTAACTTGCTGTACCTGCAGCCTGGTCCTCGCTCAGGCCAAATGCAGAGATGACATTCTTGCTGACTTCGTCCTGATTTTTTAACGGGTCGAAGGCTGACATGCTTGCGGCACTGACCGGAGTGGCCTGTTTCACTGTGTGGTCAGCTGCCAAAACTTTACCTTCACGTCCATCGACTGTTTCTAGAAACACCAACGCAACAAATGTTTATATTCAGGCAGGAAGAAAACAAAATCCAGTCCCTTTAAAACCAACAGTCCCAGGAACTTTTCGCTTCAAAGATAAAAGATAAAGACTCAAATCAACCTATTGGTTTTAGCACAGTACTCCATCACAAATAAACTCAGTTTTGTCCCATGGGTCTCCTGAAAAATTACAAGAGTGTTTGTCCAAGATGAACAAGAAACAAAATGTTTAACAATGTTTAAACCCACAGAGAAATAAAAAATGCAGCAAAAACAATGTCGAACAGCGGCCCACAGCCACAGTATAACGACTTCACGTGTTTCTCATATAAATGCTTTGGTTAGATGATGAGAGGAGGGCCTGTTTTAGTGTGACATGTGTGAATGTGGGTGAGGCTAACCACAATAAAACCAGACTAGAATGCATGTATGTAACAAGTAGTGTATAATTGCAGGCAAAAACTAATTTTCAAGGCGTACGAAAATGCTCCAACAGCCTCTTGTAAATTGTCTCAGTCTGGTATTAGTGTCTGTGTGGGAAACAACCCCTCTCCCAAGTGTGGCACAAAGTTAGTGGATTATGAACAAGTGTTATTTGTTAGGGAGGTCACGCAATCCAAATCAGTGGGATTAAGATAACTAACATGCATGGATTGAGATCTAACAGAAACTTTAAAAAAACACATTCCAAAAATAAATACAAAACAAAAACAAAAAACTGGTTCATTTTTCCATCGCACTTCCAGTGTGGGAATGAAGCTTCACATGTTCCTGTTTTTTCCTTTATGGCTCCATGACGACCACACTGAGTATTTAGAGCTGAAATTCTAGTTGATTTAATTTAAATTATTTTCCCCAAAATGTGCTGGAGAAAGCAGTGTTGTTGACCAAGCATGTCAGCATTCTCTTACTTACACCATATTCTAAATATGTTGGTTTGCCATTCGCTTACCAGTGTCCAGTGTTGTAGCAGCCAGTCCAGGTTCTGTGGGAGGCTCCAAGCTGTCAAGGAGGTTGTTGACTTTATTCCTGAGCTCAATGAGCTCCCTGCGCAGGTACTTCACCTGGCTAGATTCCAAAGGCCGCGGCTGACCATTCACTGCAAGTTAGGGAGTAAAAAGAAAAGAGAAAAACAATGAGAGCAAATCACACAGGTGTCTGAATATTTCTGAGGAAATGAGTTGGGTGGAGTCTAATTGATTTATGTACAGGCTTCTCTTGCTACATTTGAGTTTTCAAAGAGGGGGACGATTAAAACTTAACATTCACAGGCCAACTGATTCTTTTTCTGCTTTTATTACTCTGAGACTTTCTCCTATCGCTGGGAGATCTCTGTCCTCTGTTCCACATGTGCACCCAAACTACCTCAAAGCTTCCTTTTACCACTGAAAATTGACCGAGAAGAGAAATTTCCACAGAAGAATGAATGTGAGCTCACTCGACATTCCTCTCTTACACAAGTTTCTGTCTTCGTCTGTGTGGATAATGCTGAACAGAGATGCACGAGGTCACGGGGTGCTACGCGGAGGTGCAGGCCTCCGTGAGACCGCATCAACCCGGACACATGCTGGACAGTTTAACTTCCACGTGAGGTCATGACATGCAGTGATGAGCCAGGGCTCAGCAGCAATTCGTGGGATGTAAAAATGTTTGTTTTGAAAAGAGGAACAGAAGAACATGTGAATTTGAAAAGCACGAATAGTGAAAGTTAAAAATGCGATGGGACGAGACCTCATGCACATTTAAGATGCAAGACTATTTCTTTCATAAACTACATGTTTGGCCCCATGAATGTCAAAAGATTCAAGGGCACTGGCAAATGTAAAAAAAAAAAAAAATCAACCTGGGAAACCTGAACTGGACACAAAGGCTTTTTGTCAGTCCTAACTCACCTGTCGAACCTGTTGCTGAACCACTGACAGGAGACACAAAGAATTTCTGCTCTGACATATTCAGAAGGCCATTCAGATAACTTTTCCTCCGACAGCTACACCCTGAGATTTTACTGAGCGAAACATAGAGAGGGCTGCCCTCCAGTGACTGGCTGCTGTAACAGCTGAAATATTCAGCTTTTTCCAGCAACACTCAGGACTTTGGACAAAGCTGAAAATCCTCCACATGGCTGTGTATGTGTGCAAGATGGAAACAGGAAGAAAAAGCTTTCAATTCTTACCAAACAAAGTCAGTTTGAGTATTCTACTGCACTGAATGGCGAAGGAGAGGTCAGAGCTGTCAAAGATGGTGATGAGGTCATCATCTGGTGAAATGAGACAAAAGAGGAGTTGCTTGTCACTTCAGTATAAAACTTCACAAACAATACAGATTTATTTCTAAGACATGACTAGAGTAAACTTGCTCGAATTGATATACTCCAGAACAAAAACATTCCAACATACCTTCGTCTTTGTATTTGATGGTAACCTCATCGTTACTCTGCAGCTTTCCCCTGAAGACGCGCTGCATCATCAGCACCAGCTCATCATAGGTGATGTCTTCATTATGGATAGGGATGCGTCTGATGTCGTCGCCCAACTGGGCTTTGATGATCAGCTTCCCGCTCAAGTCCAGCTGGCCGTTCATTGTGCCGTCTGACCTCTTCTGCTCCCTCCACTTAAAAGAGGCGAAAGAAATAAGGGATTAGAAACCACCACTGGCATGTTCTGACTCCTTTTTCAATGTCAGGGTGTATTTTTGGAGGAGGGTTGGGGGGGGGGGGGTACAAGGACCGATATTCAGAAGAAAAACAAAAGCCCCTCATCTCTTCATGTACAAATTGTCTGTTTTTATTTTATGATTACTGTTCAAACACCGCCCGAATTCAAGGTTTATGAGCAACCATATAGTTTTCTCCAAAAACCTATGAATGAAACATAGCACATAGTCCTAGTTTGGCAACAGTGGGGCAAAACTTGGATGCCTTCAAGTTTGACATGTGCCAAAAAATATGGCTGTATTTACTTGGCATTAATACCAGTTGATGATGCACCCTTCGACGAAGTTTATGGTTAAAATGATCTGTTATGGCCATCATGAACATCACTGATAGAAGCGAATTAGTAGACTTGATACAAATACAACAGAAACTCAGTGGAGTCTTTGTATGTAGGTCACTAGGTCACCAGTTAAAGGGCCAGAGAACATTATAACATAGTTATTAGCAAATAACAAGAATGGGATTGCGGTTATGTTCAGATCCTCTCTATTAATAAAGCTTGATAATAAAGCAAGAGTGGCCCTTCCCTGAGAAACTGGTTAGTGTCCCTTTGCCACTGGATCACACCTATGTCTTTTATCTGCAGAGTCTAAGGGTCAAACATCCCCCAGTGATGTGGCAAATACTGTTCCACTCTAACTGTAGACCCTCTTTTACACTTTGACCCAAAATTTGAAGCATTTAGACAGCAAAAAGAGTTCAGAATCCATAAATACAAGGGAGTTATTACTAACGCTGTGATTATTGGTACATAACACTGATAAACATCCTCTTGAATTAGCAATATTGTAATCATAAGAGAGCAAGATAATAGTCCGTGATGAACTGCCATGTCCTTCATTGTTTGAGTGCAGTCAATCGGTGGGATTAACTATGACGTTACCTGCTGATGTTGTAATCTTTACAATATACAGCCGGGAGTTTAAATCCAGAAAACCCAGCGGCTTTGACTCTGCCGAGCCAGATGAATAATTGGCTGGATGCTAAAGGATTGCGTGGTGGCTACCTCTTAGCAACTCAGCTGTCTGAAACAGAAGGCATCCCACGGACTTTTACCGACATCTTTCATACCAAATTGATCCGTAGAAGCGTCGGACTCTCGACCTTTTAAAACGCCGCTGCCGTATAATTGAGTTTAATAGTGAAAAGTCGCAGAGTCATCTGTCAGTGGCCCATTACCAGTTAACGTTAGGCCATTTCACGATTGCTACGGCAATCATGACTATATAAACAACAAAACCCATAAACAGGGCTTTACAAGGCTCAATTTCCAGAATCGAAGAAGGAAAGACAAAAAATAACTTGCTCTTACTTACTGAACAGCAACAGTTACGCACAAGCATCAATGAGTAACTTGTAAGCACTACTATCAAGCAAGTACATCGTTAAATGTGAGATTATTCCAATCATCTCCCTTTAGAGGGGGCAGATTCAGCTAAATATTGCTTTATTCGGTATCTGTCAATGAATAAGCCTCAACACCTGTTTGGGTTGAGCTAGCGCAGCGCTAGCTCCCTGCGTAGTGAAAGTAACATTAGCCAGCTAGCCTTAACGGCAACACAGCATGCTAACTGGCAACGGATCAGAAGGGGGCAGCTGATTGCCCGGAAGCCGTCGTGTCGTAACACACCCGAAGCCCGAAACCCAAAGAAGTATCCTACCTGAAACAGACGACGTGACCACGCTGTATTTCACAGAGTTTATCCAAACTGTGAAAATCAGAGGTGTTAGCTTGCCTAGCCTGACCCGGGCGGCAGCATCAGGAAGCGTCGTCCGGACGGTCAACGTCAGCCAGTACGTGGCATTCCCATCGCGCATGCGCAAATTGTGCTGAGTAAATTGTAACGTGACTTATTCTTCCCCAGTGAGCACATCGCAACTAATCCAAGCCAGACGTTGTTTTCTTCGATATAAATCAGTTCACAGCCAAAACCTATTTGTTGTCGTCCATGTTCTTATGGATGGATAAGTGCAACATCAGCCATTATTTCTGCTGATTTTGATGACTAAATAAAGATGTGTGAGTGGTGATCAGTGAATCAGCTGGGGTGACCAACTCACAAGTTCAGGAACCAGCCAAATTCCCAGGAAGTGTTTTACAAAGAATGTGATGTTGCAGTCTAATACTAGTCATCTTGATCGAGACAATGAATGTCAATTTGAAATGTTGCCTGCACTATAATAAAGAATGAAAACAACTGTTTGCATTTATTTGTTTTGTGAAAGCGATACAAAGCAACCACAGAGAAGCAAAAAAATAACAGTTCAAGCATGTGTTTTGATGACTTCTTTATTGTCTATCTAAATGTTCACACTGCCTTTACAAAAATCAGAGTTAAACTGGTGGAGACAAGATCAATTAATCCACAACAACGGTTGGCCTATTTCCTTTAAAAAATACACTGGAAACTGTCAGCAAAACTTATGCTGTGGGTATTAACACCTTTGCTTCGAATCAAATTAAAACAGTATGTTGTAAGGGAGAAAAACATAAAAGACATCTGACATGAGAGAAAATAACACAACGTGACAGATTTCCCTGTTTAATGATGCTGCTTCAATGCCACAGCTGAGTGGGTGGATTTGAAATTAAATGAGGATACAGGAATTTAGGTTTTTACATCAAAAAAGGTTGCTTTTTAAGATTGAGATTTTTTTGAATGTATTATTATTATTACAAAAAAAGTGTTTTTCTTGTGTCATCATTTCTTCTTCTTCTCCTGAGTAGTGCTAAACCAGGAATCTAAAAGTTTCTTCATGTAATATAACTGCCAGGCGTGCACTTGAACAGCAACCACCATGACGAGGTACATGACAGTCACTGCAGAGAAGCCAAATATGAAGCGGTAGGCCTTTCCATGGCGGTAGAGCTGCTGAGCAACAGGAAACATTTCCATGCCGCCGTATATGAGAGGCGCCACAGAGAACAGCCCGGCACTGATCATGGACAAGACCAGGTAACTGATATTGTTCTTGGGGAGGGACAGGCTGCTGAAGAGCAGAGGTAGGAGGCTGAGTAGATAGGGGTACTCCCATTGGTATGGCATGCACACGGTGTCGTGCGACAGCAGGTCGAAGTGGGTGACAGTCATCTGTGCAGCCACCAGCAGCCATATCAGCAGGTGGACAAAGTTCAACTTCCGCACTTCAGACTTAAGGGAAGCACTGTGACACAAAAGGCAAAACCATTTAGTGACATCAACAGAGTGCATGTTCCTGAGCTGTAGGAGCAAATCACAGAAAATGATGTGACCCCGACCCCCACCCCCCCAACACTCCATAGAAAAAGTTCCATCCACACTCGAACCCACCACCACCCCGCTAACCCCTGTGCCCCACGCACAGGCCACTGCCATTGCTGTATGAGACAGATATTAGATACTTGCCTCATCTGATACTGAGGAACCACCCTCTCCTTGTGTCGTGCTTCCCCTCCATTGGTGCCAGCAGCTCTCAGACCAACACGTGACGTCATCTTCACTGAAACTTACTGACACAAACAGGAAACAACATTTCACACAAGCAGAGCAGTAAAAAAAAGTTTTCATCAATTCATTGGTTGTCAACAGAGAGGAGAGTAAATGTCTCCAAAATTTGTTATTGATAATATTGCTATTTGTCTGTTCCGGATAACTATGCAAAGTTCAGAGAGCTTCAGCCGAAAAAATGTGGCATTAAAGTGCAAACAAAAACACAAAAGGCAAAAACTTGAAGTCGAGCAAAAAAAACCAACAAAAAACATTACGTGATGAAGTGAGAGTAGTCCAGAAAAAAATGAGGGGGGGGGGGGATCGTTACCTAATCCAGCTAATTGGATTTTTTTTTTTTTTTTTTAAAGGCACGTATGGTTGAAAACACATTCTATAAAACAGTAAAATGTGCGTGATGTATATTCATAGGAGAAAAAATCCAGGGGAATCCCTACAACTTTAATGAACACTAAATTAAAGGGAAACTATAAAACATAAGGGACAGTCTTAAAAACATCTACATTTCATATTAAAAATGTCGCCTTGTGTACAGTACTTCACAAGAACACCTTGAATGTCCATTTCATGAGCCCGAGGCTCACAAAGCAGGTGCTGAATGAAGCATTTGTATCAGCTCTAATAAAACAGAGCATCGTGTTATTTCGAGTCCCAGTGCAAACAACGGGCTCAGCTGGGCTCCGGTGTAAGACAGGCTAACGCTACGGCTTCACTGCCTCAGTTTGAACTTTAAATAGATTTGTACGTGACGTGAGGCGCCGTTTTGGCGTCTGTCACGACCACAGCGATGGACACAAGGTACATTTAATCTCTACCGGCACTTACCGGTGCGTATTTCTCTCTCTTTGATCCGAGTCGTTGCAGCAGTTTGTATCCACTGAGGTTGTGATGAATGAAGATCGGAAGAAGCTCTGCGCCTGCGCACTGCGACCGCACCGCCCTTCCCCCGCAGCATCAGCATCTGTCCTCAGTTCACACCCAGTCCGCACAACCGACTCACAGCTAAAACCGAATCCCCCCAAAACACCTGACACCTGATTGTAGAGATTAGTTTATTTACTAATTTAAAAACATTAGAATAAATCTTTAGAATAAATCATTTGAACCGGGAAGACTGGACGTAATGTTGCTGCATGTTTTTATTTTAAGATAAGACTACTCGTTTCTAAATTATATGAGTTGGCAGTAATAACACCTGTTCTTATTTAAAACAATGTTTATTTAGAAAAAAACCCAACAAAGACAATAATAACAAATCTGAAACATTATTACACAGAGAAATTGAATACAATGTCAAAATCAGCACCATGTTTATTTTGCTTTAAATGGTTCCAAGCTTTAGGTTCTCATCAGTCACCATGTGGGTGATCAACAGTAAATTTAATAAATTACTGATAATAAAATACTGAAATGCTGCAAAGTTGAATGAAAAATTGCAACATTCAACACTTTCTTCAAGTCCATGAAATACAAAACAGAAAAATTTCCCCAAAAAACATAATGAAGATGTAAATGAACCGAAATTGAACATTTTTTTCTTGACAAAAAACACAACACACCTGAAATAAAATTTCCCACCTTAAAATAACAATCTATATTTTGTGACAAATTACTGTTATTTTGAATCATAACATCTGATTATTCAAGTGTCCTCATTTGAAAGTATTGCCTATAAAACATTTGCAAAGTGATTCATTTGTGTCATTTGAGTCACTTCTGACATCACACAAAGCTCCTGTTTTTCAATTTGGGGTAAGTTGTTAAGGTCAACTGCTGTCAAGCTTAAGGTAGAGCTTGAAGTGGTTTTTCATGGTTCAGAGCAACATTTTTTGTTCTCAATTATTTGTTTCTTTTTGGCATTCTCAACTACATCCATTGCTCTATCTGCAGACAGTAGGACATAAAATCAAGATTACATTCTTGCTTGCAAATCTCAGTCAAGTTCTTCGACAACATACAGTCTGTTGATTGCGTACTCGAAATCTTACACTGACGACAGCTTCAACTGTCATCAATAAATTACTTTGTCTCTGATGAATGCAGTTTGCTCTCTGCAGTGCTTGGCTTCTGAATCCTTTTGCCTCATTATAACTCTTTTTAAATCCAAAGATGTCACAGGAATTTGTTCTAAAAAAATATCTTACCATGTATACTTTTTGAAAAACATAAAACTTCTGCAATGCAAATGTCAATAATTAACAATGTGTACTCAAAATGTATTTTCAAATTGTGATAATTTGTTATATTGCAATATAAATAGACAAGATGTGCATGCAAAAAAGTCATTCATACATGTTTTTGTGCAGACACATCTTCTGCCACATAGTAGCTGCCAATCTTTGAGGTGGCATAAAGAACTATTTTGGAACAGTTGCAACAGTAAAACATTTACTGGTTTGTTTTCTCCTTCTATATTTGTGCCCAATAACAAAAAGCACAATTAAGGAATTAACTGACACTTTCACCTGAAGCCATTTTTGTGCCATTTGTGCCTATTTTTATGTTCCCGAATCTGTCAAAAGAAAGTTAAAGTTTTCATTTTCTGACCCAAAAAACAATGGAGCTCCAGCATAAAAGCTGTTTTATAATCGGATTGCCAAAACATTTATTTCTTTAAAATATTCTATCTTCTATTTTCCATTCGGTAGACCAGATTAACAAAATGTTTGTACTTTTGTTGTCAGACTGCTCTGCCAACTGCACTGTGGGACCATATTTTTGGTTTAAAAATCTGAACTCATTTTTACTGCATTTGTGGTTTTACATTGGATATAGCAAATACCCAGAGAAGGAGGAATGCACATACTGCCCAGCATAAAGTCCTGAGGCCTGATCAGAGGGCAGCTGAATATAAACAGTGTCCCCAGGCTGGAGAGGTAATACCGCGCTCCCTGATGCTTGGTCTAGAAAACCCTTCTTGTATTCATCATATGTGTACATCACCGGTTCATTGTTTCTCATCAAAGCCACCCACACGTTTGCTCCTTTGCAATGAACATGGTAGGCGAAATAATAAATGCCAGGCATGTCACAAGTGAAAATTCCTGTGTCAGGGTTGTAGTTTTGGCGGCCGTTGTATAGGAGCTTGTCAAAGATGACAGGTGTGCCCACAGGTGGGAAGGGAGTTGTTATGACAGCGGTGAATGCTGGCATTTCAAGGCCACTTGGCCCCATCACTTCTGCCCCATTGCCTCCATACTTGCCCTTCTTGCCATAGCTTCCTGCCTTGACACCATCTAGTCCTGGTCCCATTTCAGAGAGAACTCCTGCCATATCAGGAGAGAAACCAGAAGGTCCAGGAGGGCCTGGTGGTCCTGGAGGGCCTGGCAAACCGGGTTGTCCAGGGGGTCCCAGTGGACCATCTTTCCCCGGCGGTCCTACTGGACCAGCTTTACCTGGGTTTCCATCAGTTGCAATGCCTGGCAAACCGGGAGGACCTTTATCTCCTTTTGGTCCAGTAAGTCCAGGAGGTCCATTTGGCCCTGCTGAACCATCCATTCCTGGGATGCCTTTAGGTCCTTGGGGGCCAACCTCACCAGGTGATCCACCTTGTCCTTTAGGACCAGGAAGGCCAGGAGGACCAGGAGTACCAGGTAGACCTTTATGTCCCTCATCTCCTTTGGCACCAATTGGACCTGATGGACCTCTTGGTCCTGGTTCTCCACGTTCCCCTGGCAGACCATCCTTTCCTGGTTGTCCTGGAAGTCCAGGGGTGCCTTTGGCTCCATCAAGTCCTTTAGGTCCTCCGTCTCCACAATCTCCTTTGAGACCAGGTGCACCTATGCCTCCAGGGGGGCCCATTGGGCCTGGAGGGCCTGGTGGGCCATTTGGGCCAGCTGGTCCAAGCATACCTGGTAATCCTCCATGACCCTTATCTCCTTTCGGTCCTGGAGATCCAGGTGGCCCACCCATCCCTTTATCACCCTTTGGTCCTGGAAGTCCTTGTTTACCAAATCCAGGCAACCCTGGCTTTCCTGGTAAACCTGGTGGTCCAGGATGACCTTTACCACCTGATATTCCTGGCTGTCCTGGTAAGCCATTTTGACCAGGCTTTCCTTGACCTGGTAGACCTGGTGGGCCTGGTGGGCCTCCTTCACCAGGAGGCCCACCTGGGCCTTGTTCTCCGGGATATCCTTTCTCTCCAGGAGGTCCTTGTGGGCCTGGTGCACCATTCAAACCAGGCTTTCCAAATCCAGGCAATCCTCTTGGGCCAGCGGGTCCAGGAGGGCCTGGGAGCCCCTTGTGGCCAGGTTGTCCAGGTTGTCCCATTCCTTTGTCTCCTTTTGGTCCTGGTAGTCCTGGTAGTCCTGGTAGTCCTTTGTGGCCTGGCTCTCCTTTGGGCCCTGGCTGGCCAGGTAATCCCTGTACCCCCGGTTTGCCCATTCCAGGAAGCCCTGGTGGTCCAGGTGGACCCTGTGGCCCCGGCTGTCCATCTGGCCCATCTTCACCTCTTGGCCCCATTTCTCCTTGTGGCCCAACCTCACCATTGCCTCCTGGTTTACCTGGAAGTCCTGGCAAACCTGGTTTCCCCAATCCAGGCCCTCCAGGTGGTCCTGGAGGTCCAGGACGTCCAGCTGGTCCTGGCTGCCCATTTCCTGGAGGTCCAGGAGGTCCCTGAGGCCCCTCAGGTCCAGGTGGTCCAGCTGGGCCTGGCTCACCTTGGGGAATTCCTTCAGCACCACTTGGAATTGTTTGACCTGTAGGAAATCACATAATCATTTAAGGGACAATTTCAAATCCGACACAATAGATAAACATCAATGTATAATTTTGCTGAAAGAGATGAAATGTCATTTTTCTAAGCAAATTTAACTTGGCAATTTTTTGGACCAATAAAATGTTAATTTTCTCACCTTTGTCTTGGCCACCAGTATAGCCTCCACCCTTTCGGCCAGTGTCTTTGCCCTTGAGCATGGGCATCTGAGGCAGCTCCTTCCTGTAGTGGGGGTACTGCATATAAGGCACTTCTTTGCCAAGATACTGTTGTTGGGGGAAGCCTTCTTTGCCCATGCCCATGTGTTGCAGGTGCTGCATTGGTTGGTATGGTTGAGGGTGTTGCTTGTGGCCATAGTATGCCCCTCCGCTTACACACACGAGGACTGCAAGTTGTACAAGTAGTAGCAGGAACAGGGGGGCAGGGAGGGGAGGCATGGCCGAGGCCTGTGTGGAAAGGAGAGGAAACACAAAAGTGGTGGCACTATTTCTGCACCATTTGACAGTACACTTCCAACTCTACCCAATGTTACGTTCTTGATACCAACAACCAAGCAACAATTCAACTTAGTGACACATTTTTTTCCACTCCTTGGCCCTAACAATAACATACAGTCATTTGACACTAGTGTTGTCGCTTGATTTTAACACTGGCTGTGAAAGAAAGCAGATGGAAGCAGATACTGCTGCCATATGGGAAACCATAATAAAATGAGTGAAGTCAGGTTGACTCGAGCTGAGTAGGAGTAGATAGAAAAATAATCTATATTGCTTCTTGGTGTTTCCGTTATCAATCTGCTTCATCCTACAGGTTTCAATATGACAAATGGACGAGCAAAGAACAGTGAAGCTGCATTCTGTCTCCCTCTGCTGGACAAAATATATTAGACCGTGAGGATTTTTGTCAGGTGTGCCATTGATCATGGTTAAAAATTTGCGTGGAGCTTGACAATTCAAGCAAAAAATTCATGCAAAATTTATATTATTTTCGCATCCACACAAACCACAAATTAATTTCAACAATACGGTAACAGTGTTCTTTTTACCACTGGCGGAGAGCACAAGTTTTTCCAGTTGAGCAGCTAATGAACGTGTCCACAAGAGGGAGCCATATGCAGGTCAAGAGATATCGATAACTGTATCAATAAACTTTTTCTTACAAGAAAAACCAACACAGAAGTGTAATTATAACAACAGCAATCATATTAATAACTGAAAGAAAATGGTTTGAAATACATATTATGTCCTTGCAGACGTTCTGTGGTTGCTTCATTGCTTGTTATTTTCTATCAATCCCTGAAATAGAAATACAATTTACAAAATATCAAATAGTGATAATGATTATAAAGGAGGAACATTATGTTTGATGATGTGCATTTCCGAAGCTTGACCAAACCGAAATGACAGAAGAATGCCAACATTTGTGTGAACAGTCAAGCTTTTTATTTTTCTTTTTACATGGGTGTGAAATATTTCTGCCACCTTCAAGCTAATGCACTGGTCTGCCCACCTCCATTTGGTTGGTACAAAAAGGCATCCTCATCATTTCCCAAATCACAGACACAGAAGGGGAATTCCAATTGCAATAACACCATTAAAAAGCCAAGCAGGAAGATGACAGAGGAAGACTAGACTGAGTGCATCACCGGTGGGGAACATATCATAAGTACAAAAGTCTCTCAGATCCAAACGATCTTTATGCAAAACTCTAAGGTTGAGCAAAGATCTGTTTATATCACACTGCAGTCAAGATGCAAGATTCAAAAGAAACATTTCTAGGTAACAGAGTGAACTTTTTCTCAATATTTTGGAGACCACCTATACACATTCATCATCTGCATGCTAAGCTGTCTGCTTTGAACAAGTAAGGCCAAGGGTGAATGGGGACTCTTCCGATCACTTAACAGCAGCAGACTACTACTAGCTGTAGTCAGGCTCTTAAACAAGCAATACTTTTATAAGTTTAATTTCTATCGTACTGCAATCATTCTTTGTGAGGAGCAACTCATATTCAGAATCCACTGCAGCCAACGTCACCTTGGACTTCATCTCTCACAGCAAATATGCATAAATTACAACATCTGATCATTTTCATATTCCTTTTCAACGAATGATTAAATTCATACATTTGACCCCCGTTTTCTGGATTCTGACAAAGTTCAAGTACAAACTGGGAGTCAGATTCATGATAGGTGACTGCCGTGTAGCCTTTTTAGGATTGACACCTTAAGCCACATCCTCAGCGTCCACTCCATCACAGGCTCCAAGGATGCTTTCCGGCCTTTGGCCTTTTCTCAGCCGAATGGTGATTTTGACATGGCGGTGCCACTGTCTCGCCCTATGAGAGCTGGCCTTTGAAGGAAGTGCAGCGGGTTTCCCACTGCGACAGAGGCCAGACATGCTAAAGGGTCCAGAGGAATGCTGCTTACAGAACTTCACCTGACCAGAATAGGAACCTGTTCTCACCCCTTGAGTATGAGCTGTAGTTCTTAGTATCCTCACTGATGCTGCGAATCTGCGTGGGGCGCAGACTTTGCAAATAGAGAGCGTATGTCCAGCGTATGCTCTCCTGTTAACTGTAAGACAGGAATTAAGCCTGCCCCATCTTCTGTGAAGGTCAGGGTTGACTCAGATGTCCAAAACCCATATGTGATGTAAACTAGGGGCTCTCAGTTGTCCAAAGTTGTATAAAAAAGGAGTGAAAACAAGACAGTCTGAATCATTAAAATTTGCCCAAAATGTATTGATATCCCTAAAAAGCTGAGCATGACAAGTGTGACAGTTTTACAACCCTTTCGGCACATCCCAGCTCAGTGTCAGTTTGTGCTGTGCTGTGCTCTGTGTGTGTGTGTGTGTGTGTGTGTGTGTGTGTGTGTGTGTGTGTGTGTGTGTGTGTGTCTGCAGTTTAGAGAAGCA
>JASSRZ010000023.1:15487560-15502212 GCA_032164315.1 Malacoctenus gilli | reverse complement strand
ACACACACACACACACACACACACACACACACACACACACACACACACACACACACACACACACACACTCTCACACAGCAGTAGAGGCTGTACAGTCCCATATAAGGACTTGTTGATGATGTAATGGGCGCCACTGAGTGTGAGTGAGACTCCGTGTGCAGAGCACTTCTCATAATGTTTAGTTTTCCGGATGGAATGTCCACATCACTGGGATCTCCGGGAAAAGGAGAGGTGAACGACAAGAAACCATTCATTCTCTGAGGAACCTTTCCCCCCCCAAAAAAGGACACAAGCCAGCTGAGCAGCTCAGGTAGGAACTAAAAGCTGTTTAACAGCAGCAAGATGCAAAATGCATTTAAGATCTGTAACTAAAAGACTTGTGTCCAACGATGAGCCGATGGGTGTAGGAGCTTAGTCGTTGTGAAAAACAAAGCGGGGTTGTCTTCGAGTGAAAGCAAAGTTAAACAAGATATTGTTGCTTTAAAGTGAATTACTTCAAAAGTCTTAACATTATAAACTTAAGTTCAAGTTCAAATTCAAGCAATCGCTTAATGCAACATGAATTTTACAGGCAATAGGATAGTCTTGTTTAAGAGTGAAAGCAAAATGAAATCTTGAAGTGGAGCTACTTAGACTGGGACATTAAAGCATTTACTGTTGCATTTCATACAATTTCTCAAACTTGAAACGCAGTGCAGATACTTTCTGGCAGAAAACAGAGGGCATACTTCACCAAAGTCTCACAAACTGTCACATCTTTTGCTACTTTTTACAGGCTGCTTATCAGTTGAGAAGTCAGAAAACCCAAATCACACATTATCCAAGAAAAAAAACGTCAAAAGAAAAATGGTCTGAAATGACACAGCAAGAATTTAAATGTCTTAACTGTTTGTGACACTCACAGAAAACTCTCGACACTAACAGTAAAAACGGGCTGATGTTTCAAACAAGTGAAAATTTGCAATGGTTGTTAAACGCATTTTTACGTTTTTGGAGTGCAACTCGGGAAATATGAGGAGTGACAGCACTTGTTGCAAGCAGCCGGTCTGTAATTACTTAAAGAGCAGAGGGGGGAATTCCTGCCTTTCCTAGCTGGAAACGGGGTAACATTCGAGGTGCACAGAAGGAGGGTGATTGGGTGCAGTGTTGGGGGCAGTCAAGGGTAGAGGAACTTCTTAATTAACAAACACTCCCTACCAAGGGACCATCTGCCATGCTAGTCAAAACATTCTACAAGGGGATGCATGCTGCCGAGACACAAACGCACATCGACATGGAAATATAGAGATGTATCTACATGCTGTACGTTTTACAGGCGCACTCTCAGAGTGATTTACAAAAGGGGAAGGATTTGTTTGACAGGCAAAGTCTCAAGGGGTATAAAAATATTTTGTTTGAGGTTCTTCTAGAAAATAAAATAATGTACTTGGAGAGAAAAAAAATCTGTAGTACGATTGTGTAATGCAATGAAAACAGTTGAATCCTTTTGTTTGACATGCATATCGTTTGTTTTCCTCTCCAGGCTCAAGCTACTTCTTGTAAAAGAGAAAGAATACCAGGCAATAAAAGAGCGGAAAAATGAAAGAGAAATATCGATTCTACAAAAGGAGCTGACCAAGCTAAAGAGTTTCGCACTGCTGGTTGTAAATGAGCAGCAGTGTCTGGGCAAAGTGCTGGAGGAACAGAGGCATCGAATCACAGAACTGACTGCTATCACCGACCATATCGAAGAAGAAGTCAGTGCTGTTAAGCCCAGAGCGAAGGTGAAGGAGGACTTAAAGTCCCAGCATCTCGAGGTGAAGCCTGACAATCCAGTTTATTTCTTCCGCCGAAGCCAGAACACTATGACGGCACCAGGCCTGCTGTCAGAGGTGGAGGTACTGAGGAAACGGGTGGTGGAAATGGAAGGAAAGGACGAGGAGCTGATACGCATGGCTGACCAGTGTCGAGACCTGGACCGCAGACTGGCAAATGAGGCCAGCCATTGCCGAAGCCTAAAGGTAGAGGTGGATAAACTCGGCCGCAGAATCAGTGAGTTGGACAGGATTGAAGAGGCTTTGGGCAAAAGCAAACACGACTGCAGTCTTTTAAAAAGCAGCTTGGAGCGAGAGAGAGAGAATAGCAAGATCCTGTCCGATGAGCTTGATACTCTGAGACTTAAGGTGAGAGAGCTTGAGGCTGTTGAGGGCCAACTGAAGAAGAGTGAAATGGTCATCAGCCAGGACCTGGGAAAGTTAAGATCACTGACTGTAGCTTTGGTGGAGGAGAGAAAGAGCATGGCCGAAAGGCTCAGACAAGCCGAGGAAAAACTCAATAGGAAGGAGGGGAAAAGAAATGAACAGAGTAATTTGGCAACAGTGACAGAGAGACTGAGAGAGGAGAAGCAGCAAGCAGTAAAGAGTAAGGAAGATTTAGAAGAAAAGATTAGAGGCATAGTAAAAGAAAAAGGTATGCTGCAAGGCAGACTTGAAACAGAGGAGGAGAGAAACAGAGAGCTGCAGAGTAAAATAACCTTGATGAAGAAGAGGTTACAAGTTTTGGAGAACTGGAAAGAAAAAGAGGAGAAGTACAGTTCTCTTACAAGCAAGACTGCACATCACTGCCAATCGGAAGACAACAAAGTAAAAGAATTAACAAAGGAGCTGGATAAGCTCCAGAAGAAACTTCAGGACAAGGAGTTGCTGGAGGGAGAACTAATGAAGGTGGAAGAAGACTTTGAGGCCCTGGAAAAGAAGTTCAGAGAGGAACAGAGGCGGTCCCGAGCTCTCACAGATGAGCTGGAGGTGGCCAAGCGAGAGCTCTCTAGGTACGAGCAGGCAGAGAAGCCGGAGGTCAACCAAGAGCACCTTCTCCTTTGCCGTCTTCAAAAAGAACAGGTTAAGTCAAGACTGTTAACCAGAGAAGTGGATAGCTTGAAGGAGAAGCTCCAGAAGATGATGGGAACGGAGGAGTCCATCTGCAGGGTGCAAATGGATCAATCCACACTGCAGAGGAAACTGGCACAGCAAGAAGCCAAGAACAAAGACCTGGCCAGAGAGATGAAGGAACTGATAAGCGAGCTCGACAAGTATCGGCAAATCAAGAATCTGACACCAGCCGCCAGCAGAGACTTCTCTAATCCTCGTCAGACCACCAAAGAGGTGCAAACTGAACCTGCAGAAAGCCTTCTTCCCATCTATCACGATGAAAGTGAGAGGCTTGACGAAGAGAAATGTGACGAGGATTCAAACCGCAATACTGAGGTGATGAATAGAAGGGGCTCCATTATCAACAGCTTTAACAGCTTGAACAGTGCAAATAACAACATCGGCCAGCACAGCAGCCATTCTGGAATAGACATGCACCAAACAGCTAATGGAGATGTGATGATGTTAACACACACACCAGGGCAGCCTTTACACATCAAGGTGACGCCACATCATATACTTAACACAGCCACACTTGAGTTCAGCAGCCCCACAGGAGATGCAGCCACATCCTACACCAGCACAGCTCTCATCCCAACAGCCGGAGCTTCACCAAAGCAAAGAATTACCATCATTCAGAACTCGGGCCCACCTGCAGCTAATCCAAAGAGCCCGTCTTCGAGCCCCGACTGTACAGTCTCTCCTCTGAATGGAACACCAAACTCTCGGATTTTAAGTCCAAATTCTTCTCGTTCTGTCACGCCTGACCACTGCAACTCACCCATCCAGATCGTCGCAGTCAGGACCTGCTCTCCAGAGCCATCGGAGGTCTCGAATCAAGCAGTCTTCTGCAAGACTCCGGAGCGCCAAAACAGCTGGCAACATCAGAAATCCAACAGCACTGACACCAGCCCCAGTATCATCACAACAGAAGACAATAAGATCCACATTCATCTTGGGAGCCCCTACATCCAGTCCCTGAATGGTGTCCCCCACGGCATGCCACAGCCTGCCGGACCATACTATGTGCGACACGAACAAAGGACTCAAGTACTCGCCAATGGCTGTCATGTGAAAGGTGTTGGGAAGATTACGAGTAGCATCACTATATCCCCTGCTAACTCTCCTGCATCACATTCCTCCAACATTACAGTAAGTGGCCTTTGTGATTAGGTGAAAGCAGTTAAATCCCAGAAGAGACTTTGATGCTGACGCATTTGGGCACAAACATCAAACAAATACTTTCTGTACTCGTCATTGTTTTATATTATTAATGTGTTTCATAGCAGTGTTTCATACCTTTTATGAATACAATGTTCTGCAACGTCTGTATAACCTGTTCACCTGTCATTATTCGAGTTGACCACTGTGTGACGGATTTTTTATAACTTCCTGTTTCAATCATACTTTTTGTTCTGTTCATTAAAAACTTGCATTTTTTGTTGTTAATTTGTTTTCAAATACTTCTAAAAAAAAATGTTTGGATATTTGCCAGTTTGATGTTTGATGATTTTGCTGAGCAGGTGAAAATCATGACTATATGCTTTTTGACACACTAAAACTTGAAACATTTGGCATGTTGGTTTAGACTTTCCTACTGAAACATTTGTCTCTTCAGAGGTCACAAATAAAAAAGATTATCAACAATTTCAAGGGCATTATTTTTCCATACATTATAACTGGAACCAATAACTTCTAGGTGATCAAATACATTTTCAACATTTTCCTAAAAGAAACTGTGAACTTTCAACTTCATCATCGCAAGACGGAAGGAGGGGGACCTTTCAAAGTCACTAACAGGTAAGAATGATGAGCCACAATATTTTTGTAAAATTATAATATTTTTCAGTTAAGTGTGAGAAAAATATTGGTAAAAACTAAGACTAACTGAGGCTAAAACACACAAGCAACAACTTCCTGCAATAACTTTAAAGAAGATAAACATCACTCATCAAAAGTTCAATCTTGTATTCAGATTTAAACTTACATAAAGCAAAGCTGAAGGTCAGCAATGAAATTTAACCCCAAAATACATTTCATAAGTTAGATCTACTTTTTTCTAGTCTCGATTTTGGTGGGGTTTGTCAGTCTAAATAAGAGTAGTGCTTGACACTACGAGAGGACAGTGTAGCATCCCCTGTGTCTGGCTGAGAACCAACAAATTGGGTGTATAATGGCATTACATACCGCCAAGGTGAGACGTGGCATCTTACAACAGTTTGAGGGAGGACGTAGCTTGAACGAGACTCTCATGGGAGTTTTTGTCAATAACGTGAGGACTTGGCTGCAAAACACATCAGTATGAAAGTCATACCGTGTCTCACAAATCTTGTCTTTTTGGAGACTTCATCGTCACTCCCATGGTTTATCTAACAGATCTCATTTCTACTTTTCTGCCTTGTCAAATTTTTGTCAGCCTTATAGGCCTTTCTGTCAGGCACTTGTGTGATATGAATGCGAGTAAGGATGAGATGTCAGTCAATGTTAAAATCTCAAAATCTCCTCAAATAAGCAGAATAAATGTTTACCAAATGATCAGATAAAGCAAGAAAAATGTTTTTCCCCCCACAAGCGGCAAAAATGAACAGTGAAGTGACTCGGCTACAGTGTGACTAAGGCATGCCATGTTTAGCTTGAGGAAAAAGGCAAGAACAAAGTGTATCACCACCATGTTTTACAGGAAAAACAAATGCTTCAAAAAGCAAACAGATCTGGCGGTTTTAACATGGTGTCACTTCCTCACAGAAAGCCATTTCTTTATTCTCTAATGAGATTACTCTGAGGTCACATCAGAGGCAGGGTGCCACAGGGATTCCCAGAAGCGGAGGACACAGCACTCACAGAGTAAGCAGAGACGTCAATAGAGAACAGAAGAAAGGAAAATCCCAAGACAATGCATGTGAAAAAAATAAAATCTTAAGAATGAACTTGGGGAAAAAAACTCCAGCATGTTTCATACTGCTGCTCAACAAAACAATCCATCAAAGTGAAAGAATTAACCAAATAAAACATGTGATTTATTTGAAGAGGCCTTTTCAGCATACGGAAGTTGATCATTAAGTGTTTGAATATGTAACTATAGACGTAGTTCTTTTAATGATGTACAGAATGAAGACGGTGTTGGACTAAAAGGGTGTATATCTTCAACTATCAGACCCTTCCAAAAATCTTGATGGTTATTCTCAAAGGTTTTATCTTTATTCTCCATCATCTCAAGCTGTAGTCATGTTTCATAGATTGTGAGCAATTGTTGCATCACAAAAGACCAGCATTTTTATTGTATTTAGGTAGAGCATGTAGTTTATGATTAAAAAAAGGCAAAGTCAAGCCAACATCCTGAATAAATTCAAGTAATTCCCATCAAACCTTTACATGCACAAGTATGTAGACTGCTGTTGTGTCTTGTATGGGCATTTAACGTTAAAACCCACTTTATTCAATTCATAACATTGCAACCTTTTGCTGCCGGACACAATCAGGTTAATCACCCTCAAACAACATGACTGCCCTCTATTGGTATGCAGAGTGCATGAGGCTGGTTGGTGAGAAATAGCCACAAGGAGAATCCTGTGTTGGTGTATGGAGGAGATGAGCACGGAGAAACACCGGCAGAAAGTAGCAGCGACAAAACGGCTCACTCTGAAGGAAGAGTAGTGGAGGAAACCACTGACAGAGCTGAGACCAACTTTCACTGGACGATAATCGGTCCTCTGACGACACACACCCCCACACACGTGTTAACACTTTCTACTAACGAGAACTCGTGGCTGAGAAGAAAACCCCCTCAGTCCGCTGGGTGACATGACCAAAACCTATCGTTTCTTTTAGTCTGCCATTTGTCAGAGAGACGGCACCCGTTTGCTGTTTGATGAGCGTGCTAAAACTTGCTAGAGGCTATGTACCAGTGGCTAGCTAGCTGTAGGTTAGCTTTCAGACAGAGACTTCCTTCTTTAAAAACCCGTTATAACAGGTTAAACCAAAGCCAGTTGGACACTTGACACGGGTAGACACGCAGGAATCAAGCGAAATACCTGCATTAGCTTCGTGTTCCCACCACTCGTCGCCCAAATCGTCCCCCATTTTTCGTGATTTAGAAAGCCGAACTAATACAAATATGCCGCTAACAGAGCATGGTTGAGGTGCATTCACAAGCAGCACGTTTAAAAGTGACATCGCAGTGTAAAAAAACAAATGAAGACTACACTGCGCAAGATAAAACAAAAGCCTGCATGGTTAAGTTTTTGAATAACGCCCATGTAAAACACACTTATTTCAATGCCTCTCTTAACTTTCAAAAAGTAATACTTGGTCTTGCTGCAACTTAAATTACGTCAACTGTTCGAGGACAGTGAACGTCACATACATTGTGGTAGCTTTGTGTTGAATATACAAAAACATCGAGCGAGAAATTATGACAAGTATAGGCGGGTTTATCATGCCATTGCTCTTTGAAAATCTGTGAACATAAATGACAATCTCGTGAACTCAACACAAAGCAGCGGGCGCAGATTTCGAAAAATGCCTGCGTGCATCTCTGCAGGCAAGTAACCATGGACACCCCTAAGTACAGTATAAGGATAGGGGCGGGGCTAAACGCCACTCAACTTCTGGTGCCGTTGGCGCTCAGCTGGAGGTACTCAAGAGAACCTAATCAGTGTCATTGTGATGCTGTGCTAAAAGTCTGCTAACAAGCAGTTTACTATCACCGGATGTGCTGACGATGGGGCGCATTGGAGCCATGAGCCAGGAATGTGGCTCGAGGACCAGAATTCTTCACACAAGGGGTCAGTAGCCTTCACCCTGGATGTTGTTAAAAGACGGAGTCCAAAAATGTATGCTACTTTCAGGCCGCCTTTTTGGTAAAACAGCATCTCATTTTAGCAAGACTGGCCAAGACACAGGCTGGTTTGTGGTTGGATGTGGAATCTCTCGATTTTAGCGGCAGGTTAAGGCTTAACTAAATGCTACATATGAGGCTAATATATGCTAACTTAATACGAGTTGGTTAGGTATCAGCGGTTCAGTATCTCCATATCTTTCTGTATTTATTTGAAGTAACTTACTCTGAAATTAAAATTGTTCAAGTTCAACCATGGGAACTATAGACTAGCTTCCAGGCTAAAAAGCTAAGATGCTACCTTGTTAATTAAGTCAACCACCACCCTGTTATTGAAAAGCAGTAAGTGTGAATATAATTCACATAAAGGACATTTTAGACTTGCCTCACCATTTGTGTAATTCATGTATTATCCCTCCACCCAATATTATGGACACATATCTTGACCTTTAAGTTAAGGCAGGTATAGGCCTTTCCAGTTTTTTTTAATTTGGTATTTTTCTATTATTACTGTTCACACAAGGTAGATCGAAAAGATATTTGATTTGACAGTTTGTTTTCACATTTTCTCACTTCTTTTGCATAGCATTATGTGAAAACTCTGCCATCCATATTTCTCATTTCCACAGTGCATTATATTTCCAAAGGATTTTTTGATTTAGGTTTATCAAAGGATGGATCGTCACTTCCATAAATGTAAGAAAGCCTGCCACACATGATGAGATTACAGAATGCATTTGTAACAAGTAATCTCTAGGGACAAAAAAAATACACACAAAGTTAAGGCTTTCAGGAAGAACTCTGTGAAAGCAAAAGATTCATATACCCTCCTTAGATAGTGAAACATTGTCAGGCTGCAGATCCCTTTTATCATAGTATATGTACTGTATGTAATACACATAGTATAGAATCCCGAAGCTCCTTAAAATACCTAGGGACTCATGCAGCAGGCTCTTTAATAAAAGTCAGCTGAAGTTCGGAGTAAAAATAAGTGTTCAAAACCAGAATAGGCCTGTGACTCATATACTACGCGCATTCCAGGTCTCCTTTTCATTGAGAGAAAAGCAAGCAACAAACAATAATTGGGCTTGCAATCTCATAGCAGGTACTCGGTTACTTCGAAGAACAGATGGACTCTATATTTTCTGATTGGGCTCAGTGCCAATTGTTGGGGTAGTTTCGACGTGCAGATTTTATTTATTTATTATTTTTTAGAATCAGTAGCTACCATCAGGAAGGTTCAGTCCAGATTTATTCTGTGGTGTAAAACAATGAACCCAAGCATACAGTCTTAGTCATAAAATCCGAAACATCATCCACCACAGTTGGAACAGGAAGTCCTGCTATGGCAAGAACGAAGCACTAGCCTAAATACTCACAGGACCGCACACAGGTTTTATAGAAGGCTCACTAACTCCTGCTTTATACCTCAACATAACCGTGCTCGACTCCTGTCGAAGGCTGTCCCAGAAAATATTGATTCATGTATTTCCTGTTTGCTGCAATTTGTGTGAAGTGAAGTGGTAAATGCAATTTACGCTTCGATTTATTTTTTTTAAAGCATCTTTAACTTTTTGCCTTCACTTCTTTGCTTTGTAATTTACATCCAACTGCTTGACTGGTTTGGATGAATAAAAATAAGCTCATAACTTTTTCATGCTAAGGACTCGTCAGAGCTGAATTCTCACAATAAAAAACAAGCAAAATTTTGTTGCATATTCAGAACAATGCAACCAAACAACACAAGAGGTCCCAATGCACCGACAGCACAAAAGCTTCAAATACCTGTGCAAGAAAACCCTTTTAGACATTTTGCAAGAAGCTATCCTTATTTTTATGATATAGGGAATTTGATGGAATAATCTGAAAACTAAAAATGGGAAGAATAAAGCAAAGCAGAACATCACTGTGCTTCAGTTCCTTTTGTTCTACCATGGCATTTAATTAGATGCCAAACAATGAACTCCATAAGTTATATTCAGGATATAAATCTGATGGGTTAACCTTTTCATAGATGACATAGCCAATTACAGCATAAACTCTCATTATTACTCATAAGTTAGTGATGCTATGGTGGGCTAGAGAATGTTTGACAGGGTTTCTGTAGTGTGCATCTTCCAAAGTGCATCTTTACATCGTCTGTGATTACGGTTCAGGCTGGCAAATCTTCCTTTCTGTAATATACAGACGAGAGAGAGAGAGAGAGAGAGAGAGAGAGAGAGAGAGAGAGAGAGAGAGAGAGAGAGGAGAAATAAGGAGGAGGATGTGTTTGGAATAGTGCCCTCTTTCCTGCAGCTGTAGCGGAGAGGAGGAACAGGTCCTCCGGGAGTAATTGCATGCCTTTTTGTTTTTCTGTCGGAACAACACTTTTGTGGCCAGTCGACGCAGTGAGATGTTTGATTAAAGCTTTGCCACAAAAAAAGAACAGACTGATTACTGTGGAAATTATAAAGAGTTCACAATGGTTATGCCTTGTGACCCACAAAACGAGGAAAGAATAACAAATGAAGAGACGAGAAAGGAAGGATGCAGTCAACACATTCAGTTCAGGTCTGCCAACTTTCAGGAAAGACAATGGACTCTAAATGGCAGCTTTGTATGCAATTAAGAATTATGCCTGTAAAACACTGCGCTTTCCCTCATTTGTCATTCTCTCTGTTCATTGTTCAGCTGCATTTTCTCTGAAACAATGTGCTATAAAATGCACAGTCCTGCTTTCGCTTTTTTGTTTTGGTCTGAACCTCTGACAACATTGGGAAAAAAAATTGTTCAGCATTTCAGCAAAGAAAATCATGCTAATCAGCTAACCTGTTGGGCAAAATGTATTTTTGAAGAAATTTTCAAGGAGGATGCAAAAAGAGGGATTTCAAGCTATAGTTTTGTTAATGAAGCGAAAATGAACCACGCACACACGCACGCACGCACGCGCGCGCGCGCACGCACGCACGCACGCACGCACTCACACTTCCTCTCCTGTCACACATGCAGATACACACTACCCCCCTGCAGATACATATACACACCTTCCCTGTGCAGCCACACTTGCAAACATAAGCCCCCTGCAAACACACACACCTCACACACTCATCCCACCAGAAACACTTTGCACTTTCTATGCCATTGTCCTTCGTAATGCCTTGGACAATCCTGCACATGCTTCATTGCACAATATTTGCACATATTTATAGTTTGCATATACAGTATGCAGGGTATTATAGTATCTTATGTAGTGCATAGAGTTTTCTGCCTTTGTGTAATGCCTGTTTATTTAAGTTTCCCTCCGACACCAACTCCAATGAAATGTGTACAGACAATGATAATGAAGAATTCTTGATTTCTTATCATGTTCTGAACAGCTACATGCTGTCCCCATGGATGGTGTTTAGTGTTCTTTACATCAAATTGAAACACAAATATTTTCCTTGGCATTTGGTATTCGGGAGCTAAACAGATGAAACATGCCAAAAGCAAGTGTCTGACAATATCAGGATGCCATTTATATTCTTGGAGCCACAGGAAATTAACTGGAATTCTTCAACAGAGACTCAAACCACAGAAAACTGTAATTACTCACATAAAGCTAGCATCACAGACCAATAAAGGCAAATAAAAACACAGCAATTATGTGTTTTCATGAATACACATTTTGACAAACACATGTTTCACATCTAATACTATAAATTGGCGTTAGTTCTGCCTCGCTATCTCACTTGTTACAATGGTTTGATTTGGGAGTTCTTGAGAAACTGCTTTGACCTGACTGACTTTTCTCTCAGCCATTCCCCGCTGAACAAATTAAAAAAAAAAAGAGAGCTCAACCTCCTGCAATTGCTGGATTATTGTGGTAATATATTCAGTATAACTGAATAATATTCTCTGTTGCATGCATTTGATGGTTATCAGGACGTGTAAAATGATTCAACTTCCCTTTGACTGGCAGGAAGACCAGTCACCTTGTATTCCCAAACCACGAACTGTCTACACATAATATTTATCCTGACATGTTTGCTTCTTCATGAAGTAGCAAGTTGATATGGCTGCTTTGGTTATGGGCATTTGTTCCTCTTTTTGCTCCTTCTCTGCCCCTCTAAGTCAGGGGGGCTACAACAGAAGACAAAAAAACTCATCAAAAATTGGTGTATGAAGCCTTGAGGGGAACAAAGGCAATACTACACTATATGTGACAATTCTTTTTTATTCCCATTACTGGAAACATTAAAGTTACTAAGCACAGTGTTTTATGTTCTTTTCTTCCACTGAATGACCTCTTGACCATCTAAGGTCATAATGAAGGTAATGAGGTGGCTTTTAAAGAAGTTTATTATATCATTTAGGTTTACTGCATTAGACGATTTCAGTGTGTAAAATAAGAGATGTTCATGATTTGCTCATGCAGCGATCATATTTTCTAGGACTTTACTTTTGGTAACATTAAATTGCTGCACTTATCTTCCATGCTTGTAATTCTTGTGTATATACAACAAGTCCCACCAGTGTCAGTCGGCTTCCTTCGGATCAAATAATCCAGCAATTTAATAGATCTGCTCTTTTAAACTGCCTGATTTGGCCTCTCCTTTTATTCCCTCACTGCTCAAATATTATGCATTTGAAATCCTGTTGAACTGACTGCAGTTTTAGATTCCAAACAAATCTGTTTTTTTTTTTTTTAATAAACCATTAACTTTGACTTAAACTCTTCTCATTGTTGTAGAACTCCGTTGTGAACAGTTAGAAGCAACCAGTATAATTTGAAATCCATTCTTTCTAAATGAAATTGTCTTATCGTTGTTGACTAATGTTGTGCAAGGGGAAAAAAGAAATGAGATCCCAATAAAGACAAAAGTCTTGAAAGTTGTCTGAATGCTGGAAAGAGAGAAAAAAGATGAACGTAACTGTAATTAAAAGTGGGCAGCTGTCTCTTTGGGCCTGTGTGATTGCATGCTGCGGAGCATCGATGTTAATGTGTTTATTTTGTTGTAAGCAGCTGTTCTTCCACTTTCTTGTTTTAATGATCACAAGATGTGTTATTTTTGGTTGCCATCTTCTCTTTTACTCTTTTTTTTCCCTCTGCAGAACTCAGAATGGAGGAAGGACAAAGCGAGTAAGAATAGACGCAGACTAATTATGGCTTTGAAACGTTCTCAGCTAATCACTACACATCCACAAAGGCTGTACACTACCTGTTCTCATGCTGTTCGTTTACAGTGATAAAAAAAGGATCCATGTTCCTTGCTGAAACTTGTACTTTGACTCTTGAATTCTCCATTTGTTTGTCGATATGGACCAGTAAATGTACCTTTTCTTGGCAACCTTTTCAATGTCAAGATTCTTGATATTTACTCTGTTGCTGGTATGGTTTTGTATCACAAAATAAACAATGCATTTGTTGCTCTCCTGTGACAAAAAAAAATGGTAAAGAATACTCTGAGAAAAAAACCTGACAATTAGAAAAAACATTTGTTTCTCAGTTCGGAAAAACAAAACTCATGAGTCAAATTAATGTGAAGTGAAATACAATAATTGTCTTGTTGGTATGCCACAGCCAGAACAGGTTGGGGGGTTAGGCAGGAAGGCGGTGACTTGACAGCAGGCTTGCGCCAAGTATAAACAGCCGAGTGACCTTGAGCTTTCTAAAACTTCACCACACATAACCTATGCAAGTCTCCAAGTTGCAGTTGTATTCATGAGCATCTGGCAGAACCTGACCTGCAGGGAGATGTGCTGCATCCTGAGCTAATGACAAATAATAATTTGCTGCTTCGACTGTTGTATTTTCAGCTTTTTGTATGTGTTTGTGTTTAAAAATGCTGATAAAGGTGAACGATATTTTGGACAGCCCGTCTGCTAGATATTCTTGGGAATGACAAAAGAGGTCTGTTAAATCTATGGACCCGTACTGAAATTTCTCCTTTAGTTTTGTTGTACCAGAAGTGGCCTGTCAGTGTCTGGTCATGTGTACATATGTCTGTGACCACAGATGGGAATAACAAGTGTACAGCCTCCTGTAGCAGCGTCATGGGGTTAGGGAGGGAAGACAGAGGGTATGTCAGCGCAGACATCGTTACCACGAAGGTCTCACTTACTGTTCCCCTCGCCAACTGTCTGTACGCATGGATCGGGCTTCATGCCATGAAACTTTGGAGGCCATACACTCAGCAACATCTGCTGGCAAAGAAAAACAACATCTAGAGGTTACAGCATGAAAAAACTGTCAGATTGAATTTCAGATTACACGCTGACATTTTGTAACACCGCAGGATCAGAGGTGGTAAATTTAAAGACCTTCGAAACATGTGAAGCCATGTCTGATGGATATATGTTGCATTTGGCAGCATGTCATGGGGTCATTTGTGTCTGCAGGCCCTGAGAATGTCGGAGAAAAGTCCATCTTTGTTTGTCTGGTTTTATTTTAGGAGAACTCGAGAAACTTTTATGGATCAGGAGAAAGACTGATATACGGTATACTAAGAGAAAAGTACAGAAGTGTTTTGTAGCCAAAAAAAACCTGTGTTAAATCTTTTAAACAATCAAGTGATGTCACTTGAGCAAATATTAGTTGAAGCTGCCATCAGGGAGTTTAAAATAGAGAAAAAAAAATCAACTCACAAAATCAACTCTGGGGGTGTGGACTCAGAAAGAAAGGAGATTATAGCCTGTCAACACTCTTTCGACGGGCTCTCTGTTAGCTTGAGGAGACGCTAGCTGCTATTAACGTCCATCCATCAATCTTCTGTCGCGCTTTCACAACTTGTGGTCAGGAGGTGCCCGAGTCCATCCAGGCTTACATTGGGTCGAGACAGAGTACACTCACAACAGGTTTCCAGTCTATCATGGGAAAACACACACACACACACACACACACACACACACACACACACACACACACACACACACACACACACACACACA
>JASSRZ010000023.1:15458459-15468877 GCA_032164315.1 Malacoctenus gilli | reverse complement strand
GGTCCTTTGTCCCCCCCCCCCCCCCCCCCTGTAGCCTCTCGCCCGTCTGGTGAATCTGTTCAGACTGACAGTAGATCGAGGTAACATCGGATTCAATCAAATTCCACGTTTGTGAACTCTTGACCTTTTTTCAGGCGGGAGGTTGGAGCTCGAAATAGAACAAAGAAGCTGATTTTTGACTGTGGTGGAAGACAGAAAAAAATCCAAAAAATAAGTTTCTGAACATCCAATAATCCATCTGTCCTCTAGTCTGTCTCAGCTTGGGGTGCTGGAGCCGATTCCAGTTCAAACGTGGGAGGGAGGGAAGGAGGGAGGGAAGGAGGGAGGGGAAGAGGGAGGGAGGGAGGGAGGTGGGAGAGGGAGGGAGGATACACCCTGGACAGGTGGCTGGTTCATCACAAGGCCAATTGACTTCATATACATGTCGTTGGACTGTGGGCGAAACACACAGACCCCCCCCCCCCCACACACACACACACACACACAGACACACACAGAGCTAGGTAACGGGATTCAATCTAATTTCCCTAAAACAGGAGAGACTCCAGTGAACTTCAGACAAACTCTGCCAGCAGTTGTTTTCAACCCTTGAACCGAACCCAGTCACTCGCACTAATTTCAGCGTTTCCTTTGTTTTGAATCCTCCCAAGATTGTTCTTACACACCTTTTCATGTTTTCAAACTTCTACTTTCCCCCTCTCTTTTTTAATGTCCCTCACTGTCTCTTGTTGCATCTATTAAGCTTTTTCATTACAATCAGACGACGGCTGACTTTGAAGGATTTTGCCACCGGCGACGCTTTAAGCTCGTCAGTAAACACTTTTTTTTCCTTTTTTGATGAGCGTATTATTTTTTCATTTAACATCAAATTTACACAGCAGCGGCAGCACTATTTCAGGAGCCGGCTATTAGAGGGTAATTACTACATGTTAGATTATGTCATTTACTCGGCGAAGATGAGAAGTTGAGAATGAGTCACCTCCATCAATTAATATGAGAGTCGATAAGGGGAATGGGTGGGATGTGCGCTACATCTCCATGAATCACAAGGTGATCATTTGAAATTCCCTCAAGGTCTCTGCTCTTTTTTAATGAAAATGGCGCATAAAAGTGGTGTTTCTTACACATGTAATTATTTCTTTATTGATTCGTCAGCATCTCAGGGAATGGTTATCATGAAATATATCCCTGTGATGATCACTCGTCTCAATTGCAATCAGGGAAGGAAATCATTTACAAGAAGGACCCCCCCCCCGGGGAGCCGGGGAGACAGCGCCTTGATCCGTGTGTCCGAGTGTGCACGAGCGCGCGTGGGCGTGCAGATGTTTGTACAGCGGCAGCCGATATGTGTATGTGTGTGCGCGCTTGCTCACTGTAGTGTTTGCAGAACATCCTTTCACACTGACACTTACTCTTGTCTAGTAGCAACAAGCAGGTACTTGATCTCTTCTACAGGCATTGACAGATCTCTCTCTCTCTCTCTCTCTCTCTCTCTCTCTCTCTCTCTCTCTCTCTCTCTCTCTCCTCCCCTCCATTCTTCTTTTTGCAGGCTGAGAGGACGGGGGGAAGATGAGACCTCCCAGCCCTCTGCTGATCCTGCTGTACATCACCCTATCCAAGAGTGCAAAGGTGGTCTCAAAGAGAGGCTCAGGTATTTCTTCCACTTTTCATTTCTTCTTGCGAGGCCTCTGATGTAAAGCCTTCTCATGCAACAATCAATTAATGTACATCAACTATTTTCATGGGTCCTTTCGATTTTTTTCACTTCTTATTGTTGTGTCTGACTATGAGTGATGCTTTTGACACCTTTATTTGCTTTTCTCGGTGCTTTCGTGCCTAATTTTCATTTCTACTGTGTAAAATGACTCGTCCTGGCTTCACCCTGCTCTTTACTTCACCTCTTGTCAGTTGGTACAAGTATCTCGAGCCTCAATAACACAAAAATAGGATATAGGAGCAGGATTGCATCTTACTTTTCACCTACTGTCCATATGACATGACGTTTAGTCCTTGAAAACGCATTGTTTGTTGTCAACACGGTGGCTCCTGTCACACAGTTTTTACCCCCCTAATTCTGCAGTCTTCAGACAGGACTAGAAAACAGAGTTGCGCGGGTCAGAGTGCATGCTGAAAAGATAATGTTCGGAGAGATGATAGGCAGGTAATTGCCAAGGATGCTGCCCTCAGCACTGTGGGAGCGCAGCTTAGCAATTTAGCTATAAGTGCATCTTCTTTTTTTTCGTCTGTGTCTCCGATGAAGGGGGGCCGATATAGGACGCGCTCGTCGGAATTAGCCAGACCTGCCTCAATCTACAGAGAGTGACACCTCCCACATGATCCAAATTGCTTAGCGCCTGGGTCGCCAGGGGTTAATGTGAAACTCATTTTGGCTCTAAATGCCAGCAAATTGAACATCAGTAGTGAACAAATGCAAAGGTCAGAAAAGAAAATGGAGAGCAAAAGAGACTAAAAGTAGAAACTTTCTTTTTTTGACATGAATATTGGGGTATTAAGGAGGTAATTACAACACAATGACAACGGGCTGCCACTCAAAGAACATAATGGATCTCTTTTTGCTCTCTCAGTATTTGTAATGACCGATGGTGACGACGGTGTGAAGTAGTTATTGCCGAACGAAGCTCTGCACGAAGCAGTTGTATTGATGGTCAATGTAATGTCCCCATAAAGCCTGAAAATCCTGTGTGTGTATGTGTGTGTGTGTGCCTGTTTGTGTGTGGTGCTGCTGACATGCTGGGCTTTATGTCATGTGGCTCAGCTTGCATGTTCTGCGGTGGGCATGTCTGCGGATTTAAAGACTGACCTTTAGCGAAAGGTTTTATATTTAGAGGGAAGCACAACTAAACAGACACAGGCTGAAAGAGCAAAAGGCCAACTTTTCACTGATGTGCTGGAGCACGCAACAAGAAATGATTGGCGACATGGAGAACGGCAACAATACCCAACGCACCCGCTGAGGTGAACTCACGACAAGGCAACAAGTTTCGCGTTGTCGCACTAATAAAATGATTGTGAATAGCGTGCGTTTCCATTGCATTTGTAATACTCTGCTTTTGAACAATGCTGTTTCCAGTACCGCTTCCATTGATGTCGCTGCACATCAACGCAACGGTTAAAAAAAGCTTCGACAAAAGGTTTGGGCCTTTTGTTGTCGTGTGTCGTCATTGGTGCAGGTGATCCACGGAGATCAGAGGGGTGGCAGCGGATCGGGTCGATGAAGTGGGTCCTGTGGGTCATTCGGTTGAACGTCGATAGGGGGGAAGTCAATATTGCCTCCCGCACGTGGGGTCAAAGGTGACTGACTGTCACAGGGCGGTTTGGCTTTTTAATGCCGCGTTCAAAAAGATCCCGTGTCGACCTGAGTAAGAGCCAATGGAGACGACGGAAACGAGACGGAGACGGTTGAAAGACCTTCAGGAGTGTCACATCACTTGTCTCACGTTGGAAACCTGCTTTCTCACACATACGATCATTGAACGCAAAGCATATTTACAACCAAAACAGAAGCTGAGAACAAATCTGACATTTTTTTTCCTGATGGTTTGTTTCCATCCATCAAGTTTCAAAGACAGACGGGAGTTTGCTAAGATGTTTTCTCAAATTAAAGTACAAGTTTTTCTGCCCCCTTTTTATTTTCCCACCCTGGCATGTGACAGACGGAGCAGCGTGGAGGTTAGCCTTCTGTGTTAAAGATGAAATGTAGTGTTGAAGGAGATTAATTGGCTGATAAAGCCCCTGGTGTGTGATTGTTTTCCGGTTCAAAGGTTTGGGACATTTGTCTTCATGCGCTGGAGATGAAAGAGATGGAGCAGGTGGACTCTCTTGACTGCTATTAAATCTGCTTCAAAGGACCACCCCTGGCTTTTTACACAAACTGAGGTCAATGTCGGCAAAGGGGGGGGGGCTTTCTTTTTTTTCTATTTGTTTTCTTGTTATCATCATTATGAGGACAAATTTTGAAAAAGAAAACTCAGCGAGAGGCCCGAGAAAGAGTGAGACAAAGAAGGAGCTTCTTGTTTGGTTCACGGTTCTAATGAATTGTTTGTTGGGGGGGGATTGTGTGTTCAGGTGGGAATACTTGGGTTGTTTCGGCAGGACTGCGGAACGAGTTGGGGATTTGATTCCACAACCTTGAATAGTTATGGCGAAGGGATCAGCTATGAGGGCCTGATTAGCCCTCGAGAGAGACTGGATGAAGCAACTATTCAATTGATTTTTCCCTCCTAATGTCCAGACGGCATTCCCAGTGTTGTAGCACTCCGAAATCCTATAATTATTCAATGAGGAATCTACTTGGGCCTGCATTACATGGATTAATGAGTTTCCCAAAGGTGTGGAAGCCGCATGCATCTCTTCCTCCCTCCTCCTCCTCGGCGCCACACTTGCCGCTGCTTATGCTTTTAATGACCAGTCAAGCTCTGCGGGGTTGGGTTTTTGTGAGGGTACACTGTTGTTGTTGCTCCTGTGTTTTCCCGCTGTGTACGTGCGCATGTCTTTTGGGTGCATGTATGAGCTGTTCATACACATGGTTGTGACCCAGATCTTGGGAGGTGGTATACAGCTGCTGCTGCTGCTGCTGCTTGCTGCTGCTGCAAATGAGGGATTTTACTCCAGGCGCTGTGCTCACCTCCGTGCGATTGTGCAGTGGACTGACCAAGGCGATGCTGACACTGCGAGAGATTCACTCCCAGGGACCGTGAGCAGTTCCCTGACAGAAACAACCTGTCAGGCTCCATCTATCAGACTCCGCTTGTCTGCGACGTGATCTGACCCAGCTTGGTCCCTCTTGTGTTGCTCTGCTTTGTTGTCCCTGCTGGAGATCGAGCCCATCAAGAGACAAACTTTGATCGGAGGCACAAGAACTTCCTAAGGGTCTGAGTTTGCTTACAAAAACAGTTTGCGGCAGTCTGTAGGTCACACTCTATATTGTTAAATGTGGACGCATGCTGTCAGGGAAGCAAAATAACAAGAGCCAGCAAGTCATGCATATAAATACAATGAAAGTTAAGTTATATGATAAATGTGGTACCATCAAATTAAAAGTGTCACTGACTCTTTTTGAGATACAAAGAAGCTGAGAAAGCAATGTTTTCTCTGCGCTCTCTCTCTCTCTCTCTCTCTCTCTCTCTCTCTCTCTCTCTCTCTCTCGATCTAATAGAAATATAGATTTTTTGCTACCGAGGTGGATGAAAAGCAATCACAGAATCTGTATTGAAGGCCTGAATATTATTGAAATAAAAATATGTCGTGAATGAAGAGTGCAATAAAATTATACCATACGCAATCAATCAAAATGAATCTTTCACGAGTTAGAAACGTCAAATATTTTCAAAACCATCGGGTTTTTTTCTCAGCTGGATGTTTTAATTTGCATTATCTTCATTTCACAGCAGCTGTCAGAAGAGTCGACTCAGAGACATGAAGATGACGAGTTTTTTTGGAGTACTAATTGAAAATTGCAAATAGTTTAATGTATTGCTCTTTAATGAAAGTTCCATGGAGACACTTTCGATGACAGAAGCAGCTTGTTGAAGTGTGAGTGTGAGAAGTTTGTCAAGACATTGATATAACAGCGTTTGCATTACTTGCAAAGTAAACTGGAATTTAATGTGGTAGTGAGATTTAAAGTGCATTTCCATAAAACATCTGCGAGTATTGTTTACTACTTCCCGATAAAGACGCCTGATGGGTCAGGGCTTCTTCGTCTTCAATGCAAATATCATCTTTTATCCATTATGTAGCTTACAAGGAGCTGAGTCATTGACAATAATCAGAGATTCTGGGTTGTTTTACAGTCGACGCAATATGTATAATTTACACATATCGTAGAGTAAACTGACACTGAGATGTCTGTGGAAAAACACAGAGATAGAGGGAGAGAAGGCACTGAGAGCCTGATAAAGCTGTTTTCCAGCTCTGACACTACAAACATGACAGTGGAATATCCCCGGGGGTTTCGCGCACACATCAAGACACCACTTGTGGGTGGTCCCACAAAGAAAACGATGCATACGGGGGCTTTAAACATCATGCATCCTCTGCTCGCGTTGTTTTTGTCGTTCCAATGTCGGCATCGGATCATTGACGCGATGTTGCCTCATCAAGCTCCATCCTGAGAAGGTTCCAGCTGACTGAGAGCGGAGTAACAATATTATGAGCAAGCCCACCTACAGGAAAAGTGGATTGAGAAGGAAAACAAGTCTTGAAGGGATCTCAAATTGCAACCAAATGCTAATATTGCCAGTCCAAGGAAAACATACTGTGTGTTTTTTTTAATACATATATCGCTCCACTTACAACTCATGGTTCTTTAAATTCAAGTACAGAGAAAGAACCACAACAAATGGGACCCTCAAACATCTGCAGTATGTTTGCAGGAACCAGTGACAACGATGCTCCACAAAACATAGAGCTGGAATAAAACGCCACGCTGGATTCAAGCCTCCTGTACAACCTTTCAGATACCTGCTGGCACTGCTCTATCAGCGCGCTGGAGTTTTCTGCCCCCGGTTGGTGGGAAACATGTGAAATGAAAGAAGACCGACAATAATTACGAGCGGAATTTCCCACTATTACGTGATCAGATTAGATTACGGGAGCATTGCATGATTGATTCAAGTGGTCGTCAAACCAAACCAAAGGCTCACAATTGGAAACCTTATTCATTCCCTTGAAACACACACACACACGCGCGCGCGCGCGCACACACACACACAACCACCCCCACACAGGGGCATGAAATCCCATTTGACTGTAATGTGTCATAACAACCGAGCCTTACCTGGCTCTCCAGAGCTGATACTATTTCAGTAATAGCCTTTAATTCTGCCTTGATGGCTTTGTGCTTGGAGAGTCGACATGGCTTTTTGCCAAAAGCCATACCAAATATTGTTATAGTCATGAAATAAGCATTTACCCTGGCATGCCCGCTCCACGTTTACGTTAAGAAAGAACATAAATGGTGGGGGCTAATTGAGCCGAGCCGCTAACTGGGGCCTTCGCTGTGGACGTGAGCAGAAAAGTTGATCACAGGGCGCTTACATGAGACCCTCTCTGCTGCTCGGCTACCACTACGGATTTAATTGGATTGGGGGGGGGCGACGTTGTTTCATGAAAGATACCCTTTATTTTTTCTTCATACGTTGTTTTAGTTTAATCTTTTGAACTTCTTTGTGTTTTATAAAAACCCAGCGGCTCTGGCCAAAATGTTAAGATAGCACGTAAATTTGACTCAGAGCACAGCAATGATTTATACGCACATCTTGTTTTTGTCAAAATTGTGCAACCTTTACGCGAATGATCCATTTGTGGTAAAAGCAAACAAAAAACCATCTCAGGAGGGAAAAGCTGGTTTGATTCCAGAGTGGGCCTGCCTCTGTGTTTTCCCTGTGCACTTTGCACCACATGCTCATCAATTTGTGTGTCGTGATCAGAAGAAGAAGCCGCGCAGTGCGTCTTCTTTTTCACGCTCGACTTACAGCCATGACATGAGCCGACAATAGCCTTGATCATGAACGGCTCACAGCTGCCACTCCACACCAACACGGCCTCTGATGTCCCACACTGAAGTGAAAAATAAAACACTGTATGAACAATTTGTCCGTTTATGCACTCCAAATGTCATAAGAGAGCCAGACAATACACATCACTAAACACATCCAAGGCCTGCTGACTGGTCTGTTAGCTGGAATAATGGCTTTTAAACACAGCCTGCAGGGATGAGTGAACATGCTGCAGTGGAAAACAAGGCGACGCGCTCGGCTCAAACGCAAGAATGGGAGCCTCACTGTGTCTCATTCCTCACCCAGTGAAGACCACTACCTTTTATTACAGACTCTGGGTGCGTGCGTGCGTGCGCGTGTGTGTGTGAGAGAGGTATGTGGAGGTACTCTGTACTCAGTTTAGTCACTGAAAGGTAGTGCGTCACCACGCCAAATTGTGAACCTGTGTGATAAAATGTTTAAAAAAGTCACAGGAAACGTAAATGTACAAGTTTTAGTGCAGCTTATACATGAAAAACTTACAAAACATACGAAAATCTTACATTTATATTACCCTATTTACTGTTTCGGTGGCTTGTGTTCTCGCAAATCGATAAAAATATCACAATACATTGTCAATATAAATGATGCTTTGTTTTGGTTTTTGTAATTGGAGAAAAAACATTTTTATATTCTTTGAAAATTAATCAATGCAGTGATTAATTTTTTCATCCGTTTACAAGCGTTTTCTTCAGTTGAAGGCGTTCACAATGGCTCAGAGACGCTCACAAAGAAATTCATACACAAGCGTGGCCAAAAAAAAACTGTTTGGTTTTTTTAATCTTTAGAAAGCATTTTTCTTCTAATTATCTGCTGAAGAGAACAAACTGCTGCTCCAATCGCCTATGAAAATGAGCCTTGTTTCATGCACTTTGGGTAGTTAGTGGTTGGTTCTCTCACTGAGCAGGAGCTGCTGTTTACCTGGTGGCTTCAAACTCTTCTCAGAAAGTAAGTTTTGAAGTAAATAAGACTTGTATCCACACAATCCCGCGAGCTGAGACTACAGCAAAAACACTGCAGTCAGCTCAGGCTGCACAGCCGGCTACAACAGGGTATTGCTACCAAGTGATTACCAGCAGGAGATGTTAGAAAGGTGTGTGTGTGTGTGTTTGCGTGTCTGTGTGTGCAGGCGTCGTGTGTGCGTGCGCGTTACTGTATTCATGTCACTTGTGAAACCCCAACTTTGGCCTCTCACTGTTTCTCTGAGAAGGGGATAAGAGAGGAAACGATGGAGCCAATATTCTAGATGACTCTGCAAAGTCCTGCTCCAAATCCCTGATAAGAGCACGTCATGGATAACTGTAAATCTGACACGGCCCCAAGGCAGCGTGGGGATTGGAGTCCACGGAGCTGACGCCTGAATAACCACTCGATAAGTGTTGGGACGGGAATGTAAAATTCAGCCCGTCGAGCCAGTCAGTCGGCTAATTTATTTGTCAAGGTGCTTGTCTTTCATTTCACAAATGGTCGTGCCGCGATCTCTCTGACACTCCAACGCTGGAGTGCGCCTGTCTATACGTTCCCCGCATCAAGCTGATGAGCTGAACGACAAACACAAATAAGATGTAGACCTTGTCTCGGCCCATCACGCCCGTCTCATAGCCTGAGGCCTTCCAGATGCTCGTATTGAACGTTCACCCCCCCCACACGTTTCTAGGTCAGCAAGAGAGTGTCAAAGTGCATTTACAGATCAGCTGTCAATGTAAACTCATTATTAAATGACTGCAGACGGTCTCAATTGAAACATCTGATCACCGTGAATCTGTACCGTCGAAATGAGGTTCCATTCAAATCTCTCTCTCTCGCTCTCTCGCTCTCTCTCTCTCTCGCTCTCTCTCTCTCCCTTTTGCATCACTGTGCTAACCCAATTGCATTTGACGCTCATTAACAATGCTGCACTTGTACTTGATGCACTTTCTTGGCATGAGCCGCCACGCGTCAAAGTAAGGATGTACTGACGATAAGTAGAGAGGGTGGCCACCTGCATTAACTCGCCAGCCGTCGCTGCTGAAACGAGGGAACACATGGGAAGACGTGTGAATGCGTAGATCTGTCTACCTGCAGTTTTTTTTGTTTTTTTTTTACCTCTGACACACATTTCCATTTCATAAATATACATGGAAATACATGCAGGTACAGGTAAGAGGAAAACTATACACTGGAAATATTCGTTTATTGTTTTGTTTTGCTCGAGTCACACACACACACACGCACGCATCTGCACACTCACACACACACGCAGGCGTACAGATACACTAAGGATGCTGTCCTGGCTCGGTCAATACCTCTCTCTCTAAATGATGAGGAATGGCCCGCGCTGCAGTAACACTGTGCCGGGAGATTGATCACATGCAGACTACTGGAGATTAAATGGCTTTCTTGTGGAAAGCCGGACTGGATGGTGCATTGTGCAGCTAGGAAGCCTGTTTTTTTTTTTTTTTTTCGTCCGCAGGAGCTGCGCTGCCACGGTGGGATGGTTGTGTGGAAGTGCCGGAGCTACAGGGTTATGATTTTGAGGAGAACGTATCGCATTTGGCTGCACCGCCGCCTCTCGCACCAACTTTAAACAGCCAGGAAGTTGTTAGCGTCTAAATGCTTCAAATGACACACACTAAGAGTAAGCTTGCTGTAATGGGCCAGGTATAGTGTTACACTTGAGAAAACTGCATGACAGTAAGTACTTCTTATACCATAGGTCTGGTCTTTAAATCCCCTTTAACGGTTTCCATTTAAAGACCATCATAGCCAGGGAATTATACCCTCCAGTGAATGTATGCTCAGGAAAATTGTGTGTGTGTGTGTGTGTGTGTGTGTGTGTGTGTGTGTGTGTGTGTGTGTGTGTGTGTGTGTGTGTGTGTG
>JASSRZ010000023.1:15440069-15455760 GCA_032164315.1 Malacoctenus gilli | reverse complement strand
CTCTCTCTCTCTCTCTCTCTCTCTCTCTCTCTCTCTCTCTCTCTCTCTCTCTCTCTCTCTCTCTCTCTCGCTCGCTCACTTGCCCGCTCTCTCTCCCTTCGCTCTCCATCCAAAGCTCAAGGGAAACCCTCCTGGATCTCTTCTTACATAACCCGCCTCCCCCTCACTCTCCTGGATGAGCGCATGTGTAAAAAGCAACGTGAGTGTTACGGCAGAGGGAATATTGATAGCGTCAATTCTCACAAAATATTACAGTTATCTTTCTAATAGACAGCTGTATCAGAGTGAGGCAAAGCCCAGGCTTGATTAACGTCTCCTCAGATTACAGGCTTGGATTGTTCCCTGGAGACCGGATCGCAACCCGCCGGAAAGCCGTTAAGAAACAAACAGGGGAAAGAGGGACTGAGTGGTGTTTTATAGCACGGCAGCTGAAGTGCTGGAAGGATAAGCTGGGGTGCTTTATTTAAAGGCGGCTCTCCACCACACATCTTGAATTCCTGTAATGTCGCTTCTCCAGTTGGTTCCCATGCGCACGCTTCAGTGGTCCGCCTTATGTGATGTTGTAGCCTGTGACGTTGGGACGCCTTTGAAGCTACATATGCCCACTCTTTCCCTCTCTCTCTCTCTCTCTCTCTCTCTCTCTCTCTCTCTCGCGCTCTTTCTGCCTTCATTAAGAGGTTGTCTTAAGCTACCCAGCTTAACGCTATTTACATTTTCATTATTCTACTGTTACCAGGAAGAAATGGCATGAAATCCAGCAGTGTTCAGGACATTAGACAAGCTTCATTCTCACAGCAAATGGATTTACATAAATAAGGACGCTGATACAAGGAGGCAGAGGGAAAGATGAGACGACGGGAGGACGGGAACCTTGGAAATGGACAAGTTTTAACGCGGGGGCAGGAGTGGCGAGGAAAGATAGATGTAAAGTGGTAAATGAGAGGGGATTGTGTGTGTCGGGTGCTCCGGCTGTATAAAGTGGGCTCTGAGGGACTGACAGAGGTCCCCTGATCCACTGCGTGTGATCAATACAGCTCTGCCTTCCCTCATTACTGGAGCACATCTCATTGTGTTTACCATACAATGGACTGGTGGAATCAACCTCTGCTCTCTCATCATTCCAGCCTGTTTGTACAAAGAAAGTTCCCCTAATTTTGCCCTTTTCTCTTGTTTTGTGGTGTTGTTTTGGTATCGTCAGTTCATAACTTTGTCTCGTATGAAGCTACAGTTTAAGAGTGTCACAGACTTCAGTCGTGGTGAAGAGTTTCGACTGTCAAAACTGAATTGATTCAACAAGAGGTGAGAAATCATTGCTGCTAATTCTGGATGGACAGGAGTTTAACTATCCGAAGTTGCAGATTGACTGTCTGGATTTTGGTTTTCTCTCACATCCAGTACAGTCTTGTGCAAAACTATGATTGTTGCAATAAGGGAAGCGTTGGTGTGTCTAAATGAGCGTTTCTTTTCAAGTCCCGGTGATCCCTTTCGAATGCTAATGACAGATTAGCCTCAGAGGCTTCCTCCAGCCTCACCGAGGAATCTCATGCCAATCACGGACACGGATTTCTCTCTTTCAGTCCTCTCAGTGCACATTCCCGACCACCGCGACCCCCGGACCCTCTCTTCAGACCAGAAATAAAGCATGAACAATGACAGGAAAGAACTCTATTTTCCCCTTTTTCAACCTCACCTCCTTTTCATTTAAGTTTTTCTCAGGAATTTTCCATTTGAAGATCTCACTCTCACACTTTTTGTGTGTTGGCTGAATTCACCACCCGCGAGCTCGGGGCCTTCACAGCCATCCGGAGCGAAACTTGGAGGAAAACGGTCAAAAGAAGAAGAAAAAAGGCCCAGTGAGCACATCAAGAACAGCTCATTTCCCCCAACAGTTCATTTTAGCCAGCTGCTCCTTACTGCTATCCTCTTGTACCAAACGCTGTGCGATGATGTAATGGATAATTTTATTGTACTGCTGAATGTAGAGGCATTTGTATTATACCACATTACTGTCTCACGTCGTCTATTTTTGCTTCCAAATAGACCTAATTGGAATTCATGTGAAGTATTGGGACTTTCTCATCCTATTTGGTGAAGCTTATTTTTGGTTTTTCTCTGTTAAATTAACCCTCGTGTGTTTGATTTTTTTTTTGCATCAAGTCTTTCCAATATTACAGTGATTATTTCAAATTGATAGCTAATTTAATGTACTAAAAACCAGTAAATTATCAATATTTAGAAATCAGCTTGCAGGCCACGAAGAATGGGAGTGTGTCCCACGGGTTGCCAGACGTTTATCTGCTTTCAAGCTTTCTCCCAAACTTGGTTTGTGTTTGTGTGTGTGGAGTGATTTGGCAAAGCTGTGGCTTCCACAACACTGGAAAATAACGTTTTTAGAGTCTCGCCAGGCTGCTGAATGACAAATTACCGCACATTTTCCCCGTTAAGTGGCGTGTTGCCAGAAATAGAAAATATGAGAGGAGAATCTCCCACTTTTACAAATACATCATCTGTCTTTTTGACTAAATTGGGACTGACAGAGGAGCGTTTGAATTCTGTTACATATATATATATTGTTTTGAAATCTGGGGAGTCGGGAGTGAATTATGCCGGCGCGCCCATACCACCATAACTCAACGGCTTTCAGTGTGATAAACGCATCTCGCAGTCTAATGAAAGGTAAACAGCACGAAGACGCAGACAGGAGGCAAACTGCTGTGTGCGTGAGAGCTGAGCGCATAGGCGCCGGGATCCACTCTCCAAACTCAGTCGAGAGGTCAAAGGTGTCCCTCCTCACACGCGGCAAGATGGGAATGACAGATTATTTGTCCGCGCAAGAGCCGCGATCGGCGCCTCATCTCGCAGGCAAATGAGATGAGGAGCTGCACGAGGCTCTGCTCCCTAATTTTTTGACTAATGACGTCCAATATTGCTGCTGCAGTCTTTGAATTGGATTTGTGCTTCCCTGTTTTAGGCCTGATTTTGCCCCAGAAACACACCAATCAAATTAGCAGAGCGGTTCAGTCTGTATCATAGCTCAATGTGAGCCTGAGTTGATTTTGATGCACTGTACTCGTCTAATAACAGGACGTTTGCCTGCTGTTGCCATCCATCACCCGGATGAGGTACAGGCGATGCGCGCGCGCACACACACACACACACACACACACACACACACACACACACACATACACATGCACACACACAGGCGCACACACACACTTGTTAGTCTACAAGAAAACTCTTTTATCTGCTTCAGCCACAGCTCATCGTATTTGTTGGTGTGCGTGAGGGAGAGAAAGCGACGTGTCATGTTGATGAAAGGGTGAAGGACGCCACCTCTCCTTGTGTGCACATCACCCTTCCCTCAAGAGCCCTCATGTCCCTGATCATGCATTCAGTCCACTTTTGTGTCCCACTCCATCCCCTGCTCTTGTACATTTCATTCATCAATAATTGAACCCAGAGGTCTCAGCCAAATTAGTGGAATTATTTTGAAGTAGCTGAACGCCTGCTTTTGGCTAATGGGATGGTGCTTTCGGGCAGATGTTTTATTGAAAAGAAGGAGGTTTTAATTCACTTTAAATTTTTGATAAGTAGTGTTATACTTAGATTATAGGCAAACTGATTTTCCCTGCTCTAATGGATGGGGGGAAGCTGTTGGAACAACTTCACAACAAACACTGAACGCTCTGGAGCTCGACTGCGTTCCCGCGTCGCGCGCATAGAATGGGAAATTTCTTTTTTTCTGAAAGATTGCAGGAGACAGTAATGACCATAATTGCCTGCCAAGGCTCATTCACTTCCACAGCTCAATACGCTACTTGTTGTATCTGCGTCTCCCCTGGTGAAGCCTGACTTTCAGTCACGTTCATGCTTTCCCTTCGCTCTGGTTTTTGTCAAGCGGCTTAATGAAATTGTAGGGTTCAGCCTCAACTTTGACCCCAATATATCCCACAAGGCATTGCAAAAAATGACCTTCAGGTTTTACTTCCCTGCTGGCAGCTTTGCACCCTTAACCCTTTAACCACCCTGCTCAACCATTTGGAAGAGAAAATTCTGAGCCGATAATTTTTTGCAGATATATTCTGCTTGATTGAACCATCTTTTCTCATTACTTCTGCAAAGGAGGGAATGTTTTCTCTCTTTGCTCTCTCTCTCTCTCTCTCTCTCTCTCTCTCTCTCTCTCTCGCTCTCTCTCTCTGTCTGTTTGTCAAGTAACTCAAAAGGTTACTGACTGAAATTTGCTGATGGGCTGCTTCAAGGGACAAGTCATTACATTTTGGTGGCGATTTGGAAACCTGGAGATCCAAAATGATGAAAAATGGCAATTCTGTGGTGCGTTCCAAGAGTGTTTCACCTTATAATAGAGCTCTAAGAAGAGAGTGTTTAAGTGTCTTGATGGATTCAGAACTTCCTTGTGTTTTAAGACCAAAGTTCCCAAAACTCTAAACCCACAATTTGATACGGGTGAACTCCCTCGAAGTATTTTTCCCTATAAATGATCATCAAATAAAGTTAAACAAGGTGAAATTTCATATTTTCTGAAGATTCAAGATCAAGTGTTACTTGATTGTTTTACCAAACGCAGCAGCAGTGTGTTAAAGGGCTAAACGGAGCTCTCTTCATGTAGGATAAACAAACTTCTATCTGGCGTGTCTCTTTGAGTGCCGTGCTAAATATATCCCAGAGTCTCTATTAGTTCCTGTGATGGTCACTTTAACATCCACTGTTCCAACCACCAGCCTGACTGCTGGGTGTCTGTGATCCCCGATGCAACGCTGGCATGACTGAGCAAGGCACAGCTGTTGCAGAGCCGGGCAGAGTCGGTTTGGGCAGCGGTCCAGACTCACTAGCAGCTGGATTAGCAGTGCAGCCATTAGCATCTGAACTCCTGTAATGTGACAATATGACAAGGATTATGCCATCTGAGGGCGAGTGGCAGCCGCAGACACGAGGAAGAGGGGCAGCGCCGGGGAAGTGGGGTAAAGGGGCAAAAAGGAAAGTGGGCGTCGGGCAGGTGAGCGGCTCTGCGGAGCGCAGGATTATTTGATGCTGAATCGAGAGAAAAGGGCGAAAAGAGCGAACCGTCTGAAGATGCAGAGTGGACAGAAAAGTGAGAGATTGGGTTGGAGAAGAAACAGGATTATGCAAAGGGAGGAGAATCCTGAATTAATGAAAGAAAACAAGTGAATTTGTGCCAACGTAAGAAGAAAAAGCTACCGTTGGATAATAGAGTCCTGCAGATTTTAATTTAAAGTACCTTCTTGTTGGGAGATACTGTAAAGCTCGTAGAGACAAAGGAAGGTTGGAGATTTGAATATATATTTACGAGTCATCCCAATTTTAGATCAAGCAGACATACATTATAATACATCTGCACAGCGCATTTACGTCAGGACTACAAATAAGAGTTATCTTTATAAATAAAGAAGAAAGTCGCTCTTTCCGATTCACTGCGGCGCCGGGAAATAAAAAGTCATCAGAACTCCGGCGTGTCTGCGAAGTTGGATGTGGCATTTTTGCTTGCGAGACAAACCCGAACTTGTCTGTCAGTCACCTTTGCCTCGCAGGAACTCCTAAACTAATTTACTTCAGCTTCATAGCCAACTTTCTCCACTGAGGCAGTAAAGCTGCAGTTCGAATGCTGTCATAGGAAGAACCTGAGAACCCGTTGACCTCCAACACATCGACTCTTAAGTATAATCATTCTTCGTGCCCGGCTTCAAACCCCTCCAGTAACATTTCTGATTGAAGTTTTGAGGTTGAGAGTTGGTCGTTGCTAAGTAATAAATGCATGCAGTTCTTTTCCCTGATTTTAACACATGAGCATCTTCAGTCTCTGGATCGTTTACATTCTCTGTTGCATTTGAGTGTCGCAGAGATGTCACATGAACGAGAGGAAAACCTTGGACAGGTTGACAGTGCATCACAAGGTGTACACACACACACACACACGCACACGCGCGATCAAGAGTCGCCAATTGAACTCAAAAGAATCCTTCAAGACTGTGAGAGGAAACAAGAGCAACAAAGCGCCTGTATGGAATTTTATTTGCATTTTATAACTTCTTTCTGAGTCGTTTAACGCCTTTACATTTATTTCTATCATATGATTTGAAACAGGGTTACATAGTGAAGCATCCTTTGCATTTACAGTGAAATGCAGTAGCGCGTTCCCCGTCCATGTCTCTCGCCTGCTGCTGCTCATGTCAGAGCAGCAGGTTTAAATTTAGACGGCTCAGTTTAACCACTTGAGGATGTGTTTTTCTTGGAGGGCCTGTCAGTTTGGCCTGCTGCATCTGTCACCGCTGCCACCGGTTCGCACGGCACTTGTTTATCTGACGAGATCGGAAACTTCAGCGAGACTTGGGCGCTGTCATGCCCAAACTCCGCCTCCGTGGCGGCACTCGGGCCTTAACCCCGTGTCCGTGAGTGATTGTGACAACGCGCCTTCATACATTGATCCATCAGCGTTGTTTTTGTTATGCAACGCCAGCTCAGCATGAATGGGCACCCAGCAAAGCCAGCTCAGGCCTCTACCTGCTGTTTAACGCTGAAGTACTGTGGGTCATCAAAGTCACGTGGTTGCAGTCATTTAATTAAAAAAGGGGAATTCTTCAGTTGGAATTGAAATAAATTATTTCTTGTTGTCAAACATTTTTAATGCTCAGCATAATGATACCATAAATATAAGTCACATTTCATTTCGACATTTCAGGGTAAAACACCAAAGACTAATGTTGTTTTTAATCGTGATTAACCAAGTGAAGAAAAAATATCGCCAAACAGTGATTTATGATTCCGTTTGGTTTTCTCTGATTTATCTTTTTCCCCGCAAAGTAAATTGTCTAAAAACTGTCAGGTCGTATATAAGTTGTTTTCTTTGTAGAAGCTAGATTCATGTTCGCTGGAAAAAACCACACTGATGAAGCACGAGAGTGTCGACAGGACCCGTGGCCTTTATTTACGCACCTGAATAAGAGATGCCGTTTCCTGCGACACAACACGAGCGTGAAGGGTTCGATGAGGCAGAAGGAACGTGTTGATCCACTTTCTTGAAGGAAGTTTATCGCGGCTGACCTCTCGAAACTGAGTCCATCTCTTGTTGCTGTGGAAACCAAATTCACCCAGTGGCTCCCTGTTCTTAGATCACTGGTTTGGTACGTTAAACCGTTAACCGAGCTGCTCAAATTCAGTGATGTCAACAGAAGTGACTTGAATGTCGTTTGGAACAACTTGAAATTGGAGGCGGAGGTGGAGGAAGGCGAGGTGAAGTAACACATCGGTGGCGAGCTGGTAAATTAGGATTGAAGATAACGATGGATTATCGATGACTTCAGACAGTCGAGTTTATAAATGGGCGAGTCACAGCGAGATTTTTGGGGGGAAATTTGGGAAAATTGTTCCGAGCTCTAAGCTCTCACCTGGTAATTTCAAAGACAAAACCCTGAATGAACCGAGCAGTGCTGCAAAGCACACTGGGAATTTATTCAATGGACCTTTTCTTAAAGCAACAATTAGTTTATCAGAATAATAAATCTGAGGTAGACTAACAAGCGGGCTTAAATGTAGTCATTTAACTGGCTCGTTATGCACTTTCTTTGTATAAATGAGCTTTGAATCCATACCATTACAACATTTCACAAAGAAATGGAGCACAAGATAGCAAATTAAAGTCACGGCTTTGCAAGACATATGGAAGCTGTATTGAAAATTGACACAGTGAGAATATTCATACGCCGTATGGAACATAATCGAGGGGTCAGTCAGAGGAGACGACGGTTGTCGGCAAAGCAGGTGCAGCACCGACGAGTAATGTATGTCTTTTCAATGGCTGTTCTTTATTGTAAAGCGTCTGTCTGAATGGCTTTCGGAACCTCTTCAGCATCGACAGCACCGGTTAATGTCTTGTCTGATGAATAAACGACAACAGGTCTCACGCTTCGATTTACCAATCTCCTCCCGAAAGCGTTTTGTGGCCTTTAAAGCCTCAGTTTTGCCATTTCTGTGTTACTCACTCAGTGAATGAGTCCCAGCGTGATGCGTTTGTCAGAAAGTGCTCTCAAAAGGTAGTGTTGTGCAAATCTCGAGTGTCATTTCGGCAAATAAGAAATTGAGGCTGCAGCTCAAATAATGTGAAATGGGATCAATAACATAAACATACATTATGTGCATACACACTCAAAATGTGTATTTGGAATATTTTTGCCTTCTAAATAAGCGAGAAGTGTTTTTTTGTCCACTACATCACTTTAAATTCACACAAAAGAAGCGATTTTTCAAATCGATCGAATGAAACAATCTCCTGTCAGGCACTCTGTGTCTCCAGTCATACAAATACTAGAAACAATCAAATGCTATTTGTTTGTTTTTTTGTAGCATATTGAAGCTACAAGATGTGATGTGTGTCTGAAATTCCTTTGGACGACACACAGGAGGGAAACATTCTTTGCCACAGATATCTGTGTCAGGCCAAGTCCAGGCCCAAGATAACCACCTGCCCAATCATTCATCCATCTCCTCGCTGCCTCGGCCCCCAGAGCGAGCCCAGTGGGGGCCCACAGCCGCTGGCCTGCTTCCCTGGATCCCTCCAGGCTGCAGAGCTTGTCACAGCCAGAGCTGCATTTAGATACAATGCTCCATTACATCAATAATAGATAGGAGGATGAAGGAGGTAGGCCAAATAGGATAGGACAGCTCACTCAACAGGAGATGACAAGTCACAATGATGGGATAAAGTGTGTGTGTGTGTGTGTGTGTGTGTGTGTGGGCGCGTGCACACACGCACGCGAGGCCGTGTGTGTGTACGTGGGTGTGTTTGCGTGCACACTTGTACAGTAGCAGCGTGTGCCTGGAATCGTACATGTGACATGAACTGGAGGTGCATGTGAGCGATAAGATGACAAGCGAGCGAGGGTCCGTTGGACACCGAGGGATATTGACTTAGCGGGTTTCTGCCACGATGGCACCATTTAGGATCAGACTGACCCAGTTTCCTGGGAGCCCATACATTTTAGATAATCCCTGAGGAAACTACGTTTGCACAGTCTGCCTCCCCTGCGTGGTTTTACATTGTCGCGTAAGCGCAGTTAGAGTCGGGGACACAAAATGAAGCACTTAAACGTACATGCTGAATCATGCACGGTTGTGTTAAAGAGAGGATATTCATTTCCCTACCTCTGTTAAACCGTCTTCCTTTGCTCTTTTTCCTCCTCCTCCTCCTCCCACTCTCCTCGCGCTCCCTCCTTCTGCCTTTTGCACCAGCTGAAGTGGTTATGTGGCTTTATGCGGCAGCCATTTAAATCATTACCTTTCCCACATTGATCCAGCCAGCAAGGTAATTGGCTCAATCAAGAGAATTAAAAGCCCGGGTAAGATTGAATAATTCAGCTCACAGATCAAAAGAGGAGGGGAAGACGAGAGAAAAGAGGATGGGGGGAGGGGAATAAGTGGAATGCCGATATTAACACAGTGGCTGAGAAAGTGAACACTGCAAGTAAAGGGGAGGGCAAAAGGAATTGAAATAAGAACATTAGCATATGAATGAGAGAGAAGTGAAAAACAGAAAATAGCGCAGCATTACGATACATGAAATGATAGACAGCGAGCGCTAAGCCTGCACAGGCAGAGGAAACAACCGCAGTCGATACTAAAAAGGACCTGAGTGGCAAAATAGTGCTTTTCCGGGCTTCGCGTCGGACACGTTTTCATCTTCGTAACAATGCGCGTTGCTCGCTGAAACTGGCACTCGCGCATTCTTTGTGATTCAGCGCAGAAATGCACCTGAGTCGCACCTCTTCCTCACTAACGGCGTAATGAACGACATGTCTGCCGTTTCATTTGTCAACATCGTCTGTTTCATTGTGTCACAGCGTTGTCAGCTGCCCTTCGCTTGATTTATGCTTCAATCGGAGAGGGAAAAAAAATCACCGGCGGGTGACACGAGTGTGGCAGAGATTTCCCTTCGAAGCCGAAAGATTTCCTCAAACTTCATTTGAATACTTATGCAAAAGCTCATCAATAACACCCGCGAATGAGAACGCAGTTGTAACTGTGGCTACGTGGCCTCGCTGGCGATGATTTTCCAGCGTGTGAGCGTGCGGCGTGGCTTTGGCGTCCCGGCAGTTGCCATGTAGGAGTCACAGATGAGAAAACTTGACACCAGCATCACCCCGGGGCTGAGTGGAGTGAGCGATGAAGGCATGTAGAGGAATAAAGAGCAGGCGGTGGGAGGGGCTGCAGGTTGAAGGGATCGCTCCGTGACAATTAATAATGTCAATTCTCGCAGTGACATTTTGAAGAAAAGGTAGCTGGAGGAAGGTTATGAGGAAATTATGGGGTGGTGGCGGGCGGGCGGCTTCATATGTGTGAGGGCGCACGTGCTGGAGGTGGAAGAGCGGTTCAGTCGTTTTCACAACAGAGATATATGGAGATGTGGGAAATGACATTCCAATCCCTGTGATTTGAAAGTGAAAATATTCATTGTTTGTTTCATATTTTAATGTGGCCTGTAAGGCAGATCAAGACCAGCTGTTTAAAGGCCATGAATGTCAGACTTGTTTTTAATTACAGTTGAAAGGTTAAAAGGACAAATTGTGCCATTTCTTGCCTGCAGGCGTTTATTCATCCTGGGCCGTTTTTAGGTCACAGCCTAATATATCGGAGCTGCGCACGACGTTTTGCTCTTCCTCGATCTGCGGTCTCTCCGCTCCGCCCGGCGCAGCCCCCCCCCGGTTGCCGAGTCCGAAACCCGCGCGGCAACCCCAAACGGTTTCGACTGCGCCGACGCTTTGATGTAACTCGGCCGCTCGCGCTCAAATCCGCCGCGGCCTCGCAGGAGTCGTCCTGTCGACTTAACTGCCGCCTCGGTTGGGGAACGCCAGCCTGTCAGTTTTCCTGCTGCTTCCTCACCAGTGGTGGAGTCACATGAGCGCCCCCCCACCACCACCACCACCACCACCACCACCAGCAGACACCCCCGCTGCGTCTCTCTCTGGCTGCTGTTCACGCTGCTACAAAGACGAATCCGGAGGAGAAAAAAAAATGCCGATGCCTTGAAAGCAACATCTCGCCAGGCAGGGAGAAGGAACACAACAGCTAGATGAAGGATGCTAATCCACACGGGCTAGTTGTGATAAGCAGACAGCTTTGTTGCTATATGCAGCAGACTTAACTGTTAAATATGGCATCCTCAGGCTTGTTTATAATTGGTTTTTAATTGGGATCATATATATTCATAATGAACTGTGAAAATATAATTAACAGTTTTCTGATAGATACGTATGCGACAAATCTGCAGCGTCCTCCGTGATGCTCATGTGCCAATATCGAGCAGAATCTGAGGGAAACGTTTCCAGTGCCGATAAAAAACACTGAATTCAAGTCTTGTTTAATACTTGTGACCTTGCGATTGTATTTTTACCACTGCCCCAGGCTCTGGAGCAATCCCCTTAAAAACCTGACGACTCCCCAACCACTGCAGCTAACTGTTCCCAGTGTGTGTGCTTAAGGTTAAGCATGAACACCGGAGGTTAGATGTAGAGAGGAGGACGTGAAAGGATCGATAAAGTGGCCGAACTCAGAATTACTCGCAAATGTACTTGCATTACTTACACCTCCAAGACTGCCTCTTTCTGCAAAGAAATCTATGTGACCGACCCGAGCGGCGATCCAAAGGGTGTCCGGAGTGTCCGGACGTGTTCGACGCGACGTGCTGCAGTTCAAAACCAGCATCAGAATGCAGGAGTGCGGCAGCTTATCGGCGCTTCCGAGTGTGTCGCAGTGACTTTTTCCGACTTGGCTCGTTCCCCGAACTCCTCGGCTGCACCTTCCACGCACAACTTTGCGTGTGTGATTAGTGGAAGCTACTTGACCTCTAACCAAGGGCATCGTGGGTGGCGAGGGGGCGTGGGGGGGGGGGGAGTGTGATGTGGAAGATCCAAAATACCAGTCAATTTCCTGCAGGGCTTATCACAGCTGTTTGACTGGCGTGTGAGCAGCGAGTGGCCGTCAGTTGTCAGGATTTAAACTTGGGGTGGAAATGAGACGCTGGGGTGCACTCTGAATATCCAGCAATGATAGGATGAAAAAGAAAGAGACAGACAGACACAGAGAGAGAGTGAGCATGGACCTACATCTCTGACACTATAGGAGGAAACGCATGCTTGGTTCATATTTACGATTCTTCTGAGAAGGAGTGGAGCACTAATCTGTCGTTTCTCTCAGCTGGAGAAGTGTTGGCGCTTTCCCTCGTGTGTTTTGAACAGATTCGGTGCCTCACTGGATGTGGTGGCTGCATCAGACTGTCCGGATGACAGACACATCTTCCTCCCTTCATTAATCTCCATTTAGTTCTGCACTGGAAGGAGGGAGAGGAGGAGGAGGAGGAGGAGGGAGGCAGGCAGGCCTGCGAGTGAACGTTGGGCAGGGGAAAAAAAGGAGGAAGAGCAAGATTAAAGATATGGCTGGCCATGAAATCGAAAAAAGGAGATGGAGGATGGGTGGTTGAGGGAGAAAAGATGGGGGGGGGAGGAGGATGACGAGAACTCAAAATTAATATCGAAAATGACGGTATAGATGCCTGGAAGATTAGTGGGGAAAGTGAGGAAGGAGGAGGGTCGCGCAAGCATAGATGAGCTCAGGAATAAAGGTATAAATTGGAGGAAAAGTGAGGCAGGAGAGAATGGCAGGAGGAGGGGAAAGGAAGCCTGCTGTTTGATCTTTAACAGGATTATTTTTCCCTGCTGTCCTTTTATTTATTTGATTTTCCCTCATATTTATTCATATGTAAACGCTGGCTGTGTGCCAGCAGGAGGAAGACACATATCAGAGTTGGTGCGCTGCACTGAGCCCAGCCTATGACTTCACATCTCCAACACACATGGCCATGCGGAGTAATACTAAAGGGATTTCTGTGGCCCTACAGAGGCCACAGGATGCAGGCGGGAAATGCAACAAAGTTCACTAACTTCGCCACCGACTGCATTTTTCAGTGTTTTGAATTGTTTTAACAGCTCGACCTTTAGAAAATGATGTTTGACTGTTTGACCGTGTGCTGGTCTAGCGCCTCCGCCGTGCACGATCCATCAACCTCCGTCGAGAAGACAAAAACGGCTCCATAGGCAGCCTGCCTGCGCCGCGGTGATTATTCTGATTCTCCTATTAAAAATCAGGACGGGGGAAGGGGGGGGATGAATCTGGTTGTTGTTTTGTGGGGCTGATGGGGGCTTTTCCAGGCTCCTATTTGAGTGCGTTAAACCGCCTATGTAAGTGGTAGGTGCTTGGATCCGGCGGCGCATATTGATTGGGCCTTTCTTTCAGATTATACAACCCTGGCACTGTTGATTGTCAATAAGGCCATCACTGGAGGACGATGCTTAATCTGTGGCCTGCAGCCCAAACAGGATTTAGTTATCTCCATGCCCCCCCCCCCCCTCCATGTTTTTTTTTTTGTTTTGTTCCAGTTCTTGAAGATAAATGCTTGGATTTTGTCAATACAAATATCAGCGACCGATGCGCAGCTGCCCTCATGTAATGTTGTAATCATGTGGAGATCTTATGCGAGTTTATCACAGGCTCTTTTATGCATGTGTGCGGCACGTTATGTGCATATGCTTAACCTCAAAAGCCTCTCATGTGGGATATACAAGTCCTTTTCCGGTCAATAAGCAGAAGCAGAAAGGGCACACTCAGTCCTCTGTGACACGCCTGTACGCTTCACAGAGCCTGCCAGAGAATCTGTATATTCGGCCTGCTTTGAATGTATAAACAGAGCCACAGACATGCATATAAACATACTAAGTTACATGACCTGCAAACCTAGAGAGACTGCTGGTGCACAGACAGTCAGAACGCTGACGGACGAGAGTTTAGCAAATGTTGGGGCTGATTCGAGTTTGGAAAGTGAGTGTGTGTGCGTGCGCGTGTGTGCGTGCGTGTGCGTGCCTGGTGTGTGTGTGTGTGTGTGTGTGTGTGTGCGCGCGCGCGTGTGATTGCCTGTCTATCTGTGTTTCCCCAACATACAGCGAGGAGCACGACCATTAGAGCAGCACTGCAGATTGTCTTGTGGGGCGCTCAGGGCCACAAAATGCAATTAGATTCCGACATAAAATATTTATTTTCACAACACCTGCTGTGCACCAGAGGAAACTTTACCCACTGTGCGCTTAAATATGAAAATAGTATATAAAGTGCATGCCTGAGAGAGCTGCAGATACAATTTCTCAGTGTGAGTTCATTTATTGTGTCTGTGTTTCCGAGGGCAGCGATGAGTACATGCAAATAGCGGTGAGGCCAGGCCATGGTAATAGATGAGAACTGCTTATCGTGCTTTCTAATGTGTTTGAAATGAACGTATTATAAAGCAGTTTCCTATGCGACAGGGGTCAAGTCTGGGTTTTTATACTTCATTTAGTGGAATGGTTTGTAAACTTCACCACGTTTTGGCAGCGAATCTTTCCGTTTGTGACACTCGTCTGGCTGCTGTAATAACTTTACATGATTGGATTTCACATAGTAAGCCAGTTTTGCAGCGGAGGTGCAGTGTAACCAATTAAACTGTCTGCAGTGTGAATTGTCAAAGTCAAATCGGCGTATCTGAGGGATGTTCTCTTGCATCATATTTAGGTAACAAAAAATATTTCTGTATCTGTCACTTTTAATTGCATATCTGCATGTGGTGCTGCCAGAGTGGAAGAGGCGAATGCTAATTCCACCTCTGATTGTGTTTTTTCCTTGCTTATGTTTTCTGTGGAATTATTTATTCTTAAATAGACGCTACAGTATCATTTTTCTGTTCCGTGAGCCGTGAGTGGACAACTTCAAAGAAGCGTCTTCAGTCCCGCAATCTTTCATTTGCAGTCTGCGCTGCTCCTGTTCGGCTCTGATCTCTCTCAACTGAAGTGACACAATAGATTTAGGTTGGGATACTTGTGTAGATTAGTGAGTAAATGGGGTTTAATCGATTCGGGTTTGTTTTATGCCTCTGCATGTCCTGAGTACCAAACCAGGACCGTATAGATGCCTCCTCACTTCTCTCCAGTTTAGATTAAAGTGCCCAACAATCCTGCCTGATCAGGTCTTTTTAATGATCTTTCCTGCAGCGGCAGAAGAAGAAGTTCACAAACTGCTGCTGGATTTGAGAATCGCTAAAGTGAACAGACAGGTGAACCCTGACCGCGAGAAAATACAGTCGGCAGGCTGCTACACCAAAGTTTCGCACTCTCACTGTACTCGGAGCAGCCATGTGTCTGCGTGCGCGCGTGGGCGTCCCAAGTGGGCGGAGGCCAAGTGTTAAGGAATAAGCAGTATGGGCAGTAGTTTGTAAAAGAAGCCAAAGTTTGGGTAGCAAACTTATTCTAATCATTTCCACAAAGGAAAAAAAAAGCTGGCGTGCAGGATTTTGTGATCACAAGCGCTCGTGTTTGACAAGCTTTGTGTGCTGAGAGGGGCCTCCAAGTGTTTTTACATCCTTGCAAAGAATAATCACGCGTACATGCACAACATGTATTTATTCCTATGTATGGCTGCAATATTTATGTGTGTTTGTGTGTGTCGCTGGCCTGCACTGGGAGGATTAATGTAGATTTACAAGGCCCGGTTACAATGAGCAGAGCCACTCCAGGGACCCATACTCAATCACTATCACAATGAAACGCCGCTAATTCCTGTTTAAAGCTGCCACATAGGCGCT
>JASSRZ010000023.1:15408808-15430661 GCA_032164315.1 Malacoctenus gilli | reverse complement strand
CCCCCACACACACGTTGGGAGCAGATTTTTTAGAGCCGGCTCTCAACATTTACTAGGAGATCATTTCAATGCATACAATGAGTGTATCCAAAATAGCTGAGGTCTCCATCTGGCCGCAGTTAATAATAAAGAAGAAACTGGGCAAGAAAAAAAGTCATTTCCATCCAACGGAATGTGAGGAGTTCTGGGCTATGTGAGGATAAACAGTTGGCAGCACTCGTACTCAAGTGGAGTGCGATTATACAACTGTAGATGAACGTAGGCACCTTCTTTTATTGTTAAATCACACGCATCTTGCACATCATGATTTATTTAGGCCCGTTCCCGCTGCATTTTGTAACATTTTGGAAACAAGTGGGTTGATATTCAGATACAACCGCGCGGGCTTCACGCAGGTTAGATGCTTTGGAAACAATCGACCTCTTTTCTGAGGACAGCGGGCCTGAAAAGAAACATTCAAATTCAGGGCACAGGCGGAGACACGCGGCGGAACTGCTGGCTAAAAGACAAAGCCAGAGATGTACAAGGACAGCAGGATTTGGCCGCCACAGGTTAACACACAGCTTGTAGTCAACCGCATTAATCCTTGATTAAATAATCTCAGGGATAAAGGAGACAGAGGTGGGGGGGAGAGAGCATAATGGGCAGGTAAACCAGCCTAACAGCAGCAAATCGCAACCGGTTCCTGAGCTTATTTCAAAGACGACTGAGCGGCTTCTTCGCATCTCTCTACTTCACGTTATCACATAATTGTCCCGAGCGTTTATCGTCACGTTTGCTGCGCAGGAGGACGGAATAATTTTCAGGAGAAAAAAACTGTAGGCGGTGTTTTTATCTCATTCTCGGGTTTACTACCTCGTGCGATGAGTCAATAACAATAGATTACGCATAATTATCGTGACTGGTAATACATGTCTCCTCGTCCACACATGTTGAGGTAGAAAAGCCACGGAGAGCTCCAGTTCATAATTAGCTTTAACCTGAACACACGAGCAAATATTGATTACGAAAGGGATGCTTCTGGTAAACAGAGGTTGTTTCACTATACAAGTACAATAAGTATCCAATACAGATGGAAGAAGAATATAAACTATTGATCTGTGATAGAAAGAGGAAGGATCTCCGTGCTAATGGCTGGAATGGAAAGTATCAGGAACAAGGGGCTACAAAGGTTTGGCAGTTAGATGGAGAAGCGAGTGATTAAAGTGAGCTTGGTTTGGTCACGCAATTTTATCATCATTGTTCAGACGATTAGTTGCAAATGTGGGAAGCTCGCTGTCGACAAACCAACAAACTCATAGAGATGGAGTCCTGTATTTGGAGTGGGAGTAAACTGAGTTAGCGAGAGAGAGAATAGGAGGGATGGAAAGTTATTAAATGTTCCTCTCCATATATAGATCACTGAATGTCTTCCTGGCCTGCGAAGACCCCGCCGCCCACCCAACATCTGATAATTACACTTCATTAGGAGAGCAGGTAGTTCTGAGGGAAGTGCGGCCGGCGAGCGAGAGTGGCACGAGAGTGAGTGCGGAGAGGAAGGCGGCGGGGTAATATCACGCCGTGAGAGCAACATGGGAATTTGATTATGGGGTTAAGAAAAGCAGGAGTTGACTCAGGTGACACGCAGCCCCCTCTCTGTGATTGTGTGCTCCGAGGGGAGCTCGGGCGCCAGTGTGCGTCTGCTTGTTTGTGTGACTGCGAGTGTGAATGCATGAATGTGGGTAAATTTATTCTAGCTCAGGGGTCTGTATTTATTGCCTTGGTTTAGTGTCACACAAAGACGGACAGGTCTGCCTGGATGCAGAATGTAATAAGGTCTCGGTGCGGAACACACACACACACGCACGGACACACACACTGGCGCAGCTTGACATTCCCTCTTGCTATTTTCTTGCACCAGCCGTACCCAAAGCCTATACATCACGGGGCGTAGCGTTGTTAGGGCACGGGCAGCCGAGCGGCGTCGGCTGGCGGAGGAAGTGCTGCAGCTCGCAGTGCTGCAGTGAGATCCGGGGGAAGCAGCGGAGGCCACTTTTCCCACAGACTGACAGCCATGTGGGAATGTGTCCATACGGAAACATCCTTTACAGTATTGGCTTGTCTGAGAGTGGCTGAACAGGATGGCTACAAATGTGTGACGTCCCAGAGGTGCTGGGGCTCCTGTGCGAGTGCGTGGACACGCGTGTGCATGCGTTGGTGCACGCGCACAACGTGCTGTCAGCAGAGAGAGTGAGAGGTGGGGACTGCAGTATTCCTCCAGCGGGAAGCATTGATTTTCCGGCCCAGCGTGGGGATGTGGGAAATGTCAGCCTCTAATTGAGTTGATAAAACCGTTTTGAGTCTCAGACGTAAATATGGTTTCCCTACAAAAGGCCACCGCATTAGACAACTCCCATTGGGATGTCTGTGAGGAATGAAAGGTCTCCTTGTTGTGCATTTGTCTGTTTACATGCGCGCACTTTTATGCACGCGGGGCTTCTCTCTTGGACGGCACGTCTGCGAGTCAGCGCGTTGAAAGCAGATGATAGGCACGCTGCCACTGGGCGAAAAAAAATGTTTTTGCTTTATTCCGCATCGGGATTGAAGCTTGTTAGAAGAAAACGGCTTTTGTTGTGCCAGAGAGGACGGAAATGGCGATTGTGAGAGAGATGCAGAGGTCATATCTGTTAGAGGTGTAGAGAGTGAATAAAGGAAAAGATGAATGGAGCCTCCGCTGTCCCTGCTGATTAGCAGATTGATATGCATAGAGGGCAGAGGCCTCCTTCCTTCCCCTGCTTCAGTGGAAATTCACCACAATGTCAGAGGAGAAACGGGTGACGGCGCGTTTCCGCGCAGATTACATTCTTTTGCCTTGACTCCTCAAACACTGTCATTTATTGTTTAAAAAAACCTCACCTGCTTCACGCCGACTATTTTTAGGCCTCATCAAGTTTGAAGCCGTAAAGAGTGAACACATATGAGAGCGCATGCACGCCTGTTTGCTTCTATAGGGCCCCTGCTCTAAATATTAGGGAGGATAATTAGACAAGGTTTCACACATTACACCACGCACACACATTTTCTGTCTCGCCCACATTCATATGTACGTAAGCACACACACATTCTGTGGCTAAGCCTGCTGGTAATTACTGACATAATTAGGCAGACAACCATTCGTATAGGGAATGCACACTTGTGCGCGCACACACACATTCAAACAATCTCTCAAGCACGCATGCTCGGACGCACACACATGCGTGCGTGCGCCTACACAAGCACGCACACACACACTACTTCCCTGGTAATTAAGAGTATTAATTACAAGCATAGCTGTCCCTGTGAGGCTCTGTATCACTCACAGACTGGCACACAGCAGGGTTCTTATTGCTTTATCTCACCACACCATCACCACGCTCTCTCTCTCTCTCTCTCTCTCTCTCTCTCTCTCTCTCCCCCCTCGCTCTCCCTCTACCCTCTCTCTCTCTCAGTCTCTCTGGTTATGCAGACATGTATCCTCAAATATGCACCTGCTGAATAAACAAATGTTAGTCAATTAGTCAGAGACTGATAGCTGGTCATAGGTTAAAATATAGTAGCTTGGGAACTGAGAGAGAGTTTCTTGCTAGAACTAAAATGGCCCAGCGCCCCGGCGGGGATGGGAGGTAAGGGGGGGTTTGGGAGGGGTCTGCACCAGTGTCTTTGATTTTTGTCAATTGTCTTTTCAGTCCTGCAGCCTCTGGCTCTCCTTTCTGCTCCTCTGCAGCTTGTTATGCTGTCGAGTGGGAGCAGGCTATATATATTTTAAAGATTAGTATCCAAGATGCAGCTCTCTTCTGAGCTGCATAGGTTTTTATCTCTGATATGAACAAGCCCAACTTCACTGTAGTGCCCATGCTCACCCAGCCAGACATGTAGCTCATGTAGTGTGTAGAAACAACCCAGAATGATGGCTCAGATAGCACATGAGCAACATTTTCTGGCTCCGCGAAGGAGCATTGCGCTGTCTTGGCCCGGCGACGTGGTGCCTCTGCAGCATTTGGAGGTACCTGACATCATTTATGGAGATATTTTACATTTAATTCCCAAATGCCACAGCGGTTGCGTGTGTGGCTGTTGCACAAGAACCGTCTAAGCTGCCACTGCAGAGGCCAAGGTGGCATGCATGCTCTGAATGTGAGAGCAACGTCAGGGTAGCAGCAGCAGTAGCGAGGGAGAGGTGTCTCGCACAGGCAATCCACAGCAAAATTGCAACCATCCAAAAGCTGCTGGCAGAACATGAGGCAAAGAGATGTCAACTACATTCATATTATTCAGCACACATCTTGGAACAATGGTGAACTTGCATACGGGGCACAGCTTCATGTTTCATTATTGATACAGCTATTTTAGGGAATGTTTATGATGGTTTGTTTATGACCCGCTAATCTTCACTCCTTTAATATTGAATGTTCTCGTGGAATATTGTGCATATTCTGTATATTGCTGCATTGTTTCGCTGTAACTATATTATTAATTTGTGTGTGCAATAATAACCAACCGCCACAGTCTTCTATGCAGATGATTATTTCATGATCCCTTGTGTCTCCGTGTTCTCCTGCAACGTGGTGATAAAATTGTTTGTTCTGTCTTTGTGTGGCTCTGCAGTGGATGGCTGTACAGACTGGTCAGTGGACTACCTGAGGTACCGAGTGCTTCAGGGCGAGCCGGTGCGGCTGAAGTGCGCCCTCTTCTATGGTTACATCCGAGCCAACTACAGCCAGGCGCAGAGCGTGGGCCTCAGCCTCATGTGGTACCGCAGCTCCGGCCTCGGCCACAGCGACTTCGAGGAGCCCATCTCCTTCGATGGCGTGCGCATGAGCAAGGAGGAGGACGCCATCTGGTTCAGACCCGCCGAGCTCCAAGATGTGGGCCTTTACTCCTGCGTCCTACGGTAGGTGTGAGCGACAAGACGGAAGATATCTAAGAGACGTCTTAAAAGTCTGTTACCACAGGTCCCTGTGTCCTGTCGTCCAACTTCGAGTCCCACATTTCTACAAATGAGACAAGTTTTCTTCTCACGGACAAAATCTACAAACTTTCGGTGCTCAGAGGAAACAATTTCAATTAATTGCACATTTTAATTAAAATGTTGGCATCTTTACATCACTTGTCATTGTGGCGCTTGTTTATCTTGAGCGCATCCGTTCGCCCAGTAAAACTGCATTCGGTGTTTTGATCGCAGGATAAACACAAACAGATTTATAAGCCAATTAACTTCTGGTGGTCAGATAGCTTCATCATGATTGCTTCTCCAATGCTTTGCATTTGATCGTGCAGTGGACAGAAAAGCAAGGCCTTTATTTCCCTTCAAATGTGTATTAATTGCACAATCATCTGTTGTTATTAGCTGTCATGTTCAGTCTTTTTTTTTCCACAATCAAACCTGGAAGTTCCAGATTATGAGTGTCAGTATTTCAGCGTCAATTTCCTAAACACCCATGTTACATCTTCATATTGAGGCAGATAAGGGACTTTTCTCTGACAGTCTCTCAAACACGACTGACATCAAGCGAAATTGTCTCGTTTCATAAGCAAATTTATCATCCGTCTGTAAACGTCTTGTATATTTAAAGACGCGTCTCTGCTGGAGCTGCGTCTCCGCGCGCGTGTGTGTGTGTGTGCCGGGAGATAAGATGTGCAGTCAAGTAGAAATGTTCGGCAAACTGCAGGCAGAAGCGGGGGGTAAGTTACCTGCAACCGTCATCATGGATGTCAACACATGAAATATGCAGAGCAACATCTGGACACGCCGGCGTCTTTTTTTGGAGACATGTTCTGGGTCGGGTGAAGTTAAAGTTCAGTTCCTAAGGCGCAGTAACTTCAGACACGGGCAGCGAGGAGGAGAAAGTGGGCGATTTTTCATCACAAGCGTCAACAAAAAACTGAATTTGCCAGCATAAAAGCAGCACGGCTGTGTACAGACATAGAAGAACATAAACACCCTCCGTACAAACACACACACACACACAGACACACACTTTAGTGGGGCGTTACAAGAAGTCTCTTCTAATACAAGATGCGTAATCATGTGGCAGTAACTTATTAACCTTTACAGTGGAGACCATCCCTCAGTAAACGGCTCATTGCAGTCTTTCATTTCAGAGAGCATTTTTAATAAACTCAATTAAATGCCCCCTAAAGACCCACAGAGCCCGGTTACATTGAGTGTGACCAGGGGGGAGCGAGTCCTTGTGCAACGCTACCCCGGCTGGTTGCAGTTCTCTGCTCTGTGGCAATAATCCAGTGCCAACACGTCCCGCTGTTGTCTCACTCTGATTCAATATTGTATTTGAATATTGACAGTTTCTTCTAAAGAGTCTTTGCTCGCATTCAGATGTTGTTTGAAATGCGGGTAAATACTGTAATTCTGTGGAAGTCGCGCGGCTGGAAGAAGTGCCCCCAGCTTTTCGGGTTTCTCCGTGGCGCCGCTGTTGAGCTGGGGGGATTTCAAACTTCTCAGATACCCTAATCACAACACTGCGAGAGATTTGCCTCTGAGCTGAAATCAATTGTCTTTTTTGTTCGAAAGCGAGTGTTTCAGTCGCACGTTGTAGTAGATATGACCTGAACGCTCTCCCCGAAAACTCCCCGCCAGCAAACACAGGCAGGGTTTTTTTTTTTTCTGTTGCCTCTGCAGACGTACAGTTTATTTTGAAAATCTTCGTATATCTGTGACTCAGACAGTTCAAAAACTCTTTGTTCGATACTTAAGAAACATATAAGCAAATGTAACCAACTGTAAAGGTATCAGTTTGAATATAGACACTGTTCTGATCGTCTTCAAGCTCGTTGTGCCTTTCAATTTGGGTAATTCTGTTATTTCCTCTGAGTATGAAGCATTTCTGTCAGTCTGTGTGACACTGACAACACATCCTGAACTCAAACAAGTTACAGGTTTCACCGTTCAGATGGAGCCTCACCGTCCTAACTTCCTGTCCTTTATTGGACTGAACGGTTGAGTTCATCAAGAAACTGTTTCGTGAGTGTCGACATAGTGGAAGGTGCCTGAACCAGCAAGGGAGGTTTTCAAAGAGAAACAGCACGACTGCAAGTAAGCAGTCGCATTTCATGGTGGAAATGTGTCACTTTTTTGAATTGAGAGTTTGTTTCTTCATCCAAAGTCCAAAGTCAGCAGCATCAAGTCACATCGCATGCTTTTCTCACATCATGCAGCAGGAATATGAAGGATCACTGATTCACTGTGACTCCATTCGGCGTGCGGATGATTATCTTCGTCCTTCTCTGTCTGGAAATTTCGGTCTAATTGTCGGTTTTCACGTGAAGGTGACTTCATTTGCGCGGCAATCTCCACGTGCTCCCTTTGACTCCTCTGGCTTCCTCGACGCTATTTCTCTTCCCCGCTCCCCTCTGCACATCGTCTCACGTGAGGTCTGTAGCGCTGATTCAGATCCATCAATCTTTCCCCCTGGCGGCCCCTCTCTCTGTCACCTCCGCAGCCCCTCCGCGCTTTGCCTGATAAATTATTTTATAATACTTCTCCTAATGAGTCTGTGTTCTGCAGTGGTCGAAACCATGTGCATTTCCTTCCTGTGATTACATTATCCAACATGTGGGATCCTAATGTGTGGAGAATTATGGCCACCGTGAGCTGCAGACTAATATCCAAAGCAGCCACACTCAAATGGATTGTGACAGACGTGAAAGACACCACCGGACTGTGCATCGACCCCAGGCTGTCCATCAATCACGCGCTGCCACCGACACCTTCCCACAATGCCACGGGGTGCCTGCTGTGCATATTTAACTCCCAGCCATGTCTCCTATTGGCTCCCTGGGGACCGTAATGGCTCAGGTGCATGACTGTGAGAGGTCATCTCTGATCATCTCGCCGCTATATCAACAAACCGGGAGCGGGTTGACTTTGGAGGTGTGTGAATTTGCCTGCATGTGCTCCTTTGTGTATAAGTTTGTGCGGCTGAGTGTGTGTTTGCACGGATTTATTTGTTCTTTCGACAAATATATTGTCCAAGTGTACTCTGCGAGCCTACAACATCACATCTTCCCACTCTATTCCCTCTAGATAGGAGGTACTGAGTCGATAATGTTGGATTCCTGCACCAAGAGGGCATGGCAGTGTTGCAATATCTTGCATCTTAGTTTTGCTTCCTACAGCATTTTCCAGATGCCCCTTTAGTCATGTTCTATGTAATAGAAGTGTACAGTATTTCTTTTCTCCCTCCAAGTAGCTATTCTCTCTCTGCTCATCCCATCGCTATCTCCAGCCAGTCCTCCACAGCTGCATGTAGCCACATTTGTCTTTCGGCCATGTGTGTGTGAGTGCCCACGCGGGTATATGTGTCTGCATCCGTGTTTTATGGTCCCGGGGGGTCAGAGGTGTTTATATGAGAGAGGTGACTCCCTTATTGCTTCCATAACCTGAGTAGATCATATGAAACCCTGTCATTTACAGTGAATGGGAGCATCTGGCCAGCCGTAAATGTAATGTAATGAAATGAAATGAAAGCCCATATGGCCGCACTCGCAGCCTTCCGACCGCGTGACTGACCGAGTCCGACCGCAGCCAGGCCGGGACCGTGCGGCGGACGATGGGAGCACAGACAGATACGCATTAGACCGAGTGGGGCCTCTCCTTCATGCTTTGGAACCGGGCTGCTGCCGCCGCTGCCGCTGACACTCTGATCCATGCTTTCATTACCTCCAGACTCAATTACCGCCGCAACATTCCTCATGGAACATCATCCATAGTCCCTAACAAACCTTAGCAACATCCAGGAGTCCGCTCGGCGCACCTGCTCACTCACTTGCTCCCCCGTAAACACAAAACCTCCTCCTGAAGCGTCTCGCCTGTCTTGCCGCTCAACCGAATCGACATCTCTTCAATCACACCGCCCTGCATAACTGGGCCCCCCCTTACCACATCACTCATGCTGTCCATCCCCATACTCTCTCCGACGTCCCTTCCTCATCACTCTGACAAAAGCCTCGCGCCCCCGCTTTTCAGGACCGTACACCGGACATCAAGCGCCTCGGCCCCGCTCTGAAGGAGCTCCCTGGAGTCTTTACAAAGTCACCGTCTCCCTCAGAATTAGCCCACGTTGACGGCATCTCAGATTGGTTTGCCCAGTGCATCCATTATTGTTTGGTCCATTAAAGAGGAAGGAGGAGGGGCTGTTTAGGCTGGGGGTGGGGGTTGAGAACTGGCCGCTTGTGATGACCAAGCAGCTTTTCCTTCCTCGTTGCGAGACCATCTCAGCGTCTGCCTCGCTTCTGATTAGCATTCCCAGACACAACCCCCCCCCCCCATAAATTCAATACTGGTCATGAGCGTTCAGAATTGACTCGGCAAAGCTGCTGAACACGTCATTATTGCTCGACCTACAAACAGAGAGAAGGCAGAAAGCAATGCTAACCAGAACCAATAGGAGGACAATCAGTGGGAGATGTAATAACTGTCTGAATGTTTCACCACATATAAAAATTTCACTGTGTTTTGGCTCGAAACATGAGTTGAAAAGTCTTTTTATCTTCATCTTCAACCGCTAAAGTCTCAAAGCGGCATGTGATGACGGGTTTTCATTGGATTCCCGTCGAGTTCAGACAACTTAAGATCGACTAGCGCAGTGATGTTGCCTGTGTGGTTGTTTTTTTCTGTCAATAGGAACTCCACATACTGCATGAAGGTGTCCATGTCTCTGACTGTGGCGGAGAACGACACCAACCTGTGCTACAACTCCAACATGAGGCTCGCCGAGAAGGCCGAGCTCAGCAAAAGCAAAGACATCCCCTGTCCCGACATCGACGACTACGTGGAACCAGGCAAAGAGCCGGACATCACCTGGTACAAGGTGGGCTTCCTGACTGACCACCCGAGTTTGTGATCACATCTGGGAACTGTGTGGTTCCTGAGTCATCTGCAGGACAGTATTTGCTTTGCGCAGAGAGGGAAAAACGAGAAAAACTAATGAGGGGAATTCTGCTTCTGTGATTATTCAGCTGAGAAATGTGCTCCATTGTTTTTGTTTTTTTATCTAATTTTGTGGCGGTTAAAAAGCTTTGCTGGAAATGTAGTTCCTGATCTCCTCGGCAGATTATGTGTGGAGGCAAATAATGACTGTAAAATACTTGAGCTATTTCTGCGGTGAGCGTCGGAATGAGGACTCTACAGAGGGCAGCCACAGCGATCGCCTTCATAATTAACAGGAAACTTCTGTGAGGAGAAAACTGTTTAATGTCCCCCTCGGACGCCCTCCAACTGCTCCCGGGCCCCCCCGATCTCCATTCAGCCCGCGCCTCCTCCTATACCTGGGTCCCGGTCTTGCTCAGGTCAAGCACGGCCCGCGGACAACAACCCGGCGAAGGTCTCAGGCCAGACTAATCACAGGCAGATCAGCAGTAGATTAGCTGGCCGGGCTCGACCTCTAGGTTTTTCCAGAATTCAATTACGGTCTGGGTAATGACTGGGAGTGCTGGAACCCGGAGTTATTTGGACCACTGCGGAGCCGCTCTGATTGAATTCGAAGGTTGCCGGGAGCAAGAGTGGAATAGAATCCGCAGAGCCATCGTTGTCGCTGCCAGAGCACCTACGAGCTGGAGGGAGGAACGTGTCATGGAGTCGCCCGTTGTGCCGGCTCACATATACCCGCACATTCGTACCGACGCAGCACAAACACACTTATTTTGCCAATGGAGACCACCGTAAATAAAATTTTGGCGTCCTCTGTGGCCTCGGCAGAATATTGAATGGAGAATATTCAGTTCAGTGCAATAAATCTTGATCAGATAAGTAGAATAATGGCTGAGCCTTATCGTTTTACCTCATGAAAGCGTTGTGTCAGGGCGCCAAGCTGGGCATCCCCACCACTCGCTCCGCGCACTGATATTTTTTAAGCCTTTCAAGCTTGTGGAAAAAAGTGAAGGTCTTAAAGTTTAGTTTGCCAGCCAGACCAAAGTCCCGCTCCACCAGTTTATGGCCAGTTGCTCCAAATCAGTAACAAAGCTGGACAACATTTTGAGTTCCCTGATATAATGCGATAACTTCTCTGAATGCGTCACGGTTTCGCGTTCTTTGAGAATTGCCTTGAGATAAATTTGAACTTCCACAGAGAGGACATTTCATAGATGAGGTATCATGCTTGCGACATTGCTTATGTACAAAGGAAAACGAAAAGTTTGAAAAATGTACAACTTTTTAATATCCTGACACGAATTTTCAATGTCTCCTCTTGGTTCAGAGGTTTGAGAAGGTGGGCGTCGTTCCACACGAGCCTTCAAAGGAATTTGATGTCTTTCGTTTACAATCAGCAGAACTGAACTTTTCGATATTAAACTAAACGACAAGAACTTGATGTTTTCTGAAAAATGTCACAATTTAATGAAGTTGGATCTGTTTTCGTGACACTTGTCCCTCTACACCTGGCAGGAGTGTCGCCCCAAACAGTGGCGTGCCAGTATCATCCAGAAGCGAGACATCCTGTCTATCCAGGAGGTAAAGGAAGATGACATTGGGAATTACACCTGTGAAGTCCAGTTTGGAGGCTTTGTGGTCCGAAGGACGACCGAACTCACAGTAACCGGTGAGTAAATCCAACTTGCAGATTCCCCTGACTGTGTAGTTTCAGCGGACAACTGAAGAAAAGAAAAAAAGAGGAATCGGATTGTAACAAACGCACACACAAACGCACACACCACCAAGCTCTGCAATGATGTCCTGCTGCTGTGTTAATTGTTGGGGGAGGTTGAACGCTCTGGCCTGGCCTCTATCCTTTCCTCTAACTCAGCACTTTCCACCAACCGAGCAGCGTTGAAATATTTAAGGCTATAGGCTAAACTCCTTCACACTGAGAGGTAAAGAGCCAGGACCAAGGTCAGGAGATTTACTGTACACTCCGGCTTTCCTTCTATTCATCTATTTTCTGCCTCACGCTCTTTCCCATGTGTAGCTGCAAGGTGAGCACACGACAAATAAATGCATTCATGTGCTGAGACCCGGGAAACGTGCGCGAGGAGCTCGTGTGTTCTGCCAGGTCAAGAGCTGCGAGGAGGCCCGATGAAAAGCTTTCCTTCCTGTTTCATTCAGACCTGCTTATCTGGTCCCACGTATTGTGCTGGTGAAAGTTTTTTCAGCCAAGCTCCCACGTATTGATACGGAAGTGAAGCGCTCTCACTTCAAATGCTGCCAGAAAAAACAGCTTTATAAAGCCAGCAACTTAAACAAGATGACTACTTTTTCTTCAATATAGGGCTCTCATTAATGCGCACTGCTCCCGAGAGTGTGACCGAAGTTGTGATGGGTAATTTCTATTGTTTCGTGACGTACCGAGAATTATACTGAGCCAGAAATGTAGTTTGTGTTTTATTTCCCAACTTTTTTCTAGAAAAGGAGGAAGCGACTTGTTTCTGTTGATATTTGCACAACCTAATTGCTACAAATCAGTGACAAGCCCATAAAATCGAGTTTTAACATTGCTTTACAGGACAAAACTGCTCATGTGGGTTCAGTAAATTCACTATGTGAAGCATAAACGGCTGTTTACACACGCTCCTTCACTCACACAGTTCAAAGAACCACTTGGGGTTCATCTTCTTGCTCAAGGACACAAGTAGGGACGTGAACGGCTGGTTGAACGTCACTCCAGCATTGCCACTGCCTTGTGTTCACTTCTGAAAAGTTGCGTTTTGTTTCTGTGTTTGTCGCCAAGCAATTGCCATGGTAACAGAAGGCATTGCACTGCAGTGAGGGCTGATTTTTCTCTGCAATCAGGTCATAACAAGCATCTGCTGATGAGACTATTAACATTAGTAGAATAATGAGAACGAAAAGGATATTTTTCAGATTTCAAACCGGCACAAAATCCCCACCTTCCCTGTCACTATTTCACCAAATCAAATGTTGCTTCATTTCATGCTATGAATAGATTAATATAGCTTTTTAACACTTTTTTTTCCACAAACCCCATTTATGAAGAGATTGTTATTGATTATTTAAAGTTAAGAGCTCTTAAACGTGTCCTTAATAAAAGCCATTACATGAAATATGAGATGAGCAGGGTTTTATTTTTAGTTCAAGTTCAAATGAATGTGAGACCATTTTTTTGCATCCGAATGCAGCGTTTGCATGTTTGTTTTTTGAGATTCCAGTTACCGCCATAAGTCTCGTTTTAGAGTGTTAATCAGCTGTCTGCTCACTCTGAACAGTTGTTGGTGTGTCGTCACAGCTCTGACTGGTGCTTGTTTGAGCGACTGTCCGTCGTACTCGTACAGCACGAGGGCCACACTCAGACTCTTGGCTGCCCGGCAAAGATCAACAGGGTGATACATACCTTAGAGGCTCTTCTGTGCTGCTGGATAAGATTAAATGTAATCCTGGAGGTGTGGCTCTGAGATTGCTACTGTTGTGATTGATGGCCCCGTATTTTATCCACAGCAGAGTTCAGTGAGGTAGATACACTAGATTTAGTTTTATCACCATCACCATCTCGGCGCTCTCGTCCCGGCGGTCAGCGTTCTCTGTGAAAGACGGAGATTTAAAGGAAATGTTGGCCTCACTATGAGCGGCATAAACATGACAGAAGCCTGCAATTGTGGATCCATTAGGCCCGTGATCCGTGTGGGTTAGTTGCTACAGTTTAAAGGTCGCTGCACACAGTCTCACAGAAAATATATTCTGCTCTACATCCATGCTGCCCTGTGTTTTTCTTCTTGTTTTCCCTTTGTTTTTGTTGTTTACTCTTTTGAAAACACAAGCTGCTAAGAAATCTCTCTTTTCATTCCACAACAGCTATCAGGAGATTCCCAGCATGCCCATATTTTACACAATCCATTTTATTCTGAAAGGGTGCAGCTTTTCTTCCTTTCCAAGGTCTTTTTTTTGCCATCCATCTTTTCTGAAACCGAATAGCCCATTTCAAATACTTTTTAATCCTTTCAATATTTATATTTTCCACTTTTTCCATGAAGATTCCCTTCAATATATAAGTAGAACTAAAGCCAGGATGCATCGATTCATAACTCCGTATTTCCTTCACAATAGCACACGAGCAACAGTACCGATGTTGAATGTAGACTTTTTACCTATTTATGAAGCGCATTAGTGGCCATTCAGCCCATCTCTCTGTCTGACCCTTCACTGTTGTTGCTATGATTAAATGTTTAATATTGTGTGGCATGTGGCGCGTATGTTCCGAGTGGATCCCATGTCGGCGGTGGGCTCCAAGTCCTTTGGCTGCGTCGCTGTGTGTGTGCTTGCCTGTCAGCATGACCTTAATGTTCTATAATGACGATGATAATAAAAACTTTATTGCATAATAAATATACACAGTCTGCATTCATGATACAGTACAGTGAGCGAGCGAGAGGAAGAGAGGAGGGGGCACACGGAGGCGCATGGGAAAAGAATATGATACTCCAGCAATGTTAAATTTATGTATTTGTGCGTCTTTTTTTTTTGCCCATATGCGGCTCCTCTGTCATGCGTTGTACGGCAGGAAACTGTTGCTGAGAACAGGAAGCTGTAGGCAAAAAAAAATGACCCTTTGAGCGCACATGATTCTTCTCGTTTTCCTGCTGCTTTTGCTGGAGATATATGGCCAAACCGTCGACGGGCTCCGCCTCTTTAAAGTTGCAGTATCCTGCTGGAATTCAAATGAGCTCGTTCTCACCATGGGCTCATTTTCTTTAATAAACCTACACCATCATCCCCTCAAGTGGGTGTGCGATTATCCACATTTTATCACATCCTGTTAAAACCTACACATCGCCTGGACAGCAGGCATAAAAGGCCAAACTATGTGTAAGATCCCAGGGCTAATGCAGTTTATTTGATAGGCCAAGGGGATGAAAGAGGTCATTAAGTTTAACTGATCTTAAATATAGTGCAATAGACACTGGCCTTTGCTTTGACCCCGCCTCGCTGCAGATTGTGTGTGTTCGCGTGTCCGTCCTCTGTTCCCGCGTTGCACCGCCGCAGAACGGCCTCCATTAGAAGCCGTGGAGGAGGCCCGGTGTCTGAACTGAGGTCAGCCTTGTAATAGAGGTTAACTGTGGACATAAACACGGCCTCACGCAGATCGGGTTGATCCGGGGGGCCCTTTTAATCAAGCGCTGATGCTCGTCAGGTTAATAGAAATGTAAAAGAAACAGCGACCCCTTGTCCCGTCTTAAGTTTATGTCACAGTGTATTTAAATGTTCCTATCTCATTGGGAGCTGGGTGGACACGGAAGCCTGCACAGACCTAGAGCTGGTTCGGAGAGGAGAGATACTCTTATCTAATGCACAGAGAGATTTTGTTTTCCCGTTCGCCTCCGTGGACTTTCACCTCCACCTCCCTTCTGTAAAGAGAGTGCCTTTTTGTGTACTCTTATAATTGATTCATAGCAGCAGCAGCAGGTTCGCCGTTGCCTGCCCTCTCGCAGGAGCGCCGAGTGTGGTCAGATTAGTCGACACTTGTTTTTACCCCTTCTTACTGGCGGAGACACGGGAAGGGGATACCTCAGCTGAAACCCTGAACCCACCCGTGACTCACCGAGACATGCATGCACGTTATGAGCCGCGGTATTTTTGGCGTGCTCGTCGGGGAGCCTCCCAGGCTTACCTACGGGACTCTGATGCGATACGTGTGGTTTTTCATTGTACATCTGAATCATTTTTTGCTCAATTTTTATGGTTCTCCGAGGCCTCGTTTCCGCGCTGTGATGGTAATGCTACAATGGTGTAACACCAGATAAAAGCCCTTTTCAGCTGATGTATGCAGCTCCCTCTGCGTTGTGTAGGAAGCAAAATATTATACGGAGAGAGCAGAGAAGGATTAGGAGAACAAGGGAGCCAAAGTGACTGATAACGGTGAAGGAGTGAGAGAGAGAGAGAGAGAAAGACAGAGGGAAGAGATGGAAAGAAGGGGGGAAAGATAGAGGTTGGGGGGCTCCTATATCTTATCTGTATTCCTCACCAGTGTTTCCCAGCAGAAACAGTGTGTCCAGGACTATAAACAGACTATTATCCCAGTGTTTATCACAGTGCACATTACCGTTTGCCTCTGTCGGACTTACTGTAATGGAGTCGTTTGGTTTGATGGATGCCTCAGGCATGGGTTTCTATCTATTGCGCCCATTATACCTCTGTCTGCATCCCCTCACTGTAGAAATGTCTGTCTGCACATTCAGCATAGCCTGCGAGCATGGTGATTGAGGTTATGGCCAATGTAAATGTACCATTTGGCACAGTGAATTGGAGGTGCAGAGGGCAAGAGGAAATCGAGGGGAGGAGAGGAATCGTCTACCTTACATTACCGCCAGTCGAATAGCCACAGCGAGAGGGGGTGATGCTTGGGAAACTCACTTTATGTACTGTGAATAAATATGTTTAAGTGTGAAAATAAAATATGCGACTCTGTTGTGGTACTTTGTTTGTTTGTGTGCGGAGCGCTTCGTTCCCCTCCTCGCTGCGCCGCCGTGCATTGTGGCTGGATTTTCCACCCTCAGCAGGCACTGCCACGTCGGAGACTCATCCATCAGGGTGGGTTCACCGTAACCTGATTGCCCTTGCCACTTTGGGCTCCGTCTCACATTTGAGACAGGATAACATGCAAATATCGTATGCGAGTTGTGCACGAATGCATGTTGGGGAGAGCGGGAGGCCCAGCGAGAGGGGAGAAAGGGAGTGGAGTGGGGGGGGGGGGGGGGGAGTATGCATTCCTGTGTGTAATGAGGAGCCGAGTTGTGAGGAGGTGATCCGGGACATCGTCTCATCGCAGTAAAAGGTTCCTTACAGTTCTTCTTCTGCGGGGTCACCTTCAGAAGCATGAACACTTCACAGCCTTATAAAATGTTACAGCCTGCGTCTGTGTGTGTGTGTGTGTGTGTGTGTGTGTGTGTGTGCACGCACACATGTGTGAGCGGGACCGTGCGATTTATTTATTTATTTATTTATTTATTTATCAAGGCGATAACTTGACTTTTACCTAGCCAGCTGGCCGGGGTCTCGCAGGATGTTTGCGAGAAAAGGCGGAGGCAGGCGCAGTCAGCGGCGACGCGGGGGAATCGGGAGCTGTTGCGTCCACACCTCCTCCGTCTGTTTTCCTTCCTCATCTATCTGGCTGAAGGAGGCTAGATGGATGGAGAGGCAGCGATTAGCGCTGATATTATCCTGGAGAGCAGGGGAGAAGAGGAATGAGTGGGGACAGATAAGAGGTGTGGGGTGAGAAAAAGAGATAGGTTGCCTCTCAGCTGAAACCTCCTCTATCTCCCAGTCTATACACTCCAGTCCCGCATGAATACATCGCACCTTGGCTGCCTGCGGTGCGCCGGCCTGTTATGATCATGCTAAACACTCTGCCTCGGATGCTGTACATGTCCTTGGAGAGGAGATGATAAAATCACACCTGAGATAAGTGTTACTCCAGCAGTTGACTTCTCCACAACTTCACCTACACATGTATATGCACGCATGTGCGCGCACGCTTATATCGGTCGCACCCTGAGAGGCCGGTCCTCGCGCTGTAAAAGCACATGACGTGCCAGACGTGTGGTATAAGCCTCTGTCTGTCACGTCCGACCAGTATCCGTACAGTGGAGACAGGCCGGCGCCGCAGCGGAGAACGTAAAGCCGGCGCACGCTTTTAAAGCCAATAAATTCACAGATCAGCCCAGTTGCTCGTGACACAGTTGTTATACCCGAATAGGGTGGAGCAGAATGGCTCATTAGTTTAAGGTCAACTATCACTCTTGTCATTAACTAATCCTCCTCCCTTTCTTTATCTCCCTTGCCCCTAACCTATCCACCCCCCCCACCCTCTACCCATCTCTCTCCCTTCCCCCCGCTCTCGAGTGTTCTCCTCCTTCACTTCATCACTATTCACCAGCTGTCCTCTTAGAATAAGCAGGCCAGAGTTCACATTGTTTTAATTCAATTAAAATTGACATCAATCTGCATGTGACGAATGAAATTTACATAGTCCACAATTAATCTTGCCTGACCTACCCCGCTCCACCCACGTACACACCCTCAGTCTCTGGTTATTATCATTATCTGGGCCTATAGGGCTGCTACCCGAGCATGACTGAAATTAAAATTACAATTCTGTCTTTTGAAGCCTTTTGAAGTGCAGGTCAATAATTAAAGTGTTTCTCTGTGGCTGGCAATGCACATCTGGAAAGCAGAGATCTGCCGCTGCGTTTCGGAGGCCAGTAAAAAAAGCGCTTGTTCCTTTGCAGCCCCGCTTAAGTGAGGACGAGATGTTTCACAGCTGAGTCGTATCAATGCAAATGACAAAGCTCTCTTTTATTGTGACTCCTAATGACACCAGCACTTTGGTTTTAATGGATTAATGTGCTCATAGTCCATTAGTTTATGGTCAGAGGAAACCATCCACTTGATAAATTGAAAATATAGAAAATAAAAATTGTTGACTCCAAAAAAAAACAACAAAACATGGCTAATTCTCTGTGGTCAAGTGCCAAACCAAGCAATTATCAGTGATGCTTTCACCTCAGCAGCGTGACTGAAGCAGATTTATTCCCATTTCCAAACCCTGATGCTTTTCCATCTCAGTCAGATTCAAAAACATCGCTAACCTTCTTGTCCCTTTCACCGGTGCTTCTTTTTTCAAAGCCAGCTCATTTGCAACTTGACTAGAGCCACAAAAAGTCCCTCATATTATTCCAGCTCTTTACAGAACTGACTTTGAGGCTCAGCTGGTCTGCAAAGCGCCGGGTCCAGCTCGGCATTTCTGAGACGACAGAAAGGACGTCACCTTCAGGGACGCTCGCACACACTCGCAAGCTTTCGAACTCGCCGTGGCTTTTTTCTTGGCTCGCACGCGGCTACTTTGTCCCGCAAATTATTCTGAACTTTGATAATGTTGTATTGATTGGACATAATGGCGTCGTTACGGAAACCGGGGGAAATCGCTCATCTGTTCTCATCTGAAAACAACCGAAGCTGCTTCTGAGTGAGATCAAAATAGGTCAGCGAGAGAAGGGCTGCAAGGTGGTGCTGTGGTTAGCACCCCCCCCCACACACACACACACACACACCACCTTCAAAGCCATTTGGTTGCCAAAATCAACACTGTACTCTCTGTACTGTCACTGTCAATTTCCCTTTGGGCCAGAACTGACTTCACTTGCATCTAAAATCACCCAAACTTTCTGGCATCTGCTCGTACCTTTCACTTCTTTTCATCCTCTGTTTGTTATTTTTCTTTATTTCCCTCCTCCTTCCATCAGGCAGGAAGCACCAGCTAAAAACCTGCTCCTGCTCCTGTTTTAATCAAAACAGTGAAATCTGCAGTATGCCTTTCATGACAGCACGCAGAACAGCTGAAGGTCAATTAGAGGGCCCTCAATAAGTCCCTCATTATACAGTGTCCTTAAGAAAGGAAACTCCAGAAAGCTCTCCATCCAATTAACAGATAGGAGGGTGACCATTAATGACCATAAGGGACACCGACAATAGAAAATCGAGGTTGTGGCATATCTCACACTCACTGGGGCATGCCCTGTCATGTCCAAACTAATGAGGGTAGAACACAGCCGTGTGTGAGCATCTGTGGATGTATATGCATGCATTATTTTGCACGTGTTGGAATGTACGCATGCAACAAGCGGGCTGCTTGTCTGACTTCACATCGATGAAGACGGACAGCGAGAGACGGCAGCCGAAGCCTGATTTTTTATGCAACATCTCAAGTATGATGCAAAAGGCCTTGAGGAGCTTGCAGGTGAAAACACTGAGCCGAAAAACACCAGGGAATTTTACTCTTTTCAGGCTTACCAGCGTGTTCATGGTACATCCTTGTGTGGAAATGTGGGATCTCGACATATTTTTCACGATCTGTTTCGGTACGAGGCAGCACAAAGCCCAAAAAAAAACCATGCGAATGAACCTGAGACTCAATTAGCCAACAGAAAATGTGGGGTTTTTTTCCCCCTGCGTGTTTCATAATTTATTCTTCTTTACATCACCTTCTTCTCTGCGGCGTTACAGATCTCCATGAAGCTCATGCAACCCATGCCCTTATTTTGTCACTCAGTTCTCTAAATCTCACATATAGCACACAATGAAAGTATCGTCACCCCAGGGTGGAGATGAGATGAGCTCTGTGAGATTGTTTGAAGTCGGCGAACCCCCCCCCCCCATAGTTACATCAGTATGTCCTTGTGTGTTTGGAAGATTGTTAATGCAAATGCATGTGTTTGTGTGCACACAATGTGTTTGCATTATGATGCCCGCAAATGGGTCCGCTTCCTCCTTAGATTGCAGTCATTCCAGACCGAGTCGCGGGGCCTCAGAGGATATCTTGCGCCTGTGTCAAATGATGGTCTTCTTTTGGGGACCCTCCAGTAAGCCTGTGACTAAACGCCTTAACTGTCATTACCAGTTTGTGTTGCCACCACTTTCTGCGCAACACAATGAAAACCATGTTTTTACAGCAGCATTGCTGCATCTCTCTCTCACTCCTCCTGTCTCATCCCCCTCTCCCTCCCTCCCTCTCTCTCTCTGCCTCCTATCCTCTGGCATCCCTGCACTCTTATAGAAGCTGTCCAAGAAGCCAGTGTCAGCATCTCCTCTGTGTGTGTGTGTGTGTGTGTGTGTGTGTGTGTGTGTGTGTGTGTGTCTGTGTCTGTGTCTGTGTCTGTGTCTGTGTCTGTGTGTCTGTGTGTTTCTGTCTGTGTGTGTCTGTGTGTGTGTCTGTTTCTGTGTGCGCGTGCGTGCGTGCATGCATGCATGCATGCATGCATGTATGGTCCAGGTCTGACTGATTTATGTATGAGCAAAGTCTTTCACTCAGCTGAAGCCTTCGTACTGTACCATGCAGCTTTTTAGTGTACAAACTGTCATGTATGTGTATGCCATGAACACACTCCCACATGGTTGTGTTCAAATGCAACTCATTGCCATAGCTGGAGTTGCTCGCCTCAACCTCGTTGCCACTTTGGCCACGCAGGTGTGAGTGTCACTGGTTCTGTTAACCAGACAATCGCCGGTTTCTCCGACACCGTCAGAGCTCCAGAAGAGAAGTGATGAGAATGTGGCGGTTTGGCGCCAACAGCACCCACGTAACAGTTTTCTTTGCGAATGCGGTGATTGGGTGAAGGGTAGCCAAGCTGCAGGTGTCCAGCAGGTATGTAGGCTGATGATGTGGGTGAGACTTGTGTTGATGAAAGTCCCTGATTGCCGCGTTCACCCCAGTCGGAGTCTGCTGCGACGTGTCTGTCAGCGAGTCAGACGCTCGTCGGGAGGAAGCGTTTCTCACGAGTCATCTGTTGTTTCTCTGCCCAGCTCGGCTCCTCGCTTGTGCACAGCTCGTGCTCAGACACCTTTTGTGCCTCAATCAGAGGTGTGTGGCGAAATGAAGTAAAATATGCATAGGACAGGGGACCGAGTCAGCGTTTATGACAGACTTTGCCGGTTTGCTGCAGAATGTTGTGGGTGTGAAGAGTGTCAAATCATTTCTTTTTGTTTTTTTGCGCTTTTATGCTCTCCTCTCCTTTATTTGTCTCCTTTGTCCTTTTGTTTTCTGACTTTATTCACATTGTTGGTCCAAATTGATGTTATGTAGAGGCACGTAAGTGCTGTGGTCCATGGCTCTCACAGTGTCCTCTCAGTTCTTTTATGTGTTTGAAAGGTTTTTTTCCTTACAAACCTTCCACTTTCCACTCCTTCATCCCTCTCAGGATGTCTCTGGAGTTATTGTAAAAATGTGTGTAATAAACCATTTAGGAGGGTATAGAGAGGCTTTCAGGTGTTACAGGAAAGTGTCGGCAGTGCTATGCACGAGGGTTCTCTCTCTCTCTCTCTCTCTCTCTCTCTCTCTCTCTCTCTCTCTCTCTCTCTCTCTCTCTCTCTCTCTCTCTC
>JASSRZ010000023.1:15390753-15403479 GCA_032164315.1 Malacoctenus gilli | reverse complement strand
TGTGTGTGTGTGTGTGTGTGTGTGTGTGTGTGTGTGTGTGTGTGTGTGTGTGTGTGTGTGTGTGTGTGTGCGCGTGTCCATATGCTGTGTTTATGTGGCCGTGTTTCTGTCGGGTTGTAATTGCGAGCTGATTTGTGGTTGGAGGGAAGCAGGATGCCTGCAGGGAGCATGTCAGGTTTTTAAAAGCAGAGAAAAGAGAGGCCAGCCGTGCACACGTTTAACCTCCACCTCCTCCCGGGAGGTCAAAGCACTCAATCAGCCCTTTTACTTTTATTACTAAAGGATTAAAATATGAACAAAGAGAAACGCTGCAGGTGTAGGGTTTTTTTTTTTTTCGCATGTATCCACCTCTGTTTCTGAATGCACCTGGCAACATATACATCAACTGAAGATATACAATTCCTTTGAAGCACCAGTTAAAGATCAACATATTAGCATCAATGTTTCATAAATAAAAGTAGGATGCAATCGAAATTATGGTTTTTATTGCAAATAGACAATTTCTGCTTTCACAGGTAACACACGGCCGCTTTAGCATGTTTGTGGTTTTTTTTCTCAAGGCTGTTTTTGTGCTGCAAGATAATTTTCTTCTCCAAATGTCATTAATGCTGCAGGCTTAATTTACTCCTGCAAACAGTTATTTATTGCAGTATGTAAGTGGATCAGCATTCACCTGTCATGCTGCTAATTATACTGCTGCTGCTAAAGTTGCAACTTGCCTCTCAACCATCTGGTGAAATAGTTGGTGGCAAGAAATGTGCGCTACCTGAAGGAGCTGGGATTGGCGGGACGGTGTCCAAAAATATTTCCAGTGTATGAAACAGGAACTCCAGGTGATTGTGCTGAAATTATTGGCAATAAATGTCTTCACAGCAGAGATCTTTGTGCTTTCACTGACCTAAATACCGCACAGACACGTCTCCATGCAGCAGATGTTCCCTCATTGCAACTGAACCAATAATGTCCTCAGGTCAGCACTATAAAGACTGTCATAAGCAATCTGTTAACCATTCAGGCTCAAGGAAAAAAACCTGTGTGTGTGTGTGCGCGCGCGCGTGCGTGTGTTTGTGTGCGCGTGTGTTTCCTTCTCAATGGCTCTTGTTTCATCACAGTAAAAGACCCTCTCTGAGTGTATTGACGAGTGCCAACAAAACCGACTCAAACATGCTTCATAAAACCCGATTTGTCTAATTTTAAATATTCACCGAAATATTCAACTTTCGTACTGTGACGCATGGAACGTACATCTGCGAGTCGTCATTTGATTTTTGTCGTGACGAAACCGAACAAATTCCGTGCCTCAAACCGCGCCAGGGAAAGCTTGCCAATGGCAGTTGGTCATCAGCCCTTTTTGTAATTGGCCCCTCCCCCTCGCAGGTCCCACAAACATGTTGCTGTAATGAGAAATTAGGAGCCGGGGCCACAGAGGAAGTGCCGAACAAAGTGATGGATTCGGTCCAGATGGTCACCAGTGCAGGCGGGACAGCAGGAGCTCGATTCACACTTTGCAGCAAAGCTGCAAACAGGCGCACCGCTCAAAACTGTGAAAACCAAAACCCATGAATTCATACTGCATGGTGTTTACTTTGCCACATGTGTTTACCAATAGTGTAATTAATGAAGGAGATTCATTACCTGATAACAACATTAACACCTTTGTGAGGGAATTTTCGGGTTTTGGGCAGATGCTTCGGCAGTCACGGCTTTGTTGCTCCTTATTAATATTACATTGTAATTATTTTTTACCTGATTGTGACTCATTAGGACTGATGATGGGAAACGCGTTGATGGGAATGGCGCGTCCTTTCGGGTGCTCTGCTGGCGTTCAGGCTTCTCCGTCAGCGGGCGGAGGAGGAGCGTGGTGATGGAGGCCTCCCCGCTCACTCTGGGATCAGCCCAGTCTAATGGCTTCTCATCAATTCCTCCTGTCGAGGGAAGTGTGTGTCATGACTCCTGTAACTACTTCTGACAAGAGTGATGAAGCACTTGTTAAACTTGTAAGATTCTGCAGGAGTTTGAAACCTTTAGATATAAATCTGTGTAGAGGGCGATGGACAGAGACGGTGAGTGCGGGGGGGTGGGGGGACAGCAGAGGAAGGGGACAAAGAGACAAAGAGAGCCCACGGTTTGGACGCAGACACAACGGAGAGTGGAGAGGAGGGGGAGTGCGAAAAGCTAATGATCTCCATCTGTCTTAGAGGGCTGCGAGAGAAGGGCATTGTTGGGCTTTCTGCAATAAGGGGACGCAAACAAGCGCAGGGTTTGCAGAGCTCGCCCTGGCAAGCGCATAATGTGGCCGGCTCGATGCGAATCAGCTGGTGGAACGCAGCTCAGAGACGCTCTGGACCATTAGACGTGTCATGTTAATGATTGCTGCTCTCCAGTCAGAGTGTTTGCGTACCGCTCATGTGTTTACTGTATGATGTCAGTGTTTATTTGGCTCTGTTTCTCTTTTTTTTTTTTTTTTTAGAGTGTGTCTATATTACTGTGTCTGCATTTGCATGGATGTGCACATCTTGCTTTTATGGTCACAGATGAGGCTAATGAATCTCTAATCAGATCCTGGCACCAACTAGAAACACTCTACGGCGGCTCTAACATGAGGCACCGAGTGTGCAGCGTTAGTGGAGGAATATATTCCCTCTGCTCCGTCTGGTTACGTTTCCATTTCTGTCTTTACATCTAACAAACTGTGCATGCAGGTAAAAGACATTTGCAGATACAAAATGATCAGTTGAGGATTTTTCCCCACCTCTGAAGGTCTTTTGTTTTTATTACCTCTTTAAAAACTGACGCCGTCCCGCCACCTCCAGGTCAGAAGGGAGTTCCTGTCTCAGCTGGAGAAGTTTTAAGTTAAACGCTCTGAAAGTACCGTGAGCCTCGTTTGCTCCGCTGAGAGAGTGGCTGTGTGAAATGTCTACAAAGTAAACAGAGATGCAATAAATAAACACAAGGACATATGTTTTTATGGCGCAACGTACAATTTAAATGATCGTCTTTTTCTCCCTCTGTCGCTCAAACATCATAAAACTCCATTTGCACAATAGATGTGACTTTGAAATGACAAGTCTACAGGGCAATAAATTACCAGAATGATCACTGTAAATTGTCCCCGTGACATCGACATGTGAAGTCATGACAGCAGAACAATGCGGCTATAAAGAAAAAGGAAAAGTGACTTACAGGAATTAAGAGAAAGTCTTTGGTGGCTGCATTTCTCTGTCAAAAGCTTCTAGAAGCCTGTTGAAAACAAGAGACAACAAATCAGTTCAGGCAGTAAATCAAATGGGACACTGCAAAAAAATCAAAGCAGGGACCAATATTTTATCAAGCCTTTCTACAGTGGGTGACGCAAAGCAGAAAGAGTCACAAGAACGAGATACTTTTTAGCTTATCTGACAAAAAAAGACTTATTTCTTCTCTGCTTATGTGTCATAACAGCTTATAAGTTTTGTTATATGAACAGCAATGACTATTGCTCATTAAAGGAGAAAATTAATGTAACACAATTGTCGCTTTCACAAAGTAAGAATCTATTGTTTACTCGCTATAGCTGATAAACTGGCTACACCAGTAAATGAGTACGTAATCAATTGTTTCTAATTAAGGTGCTGATTTACTGCAACCAGTTTCCCTTGGAATTTATTTTGGTCGAGTGGACGAGTAAGTAAATTTTAATCGCCTGGGCACCTTTTCACAGATATTAATCACGAGGCACTTTATAATAAAAAGTGTGATAATCAAAGGACATAATATCAGTTCAACAAAGAGACACGGTTCCAATTTACAGACACTAAAATCTCCTCGGTTGGTGGTGAGCCGGTTTGAACGTCGGTGTATTTCAAGGTTGGCAGTGCTGCAGCTTTTAGCTGGGTCAAGGAGGCCGTTGTATTTCACTAAGTACTGTAAATCAGAAGTCATCTAAGGCCGAACATCGAAAATGGGTTGTTGTCAGGATTGGGCTTTCATCTAAAAAACTTGACTCCAAGGAGTGTTTCAACGTGACTCTTTTTCCGTCTAATAAAACCAAAACAGTTGTCATGTCAAAGCAAGTCGAGGGCAGATAAATTCAGCTGGAGTTGGTGTGCTGCTACTGTACGTTCATCACGCAGTTCTTAAGCACAGTTAAGGGGCGACGGCGGATTCACGGCGCCGCTGAGGTTGCTGTGGAGACGGGTCAAAGGGAACTGATGGAGCAGATGGCAGTGGGGTGACCCTGCAGGCTGCCTATCTGTCCCTCTGTTACTTCATGTAAATCTGGGCCCGCGACGTGTCGCTGCAGGTAGCCCACTGGCAGTACCAATGTGTTTACACACCTGGACAGACCTTAGGCTGGTATAAAGTGCGGCATAAAAAAAAAGAGAGACGACGCACACACACAGACACGCACACGCACACACACAGACACGCACACACCCTTCCAGTGGGATTTTACACTGTGCATGCTGCTTGTAATGTGCCAGGACTGTGTTAATCCTGTCCCTCAGGTGTGCATCCACCTGCTTTCACTCTCCCCTGCAGTTGACTGGGTTAGCCTTCTCCTCGCGCTCTGACAGAGTAACAGAATGGATACCAGGCCACTCGGGCTTCCCTTTGAATCACCCACAGAGATCGGCGCTGATTAGGAGCTAATCCTCTCTCATTTCCGACTGCGGCAGCAACCGCTGAATATTTTTCGATTGTCAGTTTCTGCCTCGTCCCAACGTTTCTCTCAGCCGTTTTTTTTGTGTCTCATGTCTCCTTGGTCGTCCCCCCCCCCCCTCGCCCCCTCCTCGGCATATCTGCATAAGCTCCACACAGGTGTATTCATTGTACATTTTGCTCTTTCATTTAGTGGGGATGGCCTCTTTATCACAAGCCCACCACCGGGTTTTGTTATCTTAGACTGACAGAGGCGTCTGTGTGTCGTCTGAACGTTCGGTTGTTCGCGCGTGCACGTGTTCGCAAGGATTAGCGCCCCGTGTGTGTTTTCGGAGCGCCCGACAAATGTGTGTGAGCGACGCCGGGGCGCAAGCCGAGGTAGCAAACTGCCAGACATAGGCACTGACCTGCATTATTGAATATGTACACGCTGTCTGCGAGCTGCGCCCTAATGGAAGAACAGTGTAGTGTACACGCTTCCCATTGGGGAAACACTGGAGTTCACGCCGATATTATCCAGGATACACTGCACAGGCACAGCGATATGGTATACGCTGCCAGCTGGATTGAGTGTGTGGAAGAAAAGGAGCCTGGAAAAGACCTGACCAGGCTTACAAAAAGGTAACGGTGTAGTGGGGCCAATTGGAGGCCAGTGACAAATGGATGAAAAGATGACAGTGGGGAGGAAAGAGCCGCGCTTCTTAGCCAGACAGAAAAGAAGAAATCACTCGGTGCAGGAAGAGAGGTTAAGAGCAGAGCAGATCAGAGATGGATGATGGAAGAAGAGGGATGCTGCTGAGCACAGAGAGTGCATCAAACAGGCCACGCTAAAGTACTGCCATGCAGATTGTTGATACGTCAATTATCCAGCTTTGCGTTTTAGATCCAGACACTTAGCGGATATGTAAGCTCAGAGATATTCTCAAACTGATGTGCTCTTGCTTTTTCTCCTCTTTGTTGTTTTTCCTTTTTTCTTAATTTTATCTTCAATATTCTTTTTTCCCCCTCTTGTAGCTGCTAAAGCCTCAGAATCAGTTCAGCGGGGCTCATAAATAAACATAAATATTCACTTGCCACTTGTGGGTTGACCTTCCTTTTATTCATGTTCATCTGAACTTTGAATGTCATCACAGACGCACATATCTTAGAAACATTCGTTGTTATTGGGCGTTACAAACCCGCAACTGTGTCTTTTCTCTGACACCTTTTTTTGGCCACAACATCGTCTCTACAAGTACAGTTCAAGCGGTCCGACGCACAAACCGGCGCTTTCCCTGCACTTCACAGACTCGCTTCCAAAGTTTGCACAATGACGCTATTCCCTCCCGTGCTGCCCGCGAAGGGTTCATTTCGCATTTTGATGCTATTGTTGTGACACGTTGGAAGGTTTAACAAATCAGTTTGATCTGCTCCTCGTGTGTCTTGGTCTTTGCTCCAAGTGCAACTTGTTTGGCGTTGAGCATCTGGCGACTGTAAGGCGGCAAGACTCGTGTCTCCGACTGTAACACAACAGCGAGCAGCGCGCCATATGTGCCGCACATCCCTGCAGACTGTGAGGGGGAGATGACAGTGTTTTGTGCAAGTGTGTGTGTGTGCGTGCGCGCGTGTGTGGAGAGGCGATGAATTTCTTCTGCATTTGTGTGCACACGTGAGCCAACACAGAGAGATGGATTCAATTTTCAGACAATTTCTGCTGGTGTTGTACCTGCTTTGTCATGATATTTACTTCAACTTAATTGAATCAGACTTAGAAATGAAGCTATTGTTGTCGTGTCAACAGTGGCGCAAAGCCTGCCCAGTGTGTTCTCCTGCTTATTGTTTATAATTTACAATTTTCATGTGCCTGTGAAGTTGCATTCATGCAAAAAAAAAAGTGAGCATAATTCTCCTGCTCAACTCTGATGCACGAGGGAGGCCTTTAAATCTGGAGGCTACCTCTGACGCTCTCCTCCGCTCACTTCAGCGTCCCGGCTTTCTCTTCGCCACTCTGTAAACAATAGACCTATAAAATTGCTCCTCATTCATTTCAGAGACTCTTCACATTCACTCACCAAAAACTCATACTCCCGACACAATACAAATTACTCTTTCAGCCCCGGTAAAACATAATTCTCATTGAGACTCACACAAAAAAAAAGCAAGCCGGCGTAATGAGTTGGCTTTCTAAGTAAGTACATCAAGTGTGATAATACAGTATTTTTCACCGAACGTCGCTGCTCCCACGGCGTTCCTTTTTGCATCCACTTAACTGATTCGGGAAGTTGTTTCAGCTCACTAATACTGAGGTACAGTGACTGCGCTGCAACCTGGAGACGGCGCTCGCACGTATGAAGCTACCTGTGGGGTTATCGATCGGATCGATAGCGTTTATAGGAGGCAAAGATCTGCATCCACGTCCACGTATGCGCGCGTCTGCTGAGGGGGCAGAATCACAGTGAACCTCCAGCAATCAATAATACATTTTCCTCGTCTGTTCCACTCAACGTGCGTCTCGGTCACTGTCCGTGGCTCCGTGTTGCACTTTTCATTTCATCTTTCATTTTCTTCCACTTTCCCCCCTTTAGGAAACATCATCTCGAATTGGTCTCCCCCGTCGTAGGCGACTTATTAGGTAATGAATTGTTGAAAGCCATTTCAAACGGTTCCTTAACATATTCAGGATGTAGGAAAACTGACAGGCGGGCTCTTTTAATTTCCCCTTTTCTTCTCGTTTCACAAAGATGTGGATTATTGAGGCCTCACAGCTGGAGCCCCACTCGGAACAGCTTGATCACTGCCATGTTTCATCATCAGATAGCCACTCGGAGAGGAGCTTAGTCAGAAAAAGCTCCACCGGCCACTTGGCCTTAAAGAGGCCAATTGTTCTCACTTTGGGCGATGATAGCCTTTCGACGGTGCCCATGACTATGACGCAGGACTCCGTCTAGCCGTATTTGTGGGAGTGAACGCGCTCTCCTGTGCGTTTGATGTTGAAATATTCCAGCTTTGCCAGAGGCAGGGGCTCTTAGAGTGCACAACAGTGGTGCGCAGTGGGGGAGCGTGATGTGGTTTAAGATGAATATAACGGCTTTTATTAGCTTCCTCGGGATGACACCGACCAGCTCCCTGCGCAGCTTCTCTCATGTGGGAAATGGTCAGGTCTGGAATTGAATTCTGTATACTCTGAGGTGACTTTATAAGGGAATCATACAGGATGGTTATTGCACCATCAGGAATGAAATGAAACTGGCTCAAAGGTGACAACAGTACAGAGGAAGGTCACTCTTAATATATGGTGATCTCCTGGAGTACAATATAGCGGTCTGCCAGCCGTAGAGGAGAACTAAGACTTCTCTATTCCAGCTTCGCCGTCTTGGGAGACTCACAAGGACTTTTGATGTTTGCTCTTTTTTTCCTGTTTTAGCATTAGCTTGATAGGCTTGGCTGGTTTAGGGGCAAAAAAAGCGAAAGTATGCATGAATAAGTGTGTCAGCAACTATATATCAGTGATGTAAAATGCTGTTCCATGTGTGCCCTCATAAATGATCCTTTTCACATTCTTTATTCTTGCCAAGCGAACATAAAAGATTGAAATATTTCAATTAAACTTTTTTAAACAAGAGAAAATAGAAGAAAGTATGAACTAGTTATCATGTACAGTACATACAGCTTCAATGGGATGAGAATTACGCACGCAGCTGAAAGAAAAAAGTCTTGACCTTTTTTTAAAGGGACTTGCCGACAGCGTGATTCTTATTTAAGCATATCCTACACAGCCCCCCCATAAATGGGACATCAAGGAGGGAAAGCCCAGTGATCCAAGTATCTCAGTTAATTCATTAATTTGCTGTTTGCCCACAGTCAGTCACCCAGAATAATCCAACCAGAGCGTCCAGTGAGCCTTTTCACCAGCCAGCAGTAACGGGATGACTGATCACAAAGCTCACGTCCCCGGGGTCGCACTCTGTGTCAAAATATACACATGTAAGCTGGTACACACATGTTTGGTTCCTCCGCTTCAGACCGAGTCAAGTGAAGCGGTTGCATGATGTCATCCCGGCTGTCTGGTGTAAAAGTAACTCGGGGTTCAACAGCACAAAAGACACAAAGTCTGGAGACATTTCTGACATGTTGGATACTTGTGTTCGTGTCCCAGACTTCCCTGTCATTAATGCTTTCAAACAAACCAGTTTGTCATTAGACTGGGGAGTGATTACTGCAGCAAATACAAAAATGCATTCACATGTTATTACGGTGAAAAAAGACCAGAGGAGAAATAAATGTGGTCATTGTGAGAGCAGGTCACAACGCCAGCTAAAGCGAATAAAATCCTGCTTCAAATCCTGTGTAAGCATCAGCAAGCCAACTGTGATTATGTTGCAGTACGGGCAAAGACAGGTGACTAGTTCATGCTCACTATCGTGTCGCAATAATATGTAAGTACTTGCAAGCGTATTTTGTGATATGTTGAAGCATTGGCAAAAAGGGTTGTCGAACCGATATCTACAGAGCAAGCACAGACTGTTGTTGCGATGTCCCTCATCTTCCATCTAAAGTTGTTGGATTCTTACTAACTTGAACCATCGCTAAATCTGAGTCCTCCCTATTATGTCACTTTTGAAACAAGTCATACATCAGAGGGGCCATGTGAAGTTTATTAATGCTTAAAGCAACAGAGCCTCATTGTCATGTGGTGGAAAAGTACTTTAAAGTCCCTTGTGTCACTAATGCTAACCTGCTGCTGAGAATAGACAATCCTTTTGCCCCGAAGACATTCAGACATCAATGTTTTATTGTGAATCATTGATCTCCGAGCGTGAAATTTGCATGAGCACACCAGATGAGCCATCCGGGTCACAGCGACGCCACATCGCGTATGTCCTATCGACACGAGACGAGACGCTGAAACAGTTCCGCCGAATACATTGACGAGCAGTGTTGAAGTTTTCTGTCGCACTTGAAACTGAATTTTAAGTGATTTCTGCTTGAGGCTTTCATGTTTTGAGGACACAGAAGTTCAAAATTTAAAGCTCGGCACGGCTGATTCATGGTTGAAGCACGATCTCTTCCTTCCGGTTGACCAAAGAGAACGTGGAAACCAAACAGCTCCAAGTGCTCGTCACTGAGTAGCACTCGGCTGTTTGCGTGTAAAATATAAAGGCCATTTTCTGTTGAAAGGATCCTGTAAAGTGCTCTTGAAAACAAATTGTATGTTGGATTTTATATCGACAACATGCATGCTGAACGCATTCCCTTCCTCAAAACACGTATCGACGTATGAAGCGTCCCATTAAATCTAACCTTGTTTTTATACACGTTTACTGGCTTTTGCCGTTCTTTCTGCCCAAAGCTTTAAAAAAAAGAAGGCAGCAGGGAATTAAAGAGTGATGTAGGAAACGCTCGGCGCTCCTTATTGTTTTTCATGACAGCCATCCAACCTTCCATTAGGTTAACAGCTCACCGGATACATTTGCATGTATAATTACCTTTTTTACATCTCTGGTTACTTGAGTCCAGGCTTCGGCTTCCTTCCCTGTGAGGAGTTGCTCCTGCGTCTCTATATTTTAAATGCCCCCCCCCCCATACCCCCCCACACACACCCCCCCTCCCTTTCTAAACCATGATAATTGATGTATTTCCCATAAAGGAGTGGTAATTAAGATAATGAGATTTTCTGAAGCGAGTGTAGCATGCCAAAATGAGGGGGAGCATGTTTCGTGACTGGTTCACTTTAGCTTTATAAATTTTCCTCCTCTTCTCTCTCTCTCTCTCTTTTTTTTTTTTTTGCCAGCGCTGCTTCTCGGTCTACTGATGTCTGCCTCCTATCTGTGTTCTCCTTAGCACATCTGCTTCCCCTCTCGTGTCCCATACACAGCTTGTCCTCGTTTGTTTGCCCACTGCATAATTAGCTATAGGATCACCCATTGTGTAATTATGTATAGCAGTTTGATATGTAATTAAAATTGTATCAGTATTCAGTGTAATTTGTGTTGTGTGATTACCTATTAGTGCAAACTGTTGTGCCTAAAAGCCCGTGACCGCCCCTCTCATAGATGTCACCATGCTTCTCTGTTAGTATTTACATACACGCAGGTGTTCCAATGGAAACAAAGCCTGTGTTCCAACCATACCATAATACTCATCCATATTTCACTCCGTGTGACCCTGCATGTATGCTCCTCTCTGGCAGCTCCAGTAATTGTTAACTAAGCTATCATGAATCCTTAAACCGGGCACTTAACAAGACGGTGCACTTTACTTCAGACAAGGCTTTACCCCGCTGCATTACTTAGCACGGTAACATCGCTCCTTCCTCCCAAACACCACAAAAAAAAAACAGAGTAGGGCTTTCAAATGGCTTGTTAGAGCGCTCCTATAATAAGGCCGAAGAAGGCGGCATGTGAGAACACTCTGAGGAAACATCCTAATGAAAGCGCGGGGCTACAAACTGGCCTGAATAGCCACCTTCCCACTAAATAATTAGATACGCCTGAAAGGTCTGCTGGTGGGAGTTACCTCTGTTGTTCATCGCTGGTTCCGTTCGTACAGAATTAGTTTGTTGCCTACTTGGCGCCAAGGATCGGATGCAATCCCGTGTCCTCGTGTGCTGAAGTGCGTCGGTGAAACTGTCATTTTTAAGTGACTCGCAAGAGAAACATTGTCCGGATAAAAACATTCAGATGCGGAAAACTGCGTGCGTCAAACTTCTTTCACTCCAATGGACCTAATCTTTTTCTTATGACTCAATTAGGGTGGTCAAACTCTGCACACATTTCAGTCCATAAAAAACACATTCTGTGGGCCACATCAAATATGTTGTGCTTCCTGGCAGAGTAAAGTGGGTTATAATGCGCCTAATATGCTGCAGTTTTTCTCCATGATGTAACGGCGTGGCAACCAAAAATTGTTTCAGAGGATTCACAAAGTGTACGAAACTCAAAGTGGTAAAATAAGCTCAGAAAGAAAACGCACTTCCCCCTTTTATACTCGGAAGATAATTATAAAAATATGGGGGAAAAAAAACCCTGATTGTATAAGTGAGCATGAGACTGGCTGATCTTATTAGTTCCTGCTCTGCAATATTTATCATAGAGCAGGATCTCGCATTATGTTTTATTTAAGTTGTATCTATATGTGATCTGGAAGAGAGGAGGAAGTTTAGCTTCAGAAAAAAGTGAACATACACAAAAGGAAATGGAAGCACTTTGAAGGATGACGTGTTTTTTGGAGGACACGATTGGTGGCTCGTGTCTTCCAGAGAAGCTGCGATGGACAAACGTCTTCCTGTTGAATTCAGGTCACCGAGGATGTTTTCTGAACTCGGCGCTCTGCCTCCGTGTTGATGTTGTGATGTCACTGAATCACACTCTCAGCTCATCATCACTGCAGTGCGCAGAGTTCAAGGTCCGAAATGAATCGAATGCACTGGAACTGACTTTGTATTAAGGGAAGCTGTAAGAATATGTGTGCATTTAGTTGCGCTTAAACACAAGAAAAATCCCTCCATAATGCATAAACATACACATGACATCCATTTAAATGTAAGCCCTGCTTAAAGAAAAGCTTGTGGGCTGTATCAAAAATGCACTTGTGTAACATGCTTGTATAAGTGCGTATACATAAATAAAGGTAGCAAGAATGCAAAATCAGTCAGCCTTGAGCTCTGCTATTGTGACTTAATGTCCATACGAAAGTAACCGTATAACTTAAGTGGAATATAAATCTCCGGAGATAAGGCCAGCGAGTTGAAGTGCGTTTGGGCCCCGAGTTTGTCCCCCGAAAGTCTGTGCGTGTCCGTGTGTGTGTGTGCAACCTTTGAATATATATGAGACACATGTGAGGACACTGCAAAAGAACAACCGCCGAGGTTGTTGTGTTCTTCAAGTTGATCGTGAGTAATTCACGAGCGAGACATCTGTCATGAAGACACGGCCTCTCAATTTCTCTCCCATTTAGTTACTCTTCAGTCTTGTACATGCGAGGGCCTCGTCTGTTCCCCTAACCCATTAACCCCCAAGTGCACTTTTCCTTTCCAAGAACACACAAATGCTTTTAACAATAATAAATCAGCTGCATGGTGCAGGCCGGGGGGGGGGGGGCGGGGGG
>JASSRZ010000023.1:15346524-15369044 GCA_032164315.1 Malacoctenus gilli | reverse complement strand
ACACACACACACACACACACACACACACACACACACACACACACACACACACACACACACACACACACAAATCAAACACATCCAGCTCCTCACAGGAAATCATTGCGGTAATTAACGTCCTACGTGCTCCCTCGCCGCTCCTCTGATTGGCTACAAGTCGTCCTAAGAAGCAGCTTTGCACAGCTCCCACAGGTATTTCGCCAGAGTGAATTTTTCCCAGCGCTTATCAAGTATCATGGGACGTCATCAGCTGGTGTTAGTGTGTAAACATGGCTGTTTTCCCCAGTGCCCCTTGTCCCAGTGTCTCCAGCCCACTCGGCACGAGTCGTCTGTCAGCCTCGATCTGGATTAATCAACACGTGTGGCCTCGCGAGTCCGAGGCTCGATTCACTCAAAAGCGCCGAATTCACAGGGCATCGTCTTGATGGATCGGAGAGAGGGAGAAAGTTAAAAAAAAAAAAAACATCAGGAGGAGAAAGTAAGAGAAGTGTGAGGGGGGGGGGGGGACAGATCAAAAGGAAGGGTGAAGAGGAGAGCGAGGCGTGAGGCCAGCGTGGTGGTCTCTCCTCTCAATTGAAAGCGGCTGAAGTGGCGTGTTGAGATTTGAGGGGTCAGGGTCCAAAACCAGGAGGTGAGAACGAGCACAGAGGCCTGGAGGTGTGATGAGAGACAGAGGTGTGCTGCTGAAGAGGGGCAGACCACCTCTTTGTGTTGGAGGCGATAGAAAGACCCCGAGTGTGTGTGTGTGTGCGTGCGTGCGTGTGTGCAGCTGTGCTGACGTGTGAAGGTGTTCAGACGCCGACCCTCCAGGACCGAGGCTGTAGTAGGAATATCCATCTTTTCTGGTTAAACTCGGATGGGTTTAGTTAAGAACAGGCGAGTGTGTTGGAATAAATGTAAGTCAATGTGATGTCCTTAGAAGGCAAGAAAAACATCTGTATGTGTGTTTCAGTGTGTGTGTGTGTGTGTGTGTGTGTGTGTGTGTGTGTGTGTGTGTGTGTGTGCGTGTGTGTGTGTGTGTGTAGACGTGTGCTTAAGGGAACAGAAAAAAGGAGTCAGGTAATGTTGGGGCGGCGGGGGGGGTAGTTTGGAAGATGTTCAAAAGATAAGGCAAAGCTTTGGTTTGGGGTAAAGGCTCGTTGAGCAGCCTGAAAAAGGTTAGCCGCAAAGTGGAGGGCCAACGTGTCTGGAGGATGAAGTGAGATACGGAGGATTTCTCTCTTCAGGAAGAGGAGATACGGGATCTCTTGCATGGGGAAATGAGATAAAAGAAAATAGTAAATTAATTCCTTAAATCTCATGACACACGAGTCTAACCGAGGGGTGTGTGAAGCTCCAGAGGGGTGAGCAAGAAAAAACACTACTGCCTAAAATAACAAGTATGGGATAAGCAAGACTCGGCGCTTTGGAACCGTAAATTAGCATGATGTATTATCATGTTTTTAAAGGAGCCAAGTTTGCATTTTTCCTCTTCTTTTGTTTATTCTTTAGGATGAAACATATTTCTCCTATAGATATCTGTCTCTAGTTGCTGCTGGCAGGTTAGTCTGTCTGCTTTCAGGGCAGGAAAACGTCCTCCGTGGACAGAACCATGAAACTCAACTCTGCCGTTTCAAGTTCTCGTCTCATCTCCGTCTCCCGACTGAAACCGAGTTAGCACGGCAGTGTTACTTCTGACTGTAAAGCGGTGCAACGTATTTACATCTGTGTGTGTGTGTGTACACTCGTATCAGTCGAGTGGCAGCATTTCTGAGTCGATCCTAGCGAGGGCAGGTGTGTGTTTTAATCTGACATTCAGCTCACAAAGACACACAAAAATATAACAAAGAGGGTTCTGAGAACTGATCCAGGCGCAGGGAGAACATGCAAACTCTGGGATTTCACCTCCGACCTTCCCTCCATTAGGTGATCCCACATCACCCTTGAAAGTTTCAGATAGAAATTGAGAGTAATAAAAACAGTCTGGTCGCTTTCTAACTTGATTTTCTCAAATCTAATTTCACAAAATAAAAAGTCGCTGAGATTGATTCATGTATAATGTAACAGCTTCCACTTGTCATGCATTAATTATCAAAGTGTCACTTTAAAAAACAGGCCCTGTGTTCAGTTGACTAATGTCATAATCTGTTGGAATCAGAAAGTGCAACTTGAATGGTCGTCATCTCAAAGAAATGTTCCTGCTCATTTTTGATTATACTTTTGTTTTTATCTGCACATCACTTTATGAGCCTCATTCAAAATTTTACCAAATGTCCCCATTTCATTGTTTTCATTTCAGCGTTCAGGTGACTCATGTCTTCATGTTACTCCTGATGACTGGCAGTGAATGCATGAGAGGCGAATTAAGGTTTATTTTGCGCAGTAATTTCGATATTAAATCTATAAATCTTGAGTTTTTACATCTGTTGGACCCGTTGCTCGCTTGAAGAAAGCGAACCAATTTCAAGGAATCCTCGAGTCGTCTTAGCGCTCGATGGTTCCACATGTTTCCTGGAATATTGCGATGCCGGGTGACATTTTAGGGTGGGCTTCCTTTCATGTGTAATCTCCACTTCTGCAGGACCGACGCCGAACAGTTTGACTCCGAAAACAGCATTTTGTTGCCTCGATATCGACACGACAAACTGAGCCACTCTCACAGACCTTGGGTAACATTTTTCTCGCCAGCGTCAGCGTCTTTTCTCGCGCGCGGGTGAAGGTCCTTCCTGCGCTTCGTTGGGTTGCATCTCACTTTAAGAGTGCTGCTGTGGTCTGTGAATGGGTGGGGTTTTTTTCAGTGCCTTTTTCTGGCTTCTTGAGTTCTTACCTGTTCATATCTACTCAGTGTAAAGTTAATTGCAGCATTGCTTTGGCCTCCTTTCATTTGATGCTTAATGTCACGTCCTTTCGCCACAGAAATATTACCTCCACGGATGCGGAATACATTTGTCGTTTATGTTTATTGAAATCTGGTGTTTTTAAGCCATAATTGCAGATGCAGTTGTTTCGCAAGTTCTCCCCGGAGCCTTATTTAATGATGCTGCGATAACTTCAAGGTTTCTCCTTGTCGGCTCGCTCTTTGTTTGGAAAGCGACTCAAAACACAAACTGCTTGAAGTTTACAAGTGATTCGTTTCAGACGCCCGGGCTGATTACTTGAAATTAACGCATTTTGCACCTGCTTTATGAAAAACATTAAGTGTAGAATCAGATGAATCCAGATAATTGACTACATGTCCTTCGGTATTTATTTACAACCTAAAGGACAGACAGCTATTCTCAGTTAGCTACATTTACCTTAATTTAGATACCCGATTTCTGGTTAGTACATGCAGCTTCTGTTTTAGCTTCTTGATGTCGGTCAGGGAAGGGACAGCGGCACCTGTTGGACAACAACCAACATTGCAAGAACTGTAGAGTTTCTAATCACTTGATCAACAAAATCAATGAGCAGGGTGTAAAGGGTTAATTGTAGAGCTACTTCCACCTTCTGAAAGCATCAACACCCTCAGATTCAATAAAACATGTCAGTTTCTTAAGTTTTTGAGGGTTCATCTGAGTGAGGAATCGCATGTTTTTCTGTGGTGGCGTGACAGATTTCCTGCTTCGTAGCCACCTGAGAAGCCCCGGTTTTATTCTGTCCAAAAAGCGTTTAAAACAAGTTTGACCGATGAGTGCAATCGCAGGCGGGCGTCGTCATCCGAATGGACGATCGCGGCGTGTTGATATCATGCATCAGCGTGGTGATGCGGCACACTTACCTATTGAAAATGCTGTGATTCTTTAAAAAAATAAAGGATTAACAAGTAAAACTCTGTGTGTGTGTGTGTGTGTGTGTGTGTGTGTGTGTGTGTGTGTGTGTGTGTGTGTGTGTGTGTGTGAGGATTCTGAATTAGCTTGAATATTAAGGCGTCTGCTGTTCATTTAGGTGTGCAAAGACTCTTTCCAAATGAGGAAACACACAGCAAGAAAATCTAACTATTTCCTGCTTTTTACTCGTTTTTTGGCAGATTTTTGTGTCATTTAAGTTTTATAAAAGCCGGTTTCATGTGATCTTTACTTAAATCGAGACTGACATGTTCTGAGTTTTTGAGAGATGTCTGTCAATGTGTCGGTACAAATCTGCAGAACATGTTGAAGAAACTTCCTACGTTTCAAATCTAGCAGACCGGGCATTCGCTTTCTGGCAGTGCAGGAAACCAGCAGTTGGAGGTTGTACCTCACGATTGTTTCTTCTTCCTCCTCTTCATCTTTCCTGGAACGTCAAAGTTTGGTGTCCCACCGTGTATTGATGCTCCGTCACTCTGTATTTATTGCTTCCCGGGCCACGCGTGTTGATAGGTGCCTTGCCTGTCTTATTAACACCTCGGAGATGTCCCATCTCTCATTTTGCCCGACCTGATTTAGCATCCAGTTTATCGATAATCACACTGATCTATGAGTCAAATGCACCTCTCCTCGTGACGTCTGGGACGGCTCTGAATCATCCGGCGCTGCAGGGATCCAATTTTGTCGCGCAGGAAACTGAAAATCTGTGACGGTTCCTCTTTTAATCTTAAACGTTCGATTTTCAGACGATCGGAGTTTGAGTTTCGTCTTGAAACTGTTGGAAATATTCACCCAGTCGGTGTGGGTGAGTACTGGCTCCTCTTGGTCATGTTTTGACCTGTTTGTTGGCAGGTCAATTTGTCGTATGGATGTGAGGCGGCACACGTAGCGGAAGAATTGCATTATGGGCGAGAGGAAATCTAAAGGCAGCTTCGTACGCCCAACTAATCAGGAGCCATTGAGAGCACCTGCGCTCCTCTTCCTCACCTGGTTGCAATCAGTCCGCTGAGAGCGCTGCTTTGCCGCGTGTTGTATGTCCATAGAGAGTCAACACCTTCAGTTGGTGCACGGAGTATTTGTGTTGTGTTTTTGTGTGAGGCGGTTGCGCATATTTTCCCACACAGCCTCCATGTTTCCTCATTTGTGTTCCTTTTCTCGAGAGACTCCCAACTTTCAGTTGGTGAAAGGTCCATTTTTTTTTGCATGTCTTTGATACAGTCGGTGGATTATATTTTTGCCCAACTTCCTTTCAGGAGTCAGTTATACCCTCCATTCATTTGGAGGCTCTTAGTGCAGCTTGTTCTCTCCAACCAGCCCCCCTGACTAAGAGCATGTTCGGGGAGAAGTAGCAGTGCCCTCTCGCTCTCGTGTAACCAACACTTGAACGCTGCTCTCCTCAAATGAAAAGTACCTTTTCCTTGAGTTCTGTGTCCTGCGCGAGTGTGCGGCTTGGCGCGTCACTTGCTGAACTGCATGAAGCGGGTCGCTCGGTGTGCGTCCCGGTGTTCTGTCCTTGGGGAGGGCGAGTTTCTGCCTGGGGTCTTTTACAGTTTCTCCCAACAAAACCTTCAACACTGGCGCTTCTTGTTCCAGAGGTCCTTCTTCACGTCAGGTTTCTCAAGGTCCTTTTATGTAAATGTACAGTCGTGGTCCTTGGTTAAATCCTAAGGCCTCAGAAGGCTTCCGTTGGAGGAATTGATTTGTGCGCAGTTGCCAATTGTTTGGAGAAAAATCGTAAAAATTGTCTTTGTAGTGACTCCAGCAGTCGTGCTCCTGGTGCAGTGAGTGGATAAGGAGTCTTTCTCTCACTGAGACTCTGGCACCGTCTTGTAAACAGGGTTTGATCTAGCCTACCAGGACGCGTGGGTTAATGGTGACGGTCCGGACCGGGGCTGATCCCATCATGGACGGCGAGTCCTGGTTTAATTGAGTCGGCCCGGCGCTGGTTGGTATTCCGGTCAGTGGGCCGCCGCTGCCTTGGGCCGGGCCTCTCCCGGGTCGTTCGTTAAAGTGATGTTCCTCGTCAAGTGTTCGAATCACGCCGTTTAATTGGCCTCCAGCTCCCTGGATAGAAGCCAATTACAGATCTGTGTCTTTCCCCTTTCGCATGTCCATGCTTGTCCTTTTGCTGAAATGATCTTTGGATAATCTTTTTGGTTGAACCCTCCCTCCCTCCCTCCCTCTCTCCCTCCTCCTCCTCTTTTTCCTTCTCTTTCTTTTCACAATAGTTTGTTTTGGGCGTGTTATTTCCTCGACACTTTCTTGGTCAGCGGCGAGTCGCTTTCAAAGGGGCAAAGTGTCCCCCCGCTTTGCAAGAGTGCCTGGAAGGCTGTTCTTAGAAGCATGACACCCAGTGTCATTGCGGGGAAAATTACATTCTCTTTGGTCTCATTTTGACAATAAAAAGAGATTTCACATGAACCCACAGTGGTGGGAGAAGTGATCCCAAAACCCTCTGGCGTAAAAGCGAAGAAAGCATAAAAGAAAAAGAGGATGTGAAGCCTTCAGCAGTGATAAGACATGAGGGACAAAGACACTCTGTGAGAGAACAAGACAGTATTTTTTTTTTCCATGTGTGAATTACAACAAGACTGCGGAAAGGTCAGAAAGCTGATGGTTTATAGGACGAGTGAGTGTGTTTGTCATCGTCGGCGACAGCGTCGTGAGGATAAAGACCAGCTTGATTATGAAAGACAAGTCTTGCGCGTCACGTCGGTTCCCCGAGTTCAGCAAGAAGTTGCAGGAAAGATGAAGGAATGTTTATCAAGTTCACTATCACTCCGTCCTATAATCCCCCCAAAGTGCCTCCCGTGTTGCGCTGCGTTCCCGCCTGCCACCGTCTCGGACAGAGCGCCATCAAAAAAGGGGACGGTTATCAGATGGAGGGGGGTGGGGGGCGATGAAAGCAAGGGCACAAACTACCTGTTCACGAAGGCCGTAATTTTTACCGGTAATTAAAGGCTTACATTTCCCCGACGTATCATCGGGGGCCACAGAACAAACGAGGAGAAGGAGCAACAGAGAGGAAAAGAAGCAGGATTCTTCTCTGTTAAAAGCTCTCAGGCTTGTAATGGTAATTAAGGGCTTGTCTCCAGAGAAGGGGGACGATATTAGAACTGAGGAGAAGCGGAGGTGGCGCAGGGGGTGCCCCCCCCCCCAACTCTTTAATGTTCCCGTTGCCCTTACTCGTTCCTCCACTTATTCCCACCAAATCCTCGAATCCACTCCTTCGCTGTTCTTCTCACCTCCTCCACCTCGCTCTCACTTGCACCTCTCCGCAGAGCCAAAACGGCGTCATTTCGACCCGCCGCCGTCGTTCCCCGCGAACAAATTGCGCCGCCTTTTACATAACGTAGCGTTTCGCTTGACTTGAGAAGGTTCCCGAAGCTGCACGGGACGAGTCTGTTTTGGGAGAGCGTGGGCCCCTCCAAAATTTGCTTCCCTCCGTCAACTCTAATTGCGATTCGTCATCAGCACACAACAACAGAGGAGCTGGCGCGGTGCATCACCTGCACTGTGTTTTTTTTCCCCGAGCCCGCAGAGCCACCGCTACCCAGCACAGTAGGTGTCGTCATGGTAACCTGCAGGCGCGCGAAAGCGGAGAAAGAAATGTTGACAGACAGATTTGGACTTCCACCGGGCTCGGCAGGCCCGCTCCCGATACACCCAGGAAACGGTAAACACACCTGCCCGGTCAGGGTTCTCGGGAGATCCTCGCCGCCGCCACCGCCGCGCCGAGAGGCGAGCGCCAACGACATGTGGGACGGATATTTTTAGCGGGGGGGGGGGGGGTTGGAACGAGATTTCCGGGGATCTCTTGGGGATGTTGGCGATGCCGCCGTTCACAGGCTGTTTTTCCCTCGATGCCCCGTTTTCATCCCCCTCCCAGCTCTGACTGGCTTCATCCCCCCCCCCTCGCTTTTTTCTAACATGTGCACGTTTTTGTTTTTTTTCCCTACAATGTGGTCGTGGGGTGAATCTGAGGCTACGTGTGGTTTGCGTATGAAAGCATGCTGGAAATGTGTTTTTATCATATGCAACATGCACTTGGGGTTTTTCTCCTCCGCTGCCTTCTGAAACGATCCATCCATTTTTAACCACATAGGTGGAGGCGCCTCCAATCGCCGCACGTTGGCACACGCGCAAATTCACCGGCGTTCATACACAGATTGCATGCGTGGCTTTAATGCACTGAAAGCAATCTGGAGAGAGGAAAAGCTCCCAAAGCACAGCAGCCAATTTAATTGAAATATATCATAATTTTGTTGCCCAAAGCCACAAGTGTCTGTGTACGGCTGGTCGTGTTCACCGTCTCATCCTCCCAGTGTGCAGAAAATGGATTACTGCAGTACCGTGTGCATTTTTTCATGCTTGTTTCACACCTTGTGGGAGAAGAATCATGACTGACAGGACATGAACCGTCTCTCCTGCAGCGTTATCCACAGGAAATCTTCACAGCCGCGCAGCCTCGCTCGCTCCTACTTTTCCCTCTCACACATGAAACACTTGCGTGTACATATATATACTGTATGTCCACAGGAAAATATTCACACACTTTCTGCATGGCGGTTTTATCGCGAGCTCGAAGCACCGCTGACTTTAAGATGTGTAAAACCTGAATGTGAAATATCAGATTTGCATAAGAAAGTGAAAAATTCTCCTTTTTATCACATTATTACCGCAGATTTTTGGGACTTTTTCTTTGAAATTGGGAAGAAAATAGTCGTTCTTTGATACTGTGTAACAGTGTGCACATGTATTACAGTACAAAAGCAGATAATGAGTTTTTTAGGAGTAATTTTGCAAGTGGAGATGGTGGAAATCAAACCTCAGTGCTATTCATGAAGTAATGAGGTGCAGTTTGATTTTCTTCTTTAATAACTGCACAGTAACTAAAATCTATAATTACTGAGTTTTTTTCTTTTTTTTAATGCATTGTTTGTTGAAGTAATGAAAAAATAAATTAACCAGCAATAAGCAAAGTAAAAGTTCTGTAGTTGTAAATGATTAATGAAGTTTTGTTTGGGTTTGCCGGGTTTATAAATGGCCAATATATAAACAGCATGCTTTTAATTTCACCTGTAGCAAAATATGTAGCGTGTTTTTCAGCAAATACTGCTGTAAAGACTTTTATACAACTGAAAAATCTTAGTAACAATGTAATTTGTACAGTAAATCTTTAATACTGTTTTTAATTAACTCTTTAGTTAATAAAAATCAGTATAAAGATTCACTGCAATTAAGGACGATGTGAAGAACTGAAGTAAATGACTGAGGATTTCATAGGTGTGGCTCCTTCCTACTGATGTCCTTATTTGGTTTAAGACTCTTTAGTCTTTGTCCTCTTCATTTGTGCGACTCTGTTTTCCAAATAGTGGCTGCAGAGATTGCGATCAATGTTTGCTCTCTCCAGGGAAATGAGAGATAAGATCAGCAGAAAACCTACAAAAAGAGAGCGAGGCTGAAGTCCCAGATCTGTTTAAGACGGATCCTTAATTGTCAGGCAACGATCGAGACTCTGCGATCGGGAGACACAATTTGCAGCGCGCGACTTGGGCGGCGTGCGGTGGCAGGTGACGGAGCGGAGTCGAACTTCACGTCGCCTCCTTTTCCAGTCCATCTGGCGTCGCCCTCCTCCGCTCTCCTCAGTGATTGGTAATCAAACAGCGGTGAGAGTTCCTCCTCAGCCTCCTTCCTCTGCGAAAGTCTTTACATCTCCACACAAATTTTGTCTTGTGCCTCCCACTCAACCTTATGGCGCCAAACCTCCCGAGGAATCGGCAACAAGACCAAATGTGGCCAAATACTTCGTGCAGAGATGAAGATTAACCTTTCTTCAATCCAGGAGAGTCTCTCCTGAAAGAGCCGGCACGATGTGTTCCTCTGGATCTTTGGCTTTTCGCTGTAGCAGCCGATGTGAAGTCTTTTGAAAAGCTGTTTTCACCATCATCTGCTCGGCTGTAAGTTTTCGCTTGGGAGCAAAGGTCGGTGGCATCGCGATCCGTGTCGGCGCCAAACCGCCATGGCAGAGAAACGACGTCCACGAGTCGCAGTGAAGCTTTGAACTCCCTCGGAAACTATCTATATGACATCAGTGCTTCCAGCTGAGAAAGAGCGCGAAAAGACGAGTCGAATCCGCTGTAACGTTCGTCTCCTAAGTTGCACAAAATGTATTTTGGACCAAGTGAAACTCAAAGCAGCTTGTTTTTCAGTCTCACCATGTGTCTGGACGGCGTCTTCATTTGGCTGTATGACATCATGCTGCGATTCAGAGCACCGTTAAAAATGAAACAGTACTTTTACAGGACAAGATCCAACAGTGGAGCTCATGCACGCAGCTTTTTTTCCCCCCTCCCTTCTTCTCCCTCGACAACACCCCGTTTTTGGATGGGTGCGCTCGGAGGGGAACAGTCAGACCTGCTCATGTGGTCCCGCTGCCGTTATGCGCCGCAGACTCTCGGATTCGTCGGTTCAAGTGAGGTGATGAGCTTCGCTTTGGAGGAGGTTGTGAGGTTGTTGAGATAAAACGCTTTTCAATCGCTGTATGCGAGGTTCTAAGTTCGCCTGTTTTTGCAGCTTCAAAAACTCCAGATTTCTCCCAAAGTCGTGCTTGTAAGCTGGTGACTTTGAAGCGTCCGTAGGAGTTTCTTTGTGTGTTCAACTGTGACGGGGCTTTTTTCTCCTGAAATAAGGTGGTGTTGGGACTTTCCAGGAACATTAGAGTAGCAGCTAAGTTTCACACTTCATCACATGTGTCTAACTCACTAAAAAAGCACAAATCGGTGTTTCTTCTTACTGGTTTCGGTCGGTATTTGCCCTCGTAACGCGTATAGATCGGTTTTAAGAAAAATGAGTCATGTTTGGATCACCTTCACATAACTTTTTTTTTTCTTCTGGATAAACCTACACATCACCTTGCGTGGACCTCCCCACTCGTTGCGCCTCCCCTCCCACCTGCACGGGTCAGAAAAAATCAAATAAACGAGCAGAGTGCACTTCAGGGTGAGAGAAACACCAACATGTGATCGCGCCTCTCGTGCCAGACTTCACCCTGCCTTGGAAAACAGACAACCAGCGAGAACACGGGGTTGTGCTTAAGACCGGAGTGCGTTATAAAACATCAATCCCACTCCAACGATGACTTTTTCAAAAAGCTCTCCAGATTAGTTGCTCATTCTGCAAATAAAACATGGCGTCGGGGGCTGTCGCGCTGAAGGAAACGCACGACGCGGCGCCGCTCTGCGCCCGGGCACAACAAAGACGAGAAGTCTATTCAGTATATTCTGGGAGAAAGAAATGACATGACGTGTATGTGTGTCTGTTCATTTGTAATCATCTTTGTATGCCCGCGGTTTTATTGTTTTTTTTTCCTTTTTCCTGCTTGTCTGTTCATTCATCTGCCCTTCTGTGGAAGTATCTGTCAATCTCACTGTGTGCTCTGTGCATCTGTGCTGAGTTTGGACAGCATCTGCAGACTGTTTTTTTTCCTCCTTCTTCTTCGTCGTCGTCGTCTTCTTGTGTGTGAGGTTTGTTTTCTTCTCCTCTGGCTTGGAAAAGTATTCCTCCGTGTGGATGCGGGTGCCAGCTCTGTGAGGCCTAATTATCCGCGATACTGTGAAATCAGCTAAACATGCACCAAGAGTTGATGCAAATCAAATTTATGACCCTCCGTAGCGCACATCATTTTGCAGCCTCTCAAAATCCAATCCTGGTGTCTTACTCAATGACTCACTCGGTCGTTAGGCTCCTCGTTCAGCCATTCAGCCGTTTAGTCTTTATTTGTCTGATCGGAAAATTGAAAAAAAACATAAAACACCTTTTCCTGCATAACGCATCACATGTCTCATCGCGCCGTCATTGCAAGCGGAGTGTTGCTTTTCTGACACCATTGGGTGATGTAATACGGGTTCATGAATGCACCTTTTCAAATCTTACTGAGTGCATTTATTAAAGAAATTTGTTCTCTTCTGAGGTTGCAGTAGATTTCGGCCTAATGTCAAAAAATATAAGGTGGCTGAGCTCATACGTACTGTGCCTGTTTTGGAGTCGAGTCTGTAAAACTACAGAAAGGAGGCGAGATTTACCTCGTTTCTGGACTCAGGTATTCTAACTAATATTCATGAGAGTCTAAGTGAGATCTGAAAATGAGAAACCCAGAAATAATGAATTTTTCACGATTTTTAATGTTCGTCCTGGGTTCGTGTGTGCATTTTTTGGTAAAAGTAGCTGTAAATTAATGAAAAGCCTGAGGGGCAAAAGTGTTTTCAGGAAAGTTGAGCAGAATTCATCAAGAAAAAATTCTATTCCAAATGTTGAATTCAGACTTTTTCATTTTTTTTTCCCTCTGAGAAGAGAAAAACCTGCGAGGAGAAATCCTTGGGTGGGCTTAGAAAGGAGGCGTCCCTGCAGCTCCATCCATCACCCTCGGTGGCTCCGCCGTTTAAAATCGGGGTCACCAATTATGATTAGATTGTGTATAACAGCGATTTCGCCAGATACTCATCTTGTACTTTGGGGGTCGAGCGGCGTCACCGGGCCGGTCGGAGCGCCGGGAAACTGGGCAGAGCTGGAGGTTGGGGGGTATTTTAAGTCTCGTTTCCATCAGGCGCCGTGACCAACAGGATGTCAATCACTCCGATTACATGGATTTGTTCCACACCCACGCTTGTGTGAACGCAGGAGCACCACACAAAGGCGTGCACATACAAAGAAACACACACTCATGAAAACACTTAATCATCTTCTTGTGCTGTACACGACTCATACTCAGTCAGCGGGGGATTGAGTTTTTTCTCACACCTAATCCTGCCAAGTCTCATAATGACACATTTATTTGTGAACTTTAATAAATGCAATGCAATCGAAATTGTGACGATTAAATAAATATTTAAATGCATTTTATGATAAAGAAGGAAGCTTCAGACGCAAAGTCCTGTAAAGAACTTTATAAGCCGTCATTTTGAGCAACTGTTGGTTCCCAACCTGTGGTCCGGGGTCCCTTTTGGAGATGCCCGATTGAGGCTTTGTCTTCTCTGTGGATGTCCAAGATGCTGTCTTTAACCTGTAGCAGATCTCGCAAACTGCTCACAACTTTTATTTTGAAAGGCACCTGCTTCAATGTGTTGGTGACGTGTTTCCGCACAAGTTTTTTTTGGGCTTCACTGTAATAATTGAGCATCTGAATATTGCAGAGATGGTCCACAGCCTTTCTTCGAGGGTGTTTTGCAGAGAAATGAAAATGAGTCATCAGCATATTATAGAACATCAAGTATTATTTTCTATGGAATGAATTCGCGAAATGATGTGCGATTGTTTTTTCTTTCTTCTTTTTGTGGTTGGCTTTCGGAAATTGAATGTTTTTGGCTCGTTATGGTTTGAGGAAATTCAAATGGGCATTTTTTTCCCCCTTTTTTTTGTTGGGACTAATTGATTTGTTTCCCTGCGAACCCCGAGGTGGTGATTTCACATTGGTGGGATTTTCCTCACCATCCTACTGCGCTCCTCCTCTCCTTAAATTAGGTCGGCTTGCTTTTAATTACCCAGATTTTAGACATGCATCTGTTTCTTTTGTTTTGAAGCCACACACACACACACGAACGCGCACGCACACGCCACTCTCCTCTCCAATCTGTGGCCTCTCGGTGATAATTCGGCTTCGAGATTAGTTGAAGTCAACAGACACCATCCCTGTGAGTTACCAAGGGTTACAAACGGCGCCGCGACTATTAATAGATCATCATAATAACGTCGCTGCTGTGGGCTTCGACAGCAGGAGAGAGGGGAGATTTTTTTGAAAGCTGCTCCGGCTCCTTTGTAACTCGATAGTGTGCGAATCGCTCACCTCATTGTTCCAGTCCTGGTTAATAGTCTTCCTACCATCTGCTCAAAGTTGGGCCGGCTCGACATCACAGAGGTGTGCTTTATGACAGCGTCGTGCTAGTTTAATGCAGGTCTCCTGTCTTTCCTCGCTTGATAACGTCACAGTTGTTCTCCAACTGAAACGCTATATTTCACCACACAAAGGGGCGAATTTTGTGTTTTATTAACAATAGTGTTTCAAGTGGACAATTAACTGTGGCGGACACGACAGCGGGTCTCCTGTCAGTACATTTGGTGCCGACTGAGACACTCATGTGGCCATGGACGCATTGATTGAGCTGGATACAGTTAGCCTCGCTGCTATTTCATCCTCATGGTCAACTGTGGCGCCGCCGTAAAGTACGCGCTTGTGAATCGAACGTTTCAATGGCGAACACAATCCTCGCTGTTTGTTTTTTCATCAGTAAACAGTCTCCTTTGGAAATTACCACTTTGAGAAAATGATTTCAATGGAAGAAAAAGACCATTTGAGGTCATTGCATTGAGTTTTTTTGCTGCTTCGTTGACTAATTTTCCCCCATCTTGGATGGCAGTGTTAAGCTCTCATAAGTGCATAAATAAGACGCTGATTATTAAGAAGCAGCACTGCTGCACAGGTGCAAACACCACCCACCAGTCCCAGCGAAGGTGCCTGTGTGAGTGTTTGCTGCTTTTGGATTAAAATGAGCCAGCGGGACGCCTTCGACGGTTTCCTGTTTTTCCCAGGCAGCTCAGTGGAGACTTCCTCTCCAGGCAGTGGCTGCTGGCAGCATGACATTTCTAGTTTACAATTGATCCAGGGATAAACTAACCACATGGGGCAGATTTATAAACGGAGGAAAACCTAAGTGCTACATCTGTGTCAGACACGGAGAAGCGCAGCTGTAGGATCTGGTTACGCCGCGTGTTTGCGATACAAATCATTAAGTCCGACTGTATTGTGCAACTCGAGTCTCTTCGTAGCCTGATTTTGGAGGCGCTTGTCTCTGTCGGGACAAAACTTGAGGATGCTTAATTCTTTCCAAGCACTTACGGTCAGACCGAGGGCGCAGGTCGGATAAGGATTCGAATCGGGCACAGTGAAGGTACAGCTGACGTGGGAGGGAATTATTTCGGGTCCACGCGATGTCCCCAAAAAGTACCAAAACACAACGTGTGTGTTTGTGTGTGTGTGTGTGTGTGTGTGGGTGTAATCACACACAGGAGGTTCCTATTTTGTAGGTACAGCATGTAGCCTTTGTAGAGCCCGGCTGTGCACAAATACCAAGCTGAGAGTGGCTGTTGAACTTTGGAAATGTCAGCCACTGCTCCTCACAGACAGCACTATCAGTTCATTCCTGGGTGTCCCCCCCCCGCCCCTTCCCACCACCACCACCCCCTGGCCTCCCACCCACCACCGCCACCTCGATCCTCCTTTGCCGCACGCCTTGAAACTTTCCCTGTGCTGCGGGTGACCTGCCGAAACCTTTTGAAGCGGCATCTCGGTTGCGGACGGGGCGGAGCGGCGCGGATACAGGCCTCAGTTCAAACGCAAGCAGCCTTTCAAAGATAACCCCGGCAGTATTGCTCGCAAGACCCCCGTGTCACCGGAGGGCTCTGACCATCAGCGCGGGCAGAGAATCTGAAGGAAAGGGGGGCAGAGATATCACAGAGGCAGAAACCGAAAGCGGAAAGCGACAGAACGGCGTCACTATCGCGGCCAATGTTTCGAAAGCGCCGTTGAATGTTTAATTTCGGTCCCCGGTGCTCCAACGCGCTAATCAGGATCGGCCAACACACGCCTCGTGCCGGCTCCGTTCTGCTCGCGAGTCCCGCTGCGAAATGGGGGAGAAAAGCGTCTCCTCCACGTCTTCCTCCCAGAGCATCCCGAACGACACAGCCCACAGCAATTCACAGCGCTGCCTTTCCCAGGAGGAGCGTCTTACACCGCGCAGTGCAGCGCGTGTGCAGCCTGACGAGCCGCCCTCATCTGTGTGTTGTTTACATGTTTCTTTGTGGTTCATTTAGAGGCAGCAGCATGTGATCGCTGCACCCTGGGCCTTTTCAGAATGCCACTTCACTGGAATGCAAAATAAACATGTGTACAGTGTCTGCCGGCGGTGCTCTGTCTTCATTCTGATGCATGCATAGCTCGTCGACGTTGAAGGTCTGACGAGTGGGGAACAAAAACAGGCCTCGTTATGGCGTTTTTTTATTCATGCACATCCGAGCCGCTCGGAAAACCTCACTTTTCATTCCTCGTTCGTTACTGATTTTAAGTGTCTCTCTCTGGCTTTAAAAGATAAAGAATATATGAGCTTTGTTAGGAGAGACTCGGATACCTGCTCTCACTCTAAGCTGAAGCGATAAGCCGTTCATTCACAAAACAAAGAGCCCATTGGCTCCCGAGTGACAATTGCTCCTTCTTCCACATATCAACTCTCAGGAAACTGCAGTTGTTGACTCCTGACCTTCCTTCATACCCAGCAGCAGCTCAAAATAAAATAATGTTATTGTGTGTCTCCTCTCACTTCCTTCTGCCATATTTTCTCCCGTGGACGGTCTCCAGGGGGCTTTTAGAAAGCTCTTGAGTGCCCTCATGTGTTCATTACTGTTTACTTGCTTCCCAGCCGTTCAGTTCTCTCCTCACGGCTCGCCAAATGAGCCAATCAAAAGCGTTTCCCCGATATGTTCCCCGAGACCCAGTGCGAAAAGTCTGCCCGCTTCAATCACAGACGCACATCCCCGGAAATTCAGTCGACGCTGCACAAATGTTCAACTTACTTGTCCTCCTATGAAACCATGAATTTGTGTGCAAGGATGTGGGTGTGTGTGTTTATGGGTGTGTGCATCAGAGCATGCATGTGAGGAAGACAGATTATCAAAAAAATGTCGGCTGTCGTCACTTTCAAAGTGACGTGAAGTGTCTGCGTGGATGTCGCTGACTTTGGAGGCACTTACATGAAGTACTACAATCATTTCTGGGTGGAGAACATGGAACGTGCACTGTGACCAAGACAGTGGGACCTCCAGACTTGACCGCGTGTCATTTCCTGTCTCCACAGGAAGTGCTCTGAACCTCACGTGCCGGGCGTTCTTCGGCTACAGCGGCGACGTCAGCACGCTCATCTACTGGATGAAGGGGGACAAGTTCATCGAGGACCTGGACGAGGAACGAGTCCAAGAGACGGACATCAAGTAAGGGGACGGGGACGAGGACGGGGGCACCGCGAGCTGAACCCATTCCAGCCGACTCGGCAGTAATGAGGGATTAATAGCAGCCGCGGATAAATTTACCGCAAAATATTAGAGGAGGACAACGATGGTTTCGCATGTTTTAGGCCATTAACTCCAAATTGCAGACGGTAAACCAACCGTTTTCCAGGGTGTTACTCCGCCTGCTTCCATGCAGCTGCTTTCAATTTATCCGGCTGTTGATTGAATATCAAGCCAACGTCCGTGCTTTTCATTATCTGCGATTGTTTTTTAAGTTTCCCACCTTCATTTATTTGATTTATATCACGATGTTTCCCATCGAAGCTGCACTTTGGAAACAGGAACGCAGCGTGAGTTGTCAAAAACGCCGTGCAGAAGATTAAAGCTTCTGAAAGTCACGCGTGGATGCTGTTTAAATTAAATGTGACTCAGATCATTCAAATCGATGTGAGGTGTGAATGAATGTCATTCTTTTTCTTTTCTTTATACTTTCAGTTCAGTGACATTCAATCAAAACAAGAAAAGCTACAAAACAAACCTTTTTTTACAACAATTTTCTGAATGAAGAACTTTTATTCGCTCCTCTTTCTTGCTATTTGTTTACGAAAGGGTTAAACTGTAAAGGTGTATTAAGGTTTTCAAGGTCTGATTCGAATGCTGGGTGGGGAAAATTGACATTATTATAGGAAAACTGTGTAACTCTGGATTATTCCTTCGAATGCACCTTTCAAAATATAAACTATTACCTGCTTTGTGGCCCATTTCTATAAACGTGAAGGTTGGAAAAGACTTCATTGAGCCTAATTCTGCAGTGAGCAGGATTAACAAAGCAGGCTGGTGTTAATTTCCCTTCATGACGAGTTCTTGTAATTAAAGGCAGGATTGGATGTCGTCCTCGTTGTTTTAGGCTCATGCAGACCACTCGCTTGTTTCAAAGGGGGGGGTCAGTTCATGTCCTGCACGCCCAGCTCCAGAAGGCAACGGCGGACGCATCTTTAAAAGGCTGTTTCCTCACATATCCTCGCCTATGGTCGTCTTATAGTTTGCCACCAGAGTTTCGACACAAAAGCCACACTTTCGGGGGCTTTCAGACACTTAAAACGAGCCCATCTCCGTGGCGCTCCCTCCTCGCGGTGTTACACATTTAAACAAGTCCATTCCCTGGTCCGTGTGCATGTTTCCCATTAGGGTTGTTTGGAGAGGCTGCAGCTCTGGGGAGACAGCCCTGTCAGATGGTTAACAACTGCCATTTTTCACACCGCCGCCACTATCGCTATCTCTCTCTCTCGCTGCACCCACCTAAGCAGCATGCAGATGGGCCACGGGGAGCTGGAGGAGGAGGGCGGGGAGGGGGACGAGTGGGAGAGGTGAGGAAGAAGAAGAGAGCGAGAGAGAGAGAGAGAGAGAGAGAGAGAGAGTGGGCGCAGACGGGGTAGACGTGTGTTAAAAAAAAGAAGAGGTAGAAGTCACTGATGAGTAAAGTAATAAAGACATCTCTGATACGAAGATGCAACGGACACAAATCTCAGTGCAACCACCCACGCTGCTCTTGCGTCTGTCTTCTCCGCTCGCTCCTCTTCCGCCATTACTCCCTCTCCGCCAGGATTCCCCCGCTCGCAGGCTGAGGGGTTGTCTTCTCAATAATTCATACCGATATTTCACCGAGTTGATCAATAATATATTCGATCATGCTCTCTCTGTTGCTGATGCTGCTACCCGAGGCATCTTTACATCCAGCCGGCGCTTTGGTTCCTCTTCCACAACTGGAACCGGAAATATGGGGCAGGCCAACATGCGGACGGACGGAGAGAGGGAGAGACCGAACGTGAAGAGATCCTCGCCCTTCCTTCATCAGCCTCTCGCCCACTCTTCAGTTTTTTTAGCTAATGCACCAGCAGACTAACTTAAGCTTGGAGAGGAGCGCCCGTACCTTTCGCTGAGACTCTCTGCAGGCACTTATTTACCCAACTCTCAGCCTATTGATTCGGAGGAGTTAATTTCTATAGTAACCCCGGGCTCATAAATTCTCATTTGCGCCAGCGGGACAAGGCTGGAGCCGCTATCATGGCATGGATGACTAGACATTAGCATAGCATGCAGAGATTAATAAATTAGCCAAAACAAATCTGGCTCAGCATAATGAAGAAGTCGATCGATGCCCTATCGACCGGATTCAGTTGGTGTTTTGCAGGTGTACATTAAACAGAAAGTATGAAAGCAGTGGGGAAAAAAAGGCCGAAATTGATCACAAAGTGAGCAAACACAGAGGTTTCACTAATGAGCAAGGCAGGAAAATATATAAGGAAAAGGGCCTGCAGCAGCCGCAGCTCGAGAACGAGTCCGTGATTTACTCACGCTGCTAAAGCTGTATCGATAAACTCAATCACCCCAAAAAACAGGCGAGGGATTTAGCTCGGGGTTTGAAACCAATTTGCATCGCGTTCTTCAAATCTCACCAAGTCCCTGCGACTTTTTTTCAGCGTGGAAACTCTGTGCAGCGCGCAGCGTGATGCACATTGATCAGCCGCTAGATTTACGACCGTCTGCCGCTCCCCTTTAAGTCGACGGTGCCCTGCGGGTTTTAATGCGCCGCGCTTTAACGCGCCCGATCGTAAAGACTCGCTCGTTATCAGTGTTTCTGCCTCTGTTCGCGGTGATACTCAGACAAGCGGGACGCTTGAACTTCTGGACCAAGACTGACCAAACGACTCTGGAGTCGTGACCTTTGAATTTGCTCTCCCGTCGGACGGTTTAGGCCCAGGATGCTGTGGAAAAGGAGGGTCTTGAAGGCTTGTTTAGCAGGTTCAGCCTCCACACTGATCTCTAACCAGAACTGGCTGTCCTGCTTCTCATAGAGCATCTTCCTGCCATCTCTGCAGGAAAACCACGAGAAGGGAAACTTCTCTGATTGCCCTGTGGCCCAAATGTGATCCTCATGTGGCCAGAGTGTGTGATCCACAGTCAGCTCCACTCTGTACACTTTCCGCTTTTCCTCTTCCGACGCGTCAACGCAAAGAACAGGCTGTTCCCCTGCAGCCTAATGTATCACACCTCCTGACAGGTGCCAATGTAATGAGATAATCGCTGCCATTCGCCTCACCTGTAAGTGGGTTTTAATGATAAGGCAGTTGTAGTGCCGCTCGGTCCGCAGCACAGCTGTTGGCGAGCGCGAGCATCTCTCAGCCTCCGTTTTCTCGGCGGCTCACCTAGACGCTGCGATCCGCCCCCTCAGACTTTAGGTCCTCCTCATCATCTCCGCTCGAGGTAGCGGCGGTCATTATCCGCCAGGTCGGATGGGGGGGGGGGGGGGCGAGGCTGTGCCGGCTCACGTGGTGCGATCATGTGAGGCGCGAGGCTTCAAAGTACCCGCCACTCCCTGGAGAGACGTGAATTATTCCCATGCCTCCCTCTTTCGAGTGCCCTGCCTACAGCACAACAAATCCCGCTCCCACACACACACATGCACACACACATACACACACTCGCAGCCCATGATACACTTTCAATTACCGATGCCAAATCTCCTCAACACGCTGTCCGTATGTGCAGTTTATCGGCTTGAAGACGAGAGAGGAGTGAAATGCTTGAGAGTCATTATCCCCCTACACACACACAAGCACACACTAACACACACACACTCCTCTTTTCTCATCCTTCTCGACACACTGGTTGGTAGACGCTCGGGGGGAAAAAAACTAAGAATCAGAATAAAAAAAAATTCTCTTCATTTATACTTTGTTTTTCTCCAAAGTGTCATTTGTGCTGAGAGTGCTGTAAAAGTAGGCTAAGTAGTGTGTCGAAGGTATGAGGGAGCATTATCTCCCCGTTCTCTCCTCCATCAGGCTCAACCAGCCCAGCGGGGGGACACTCATTTACTTTATGGAATATTACTTTCTCTCCTTCTCGCCGTTACCATGGCAGCCGCTATAAAAAGATTTTCTTCTCATAGCCATTATTTGATTCCCCCCCCCACACTCTCACACACACACACACACACACACACACACACACACACACACACACACACCCTCAGGAAGATCCCAAATTGATTTTCATCTCTTGTATGTTTTGAGTGCGGAGAAGGAAAATTAACATACCGCCAAGTACTTACGATAGAGGGGGTTTCGTCCCAGCACCGTGTTCGCAGAGAAGGAGCTCGCGGCTTATAGATAACAGAGTTGTATGTTGGTTTTGTAACTTTTTTTTCCATTATGGAAGTGACGACGATTGTGATTTGTGAAGAAAACCGCAGGGCAAGAAGCTGGATTCAACATTGAGTAATTAACTCTACTGTTTATGTCATAATATCAGTATTTTGAAGCACTCTTAATATAATAGGAACTATAGTAAGCTTTAAGCTACGTTGTAAAATGAAAGTTTCTATAAGTCGAAACTATTTCCTGATGGTTTTCACACTGATGTCTTTATGTTTACCAAACAAAGCGCGTTTGCTTCTGAGAGTGAGTTTAGACTTATTGGTTGTGCGCCTCTCTTTCCATATGCATGAGAGTAAGCAGCCCTCCTTTACTTAGAATTGACAATAAGTATTAGATGTGTTGTGGTTCTGTTGGCGAATTAGTATCGATCACAGTGAGACGGAGAAAGATTTTCCCTCCTCTGCCATGAGAATAACTCAGCGGAGGGGCGAACACCCAGGCCAGACCGTCCCCACTAATGCGGTGTGGAGCGTAACTCCTGCAGCCCGGCGTGCCGTCTCATTACCTGATTGCATGATCGCGTGCGTCGGCATAAATCAGGGAGGAAGTTTCCAGAAGTGGAGATTCCCTGAGTCTTGTGTGTTGCGTTTATCTTGCAGGATTGTCAAGGAGCACCTGGGTGAAAAGGAAGTGGCCATCTCCTTGACCATCGAGTCCTTGGAGGAGGAAGACCTGGGAAACTACTCGTGTTACGTGGAGAACGGCATCGGCCGTCGCCAGGCGACCATCCAGCTCACCAAGCGGGGTAAGACCTCCGTCACGCCCCGGACCTCGGGAGTGTTTGCATCCAATGAAGTCCTCGAAACAAAGGGGTCAGCTCACGACGAGAAAACATCAACATTTCTCCAACGTTTATTCCGTATCACCTCCTTCCAGCTCGCTTCAAGGAAACGATAAATAAAATCATCAAAGCCTGCTGGCACCACTTTATCAAATGGAAATATTCTGGCTGGTGCGTCGCTTCGCTCACATCCTCCCGAAGCTTTTAAGTCCGTTCGCTTGTTTCATTTTCGGCATCGTGCGTTCCAGTGGCCGTGTGATGCCTGTGGCTCTCCAGCATGACTTGTCTGAAGCTCTTTTTATGCACTGGCTGTCACCAGGAAGGTAATTTGATGGCTGTTTAAACAGCAAATTGGGACTAAGCCTCCTCCCAACAGACCAATAGGTTCAGCATACAATTGCATTTAAAGTCTTTACATGTCTGTTTCCCCACTTTAATCTCCGTCTCTGTGATCGTCCTCTGTAGACAGCCCAATTCCATCCGAGTGGTCTTTGTGGGCTGCAGACGGCTTCATTTAACTCTCAAAGTAGCAAATCCAGAGAGAAGGATCCAAAGGAAGCCTTCAAATCACGCTCTCTCTCTGTCTTCCTCTCACACACACACACACACACACACACACACACACACACACACACACACACACACACACACACACACACACAC